>CM076575.1:593709252-594137069 GCA_034641835.2 Pinus albicaulis
TGTTGTTACACTAGCCACAAAAGAAAAATGGGTCACGTTAGAGGAGCACCAGAAGGCTGTGATCAGCGCTATACATGAAGAGCTGTGAACCTTACAACTAAAGACAGACACCATTCGTACCTCAAAGATGGTTTAGGGACGACTCCCTTGGCATCCGGTATTGCTAGCCACGAAGGTCGTATATGTCCTTTACCTAACGCCGCCCTTGTGATCAAGACGTTTCGGACCAAGAGACCTGGGCCAAGGTGTGCATGGGTGCAATGCAATCAAGGACTCATTGGCTCCCACGCAACATTGGCAGTCTCCATGACCGCAAGGTTTTAGGAGATTCACCACCAAGACCAGCCAAGTACACCACCAACATGGTATGGCCGAATGGACCATCGCATAGAAGAATGCATATGTACTCTTTGCGCCGCACAGAGGCAAAGCTCGAAACTCTAATCCACCATCTCTCATTACAAGTTACGGAATAAATCCCGGCCGCGCCACTCCTCAAAGCAAAAGTGGAAGGATTGGTCGTAGCATTGTGTTACCAAACATTTTGTCACCGTCCCTACAATCCCTCATCACGTACATTGGAGGACTATTCTCGTGACCTGTGAACAGTAAAATGTCCTGAAAACACCTTCATGGCATCCTCCTGCATAAGGAAAAACATTCTCCTGAAGAACATTTCCTCTGAAAACCCTAAAAACAGATGTTTTTGCCTTGGCGCGACTATCCAGTTCATCCCTCGCGCCAATGGGGGAAATCCACACTAGAGGGAACGCCAGTTGGTGCCCTGTCCCTGTGTTTCACTCATGCCAAGCCTATTAAGGAATGTTTTTTAAAAATAAATGGAGGAATTTTGATTCTAACAAACTCCAGAATGAATCATCAAAAGAAGTTGAGTGGTTTGGCTTCGGATCTCCATGTATAGGGAGTGGTTTTCCACCTCTCATGTAACCTTCTTAAGAGATAGGACCTATCCCATGATTATAGGGATCCAAACTTCCCTTCCTCCATCTATAAAAGCTTGCCCTCTCCATTTGCAAGCTAGTTGAACTTTTGGGAAGGAAATGATAGCTTAGTGACAATCAAGAGCAGAGCCGAGGATAACCCTGTGAGAGAGAGAGTTTTGTCAAATCCCTGATGAGCTCATTGAGACGTGGTCCACTGCAAGCCCTGCTGAAGGAAGATCATAGCTTCAGAGCATTTGGTTTTGATCTCCCTTTTTGTCATCTATAATATAAGCAACTTTGATTTTGGTTCCATTTGTGTGTCTACTCTTTTATGTAATGCAACGAATTATATCTTCTTTGACTGATATATAGTTATATGCTTTGAATATTACGTTGTATGTCGTCATTTCTCTGCATGTGTACAGGTATCCGGACGTGTCAAACGGAAGGATTGTGATCTATCAGGCTAGGGATGAGGAGCGTCGCTTCTTTCTCAACAACAGTAGTGTGGGATTTCAGGTAGGCTACTTATCGTGATCTTTGTCTTTCTTATAACTAGGAACCAATGTCATTGTGTGATTCTATTGTTGCTAGACCCAATCTAGGGCTAGTGGGATTGCCTCTGTCCACAAAGGGGATTTACCTCCACAACAATTTTGCGACTCCACGGGGGATCAATGGGATTTGGTCCTTCCTCCATTGGGTTGTTTTTGGCTTTTTGTTTGATTAGTCTGCTTTTCTGGTTCATGTTCCTTGGTGTTAAAACCTTGTTCAACCCCTAGAAGACTAGATCTAGCCTCTGTTAGTTCATTTTCATCATTTTTCTAGGGTAAACTCGATTGGTGTAGTTTTTCCCCTGACAGTCGCGCCAACTGGCGCTTGTTGCTAGTTAGGCCCTCGCGCCAATGCTTTTTTGGCGCAGATTACAGCCAAACAGGAGCGCCAACTTTGCTTGTTGTTAGGGTTTTCTTGCTTTTGGCCTCTCTAAGATTGAGTTTTGGTCCTGGTGTCATTTTTTTGATTGATTGAGTGCCTTGAAGTCATTTTTTACTATGCTTGGCCTTTTTCCTCCAATTGTTTCCCCTTTACTGTCAGTTTTGAATTTTAGCCCTAGGGCTTCTAGGTGCTTCAGTGTGTTGAGCCTCTCGTGGGAGTTTTGGGTCCTTGCTTGCCCGGTCAATTTTTTTTTTGCTTCTCTACATTCGTCTTGTTCAGTCCCATTGAATCATTGTGTTTATTGATTGATTTCCTTCTCTTTCGTTCAATCTCGCTTTGTGTTACTCCAAGCCTAGATTACACGGTTTGTTTGAGTCTCTTTCGATATTATTCTTTTCTTTGAGGGATTTCATCATCAGTATGAGTCTTGATTGTGTGCATTTGAATTGAGTGAACTTTTTTGTTTCAACTCTCTCTTTGTCATTTCTCGAATTGGTTTTTTCATTAGTTTTTCATTCATTTAGTGCATTTGCTCTAATATATTGAAAAATACAAAAACAAAATCTTTTTCATTTTGATTGGAATAGTGAGAATTGAAGGCTCTTTCGCAGTAATAGTGTTATATAACTCTAGAGAGAAGTTTTCTAGTTTCATTAGCTTACATAGGAAACAGTAGTGGATGTTTTTGTGTGTTCATTTTGTCGTCATTTGAAAGCTCTCAACTCTCGTGTAGATAGCTCTTCATTGAACAAAATGACATTTTGTGGCATGTAGTTTGCATCTAGAGGTTTTATGAGATCCGAAATTTGATAGGGCCTTGAAATTGAAACATAAATTGAAGATCAACTTTAAAATTTATTGAATTAACCTAAGGAAGCATTGAAACCTAACAACACATTTTTAGTGGTCTAGGCTAGAGACGTGTTCCAGCATCTTTAAACCTAATAGTTGTTGCTCGCCATCTGGCTTCAAAGAGCACTAGTACGGAATTGTGCTCCCTGTACCATCACATATATAAAGGGAGACCCCATTAGGTTGCAAATCCTTTATCCATAGGAAGCCGAGTCTACCGCCTTTTACCTGTGATACACCGAACACAATATTCGGGGAGATTACCTGTACATAAGTTAAGTCCTTGGTTGATTTCTCTTTCATTTTTACCAAGGTGTATATGGCAGTTCACGGATATCTGGTACACCCATTTACCTAGATTACCAGAGTAGTCACTTTGATCTTTACTGACTCTTTTAACTAAAAAGATCATCAAGCTCTTGTCCTTTCATGCTCGTGTCCAACCTGAAAGCGATAGAGTCACCTTTTTCTTGTTGCTCGACTCTTAAAATATGAAACAATAGAGTTTGGTTTCAGTGTCTTAAAAATTAATCACCCACGAAATATTCTTGGTTAGAATTTTTGTTCTTATTGTTTTATTTCAAGGTCGTTTCTGATGGCAAATTTTCCGGACTTTTCCAATCAAGGAGTCCCCTCTGAAGGGAGTCTTAGTCATTTTCCTGCTTTAGGAAATATTGGTGCTCCTTATATGGCCACTTTATCCCTCCCTTGGTTAACTATTGGGTTGCATGTTTGGTTGTTTTCAACCTCTGTGGTCTCAAGTGTTTTGGCTACCGTACCATCCACTCCTCCGCCTGAGCAAAGCCATGTTGATTCAAAGGTGGACCTCTCCCCTTATTTGCCTGTTTCTTCATCCTCATCTTCTACTTTTCCTGGTGAAATTTTGGATTCTAATACCCAGGTGGCTAAGAAGAAGAAGAAGAAGTCAGATAAACGAGAGGCTAATTCTGCAGTTGTTGCTTCCAAAACACCTGCTCTCGATGAACCTTCCAAACCTCAACAGAAAGTTAAGTTCCCTTGCATGTTGTGCTAGGGAAACCATCTACTGTGAGATTGCCCTGGCATTCCCAAGGTGCTCGAAGTATGGTCCAACAGTCGTCCGCCATTGCCTTTGGCTTTCGGGAGTCAGGTTGGGGGCATGTCTTCAGCTAGTGCTGGTAAAGCTCCTAAGAAGCAGGGTAAGCTTGCCAATCCCTGTAGGTTGTGTGAAGGGCACCATGCCATTCACCTTTGTCTATACATGGATGAAGCCAAGAGATTTTTGGACAACTCGATTATTTCTGCACCTTGCCTTTCGGCTGGTTACAAACAACTTTATTTGAGTCCTTCGCCAGTTGATTCAATGATCAGTCAAGAGCCATCCTTGCTTGATCCCGCTCCCCTGGAAATTCACCATCATGAATCCATCCCTGAACAACCATTGGTCATGGGATCGGTTGAGCTAGCCCCGTCTGCAGTGCACCAAGTCTTTTCCGTTGAGGGTGGATCTCACATCCCTCAAGTTCTTCTTGTTTCTTCATATTCCTCAGACTTGGAGAAAGATTCTCCTGTCCCTATATCTCAGGAAGCTACCCCTTCGCCTCCCATGATGGAGGTCCCGAAGGATACTCCTTCTTCCTCCATGATGGAGGTGGCGGAGGATGCTCCTTATTCTCCCGTAACACTAGGGGAAGACCATCTCGGTTCGATGGTAGCCCCTCCAAGTAGTTTGGTCGCTTTCTTTGATTGGGGTCGATTCATAGGTTATTGCCTTCCTTATTATGTGCCCTTTAAGATCACGGTATAGGCCTCCCATCTGGTCGTACCCAGCACCATTATAGATGAAGGCGCGTCTATTATTATTTTATCCTCAAATACTTGGCAAGCTTTCGGTTCGCCGCCGCTTGTGCCTGTTATGCAGTATCTGTTGCCGTTTAACAGAGGAACTAGTCAACCGTTAGGGATCCTTCCAAAGTTGCCTATTACTTTGGGAGGGAAAACTGTCCACATGGACGTGATGGTTATTCCTGGCCCCTTGGACTTTAATTTACTCTTGGGCCGCGATTATACTTATGCCATGGGAGCGCTTGTCTCCTCCATCTTTTGTGTGATGTGATTTCCACACCAAGGTCAGATCGTGACCATCGATCAGCTTGCGTTATTTGGTCCTAATATGGCAGCTAGCCCACCATCATCCCTGTTGAATCTTTATCCATCGGTTGTGTCATCCCCGTCGCATGTCAATTATGTGGCTACCTGTCCTGTGCATATATTCAGTGATAGTGCCGTTGTACATCGTGTGCTGGGGGCATTGGGTCCAGACTTCCAAGATGTTTTCCTTCCATCGAACGGGCAACCCTTGGAAGCGATGACTTATTATTCATTATGATGAGGTCTGTCAGAGCATGGTTCATCTGCTTGTGTCAAGCTCCTTAAACCATGAAACAAGGTTTGTCGGAGCAGAGTTCATTTTCTTATGTCAAGCTCATTAAAAAATGAAACAAGGTGTTCCGAGGATAGTTTTTCTTATGTATCAACCTTGTTAAAAAAATGAAACAAGGTCATCTAAGGATAGTTCTTTTAATGTGTCAGCCTCGTTAAAACAATGAAACACTTTCCTATTCAATTCGATTCTTTGATAAGATCTCGTAAAATTCCAGTCGAGTCTTTCTCTTGATCTCGTAACTTGAACATTCTCTCCATCTGCCTTTCATATGGATTGAAGCTTGGGGGGCATGTACCTCGAATTCAGTCACCATGCTGGGGGCATGCAAACATTTTTCAAGCATATTTTGTTTCCGTTTCAAGCTTGTGTAAAAATGAAACCGGTTTCAAGCATAGTTTATCTTTGTTTCAAGCTTGTGTAAAAATGAAACCAACTTCAAGCAAAGTTTTCATATTTCAAGCTTGTGTAAAAATGAAACCATTCCCATTTTACCTCTCGTGATTTCCATTTTATCAGCCTGTTTTTCCAGATGGGCCTTGGTTTTCTCATTCCACCATCACTATCTGCTTGGTCGATCATATGCCTTCACTTGGTTTTTTTACCTATTCCTGAGGAACCGCTATGATGATTGGTCTTGTTAGCCAACCTCTTGACCTTTATCTTGTTCTGAGTAGTTCCACCATCACCGGAACTAGTTGCTGCCCTTTATACCACTCGTTCCTCCAAGAGGAGTCACCTTTCAGCTCTTTTCTGACTCTCTAAAATTGAAAATATTGCCAAGACGCTTGTTGTTTTGAACTCGTTAAATGGCTGCGAAGTGATATCTACCCAATATACGTTTACCCCTTTTTCGAGCTGGGATAGATTATTTACGAAAAATGAATACCCTAGCTTACCGTGACTAGGAGGTTCTCTCAGACATAGTTTTCTACCTTTTCATATCTATGGGACTATCTACGAAAAGGGACTGATGGAGTTTTATTTTCCGTTGTCTTTTAAAACTCTCTAAACATGAAAAGACGCCGAGTTCTTCCTTTGTCAGACTCGTTAAAAGCTGATGACATCGGACTTCGTCGTAATGACGTTCCTCAAGTTCCTCCTTCCTAGGGCTCATTAAATGTACTAGATTGGATTTTTCTGGAGGACAAACTTATATCGAAAGCATATGCTATCCCCTTTAAGCTTGTTTCCAAAAATAATTGGGGTACTCGCTAGAAATGGTGGGGGGAAATGGAACCAGTATCATAGTCGTGTCGGTAGTATGTCGCTCTTGAACATGGCACTTGTCTGCATTCATGCCAGGTTGGGGACATCTCATCTCGTTAATCTGCTTACTTCCGTGGGTTTGGGTAATCTCTTTTGACCACTCATCTGCTCTTCACCACATCACCTCAGATCCCTTGATGTCAAATACTGCCAAATCTAGTTTCGTGCCGCCGATATGTTCAAGAGAAGTTGGCCTCTGCATTTTTCAACCTCCCTTTGATTCTATATTGATCTTGATTCACAAACATCATGTCCCTCTATCTCATGTCGATGATGTGGGAAACATTATGGCCCACCTTCGATCAAGGTCAGCTCATTATCCAGGAAGCTGATCTAGAGACTCCCTTTAGGTACCTTGGAGCTTGCATGCCTCAATGGCAGGTTCTTCGCATTCGACACAAGTTTTTCATTATTGGCCTTCAATCGAATGATTATGTGGGTGTTCGATGCCAGCTCACTATTCATATTTCGTAGATTGTACCTCTTGTACCTTGAGATCCATCATCATTATTGGTGGTTCCTCTCACGTCTATTAACAACTTTCATTATTGGTTGGTAATCAGATGATGTTCTTGCATGTTTGACTTCAGCTCACTTATTCGCATGCTCGGAATTGTACTCTGTTCGGGTCGAGATGGAGCGCAGGACCCGGGAACTTTTCTGATCAAATCCAGGCTGCAGATTCTTTGTGGATTATCATGATTTATTACATGACTCATTTGATTGGATGGTTGCGACCATACCCGAGTCGACTTGTTGATCCTTCTTTGCTAGATGGCTGCATCCATACCTTGGATCCTGGTTATTGTACACTCTATTATGGATGGTTGCGCCCATACCACATATCATGTATCATAGATATCAGTTGTATTTGTATTTGCAGGTCTTCTGATAGTAGTGTTTTCAGTTGGGTGCATTATCATAAAGCATTTCACCCCTCCCTCTCTCTCGGACCTCATGCTTTAGGGGGCATCTGTTACACAGCATTTTGTCACTGTCCCTGCAATCCCTCGTCTCGTACATTGGAGGACTATTCCTGTGACCTGTGAATAGTAAAATGTCTTGAAAACACCTTCATGGCATCCTCCTGCATAAGGACAAACATTCTCCTGAATAACATTTCCTCTGAAAAACCCTAAAAACATATTTTTTAGCCTTGGCACGACTAGCTAGTTCATCCCTCGTTCCAATTGGGGAAATCCACACTAGAGGGCATGCCAGCTGGCACTCTATCCCTGTGTTTCACTCGCGCCAAGCCTATTAAGGAATGTTTTTTAAAAATAAATGGCGGAAGTTTGATTCTAACAAACTCCAGAATGAATCATCAAAAGAAGTTGAGTGGTTTGGCTCCAAATCTCCATGTATAGGGAGTGGTTTTCCACCTCTCATGGAACCTTCCTAAGAGATAGGACCTATCCCATGATTATAGGGATCCTGAATTCCCTTCCTCCATCTATAAAAGCTTTCCCTCTCCATTTGCAAGCTAGTTGAACTTTTGGGAGGGAAATGATAGCTTAGTGACAATCAAGAGAAAAGCCGAGGAGAACCCTCTGAGAGAGAGAGTTCTGTCAAATCCCTGACGAGCTTTGTTGAGACGTGCTCCACTGCAAGCCCCATCGAAGGAAGATCATAGCATCAGAGCATTTGGTTGTAATCTCCCTTTTTTTCATCTATAATATAAGCAACTCTGATTTTGGTTCCATTCGTGTGTCTACTCTTTTATGTAATGCAATGAATTATATCTTCTTTGAATTATATATAGTTATATTCTTTGAATATTACGTTTTATGTCATCATTTCTTTGCATGTGTATAGGAATCCGGACGTGTCAAACGGAAGGATTGTAATCTGTCAGGCTAGGGACGAGGAGCGCTGCTTCTTTCTCGACAACAGCAACGTGGGATTTAAGGTAGGCTACTTTTCATGATCTTTGTCTTTCTTATACTAGGAACTGATGTCATTGCATGATTTGGTTGTTTCTAGACCCAATCTAGGGCTAGTGGGATCGCCTCTGTCCGCAGAGGGGATTTACCTCCACAACACATTGAAGGCTTCCAGGACGGAAATGCAGGTCATTAAGACTCAGTTGGAGCAGCAAATCTCTGACTTACAAGCCAAGATGTAGCCCGAAAAACCCCCAGGGGTACGAGCCCAGCGTGCTGCACTAGTGACCGAGGCTACCAACACCATTATAGGACATATTTCTCAGGGCGCTCAGTTACTTGAGGAAGCAATGCAGCTTTGGACCAAGATCCAGTGTGATTCGGTCCTCCAAAAAATCAATCAGGACTTGCGATAGAAGGAGGAAGATTTCGAGCAGATCGAGGCTACATTACCTACCTTGGTCCTTGCACAGCGTTTGGCGTGATTGTGGACCAGCAAAACCCTCCAAGATGAGATTGAGGGACTCCTCCAGAAGAAGCATGTTATCGAAGAACGCTTAAAACCTTGGACTGCTGCGACCTTCCAGCTCTCACAGGATGTTGATGGTGTTGTGAAGCGACTAAACCAAACACTGAAGAGTGTCACGGCTATGACAGAGGGACCAACCTCATAGAAGCTTGTACATATTTTGTAAAGCATTGCTGCTCAGAGTCAAGAATTGTTGCCCCGTTGGTCGCAGTTGTCAATGTACTGCGCGCGTAGGTGGAGACCCCACCACCACAGTAACCCGAGACGAGTCACAAGATTGTGTTGGGGGACTGTTGGAATAGGGTCTCCTACAAGAGCTGCGAAACTGGTCCATTTTGTGTATTTTTTATTATATTTAGTCTAATGTAGGAGTTTTGGGGTGGGTAAAAGCCCTTAATGCATTGTAAATGGGTCAAGGGCAGACCAAGAGTCTGCAAACCACGGTTTGCAGACCATTGGATGTGTAGGCTAAAATAGTATAAGTATTTGAACCTTTTTTAGTTGTAAGACAGACTTGGATTAAGATTGATGCGAATTACGAATTAGTAGATCTATTGGGTTTTTGGGGAAAGGACTCCTGTTGGTTGTGTGCACGGAGATCCTCAGTCTTGCTGTGTGCGGACCATGCTGTTGTGTGCGCAAGTTGGGTTTTTTGGGTATTGTAAAAGGACTTTTTGATAAGTAATATATGCGAAGTATTGTGGTTATTTGATGTTGTTTGATCTATCTAGTTTTTGTTATTGTGGACTTGAATTATATGTTATTCTGTTACAACTGCGAATGATATGTGTTTATGAGCTGTGAATTATCTGTGTTATGATAACTGTATCTGCAATCTAATTAATTCTGCTACGAATATATTTTTTTATGCTTATACTTGGTTTTCCACATGTGGATGTGAGCCTGTTATATAAATCTAGTAAAATTGTACTCTGGTTAATCATTGAAAGTCCTATGAACGACCTCTGACTGCGGAGATCTGATAGTTGTCGAACGGTTCGACTTACTTGTTCTCTCTCTCAGGGTGCGGAAACCTAGTTCCAGCACCCTCCCATATTGCTTCGGGTGAGACTTTGACCTACGCAAGCAGGTCACTATCGAAAGGGCCAGTAATAAAGGGGTATGTTAGCAAACCTTAACCTCTGAACTTGGGTCAGGACCCCTTAAGCCAACACTATCCTAGTTTCAATATCTAAATAATTTAACACAGGTGAACATAGGGTGTAACCATTAGAAAGGAACTCATTCTCATTGTTGTATCAAGCATATTATTGTAGGGTGCCTTGTGTAGTGTTACAAGGCCTATAATAGTGTCAAGGAAGGGATTGAAAGGAAGCGAAGGTTGACATGTGATTTTACAAGGAAAATACAATGATTAAAGGTATGTTGTATCAATTTTGGAGGGGTTTAATAGAGTGGTGGATTCCCTAACTAGTAATAGGAAGCTACAACAGTATGCACAGATCCCAAGGCAAGGTGGAAGCAGTAGGGAGTTGCATATGTCATCTTGATTAATGATTGGATACTAGAGGATGTAGTGTCCTAGAAGAGGAAAAATACTGAATATTTTCAGCAGCCATGTGTAAGGGTATCCTATATGATTGGATGCCCTAACTAGGAGTAGAAGCTACAGCCAGGATTGGTCACTCATGGAATGTTGGAGGGTGGCGTGAGATTGGACCAAGTGTGAACAGGAATTCGGAATTTGTGGTCTATTGGAGGACAGCGTGATAGTGCCCAAGTTGGAGGCCAGTGTGCAACACTTTGATGGACAAAAGTAGTTGTTAGAGAGGTAGTTGTTGAGGTCAATGTTTTGATCAACTAGGAGCATTTTTTAGTAGCCCAAGACTTGTGTGTGGAGAAGGAATTCTACAGAAAATGATGGGAAGTACTCCTAGGCCATGTTAATTATGGGAGATGGACATCTTGCATTGATTTTTGGAAACCCTTCATGCCCTATGTTAGTCTTTATTGGAGCAGTGCAGGAAGACCATAGTGGGTTGAAGTCCTTGAGTAGCTGAGGAGCGGCAATGGGAAGATGAGAGTTTTTCACAAGTGGATCTATGAACAACTTGCCAGGAGTCTCGATGTGTTGTGACCATTATGGACTAAGGCACAACTAGAGAGAAAATTATAGCTGACGTTTAGTGTCCAGATGGACTTGGAACATTGATAGAGGTAGGAGTTGCATATCGGGAGTAGAAGGATCGATCACGTATAATGTATAGCTGAGAGGAGTTGAGAGAGTCGACTGCATCAACCAGATGGTCAGAGTATCTTGTTTAGTGAATATTGGTGGTTGATGTACTAACACCAAGCCTTGATCTGTAACTTATACTAGTGGATGATTGAGGGCCATTATGCCTGGTACGAGAGCCCTATAAATTTGTATTATTTGTTGTTTAATATAATGAAGTTGGGTTGAATCATGTAAAAAATTGTTTATATTTTGTGCATGTGTGATTTACTATTGTTTATATTCCACTATGAAAAGTAGTTATGTTGAGATTCTTGGTTTGGTAGAGTCATATATTTTAATATTCTAACCTAGTCCCAAGGTCATGGAAATTCAGGATGGGTACCCCTGTCAGTGAGGTGAAGATGTTCCTGTACTCCTCCATGACCTTTTCCATTTGCTACTACCATGGGGAGGAGCCTTTTCTAGAGGTTGTGGATGTGGCCACAATATTCCTCTTGCTCTGAGGGCGAATCATAAGGAAGACAAATTTCTTAGTCTGGGAAATTATCGTACTGCATTATTTAGCAGATATCAAAGAAAAGGTGGTAAGCGGCCCTACCTCTGGTATCTTATAAAATTTCTGACCCAAAGTAATAATAACATAATGAGGTATGAATTCGTATATAGAATGACACTTCCATAGGTATGGTTGACCTAATAAAACCTCACAGACTTCCATATGGGTAGCATCATACAATGCCTCATTTGCAAAGGGATTGATGCTATAAGGTAAGTGGCACTGCCAACTGACGTAGAGATATCACCCTTGGTGGAGCCACTTGATGGTGTAATATTGTGGGTGCGACATTGATCAGGAGATCATATGGATTGTTCAAAAATTATAAAAAATGAAAGTGCTCAAAAAAGGTCCAAACCTAAGCGACCGGAAAGGTCTCCTTGCTACGATTCTGGCACTACAAATAGTTCGCAAAACAGAGGTCGCATGCAGAAGTTATGAAGGTTTGAAAGGCCCTGTAAACTCCAAAAAAATGGCTTTCACCAAGTTTGACTTTCCATGTTGAAATATTAAAAAGAGAATATTCTAGGGAATATTCCTTGAAATATTCCCCAGAATATTCTGTTTGGGCCAATTGTGAAAGGCCAAGTGGCAGGGTTAGATTGGATTATATGTTGACTTTGTGTTAAAATGGGCCAAATAAGGGCTGCCATGTGGCAGGCCCAAAGGCTGCCACGTGACCCCAAACCAGAGGGCAAACGTCTTGTTAAAAATGTATTGAAGCTTGTGGGTTTGAACACCTGACCACTGGACTGCACGCATAGAGCTCCTACCAGCTCGCCTACACACTTAATTCTTAATCGTTATGGGCTCAATGTCCATTTAACGTTTAACGTTTGTTGTGGCAGGGGTTGGGGAGGCCAGCCCCTCACTTCATATGACCCGGCACCCGAAACCATAGGCGTCCACCCCACCTATGATTAATCCAACAGTTTGGTGGTTACAACACGGTTTATCTCTAAATGGCGAATTCACATGGGTGGGAAATGAATGTTTAATGCCAAGGGTAGTGGAACCGTGTAATGCGGTGTTCCAACTACAATCGGTGGTTTATCCAATGGTTACGGCGGGAGGGTTAATGTGACCACTCTGTGCCTAAATTTTAATGCCACACTAACCACCCACCAATTCCAGAGCGCACCCACCAAATCAAGCAGAGTTTCCAGTTTTGTTGAGCTTAACTGAATTTTTTCATATTTAGTGGAGTTTTTTAAGGGACATTGGGCAGTTTACTTTTTTGGCCATAACTCCTTGGATAATCGACCAATTTTGATGCATGAATAGTCAATTTTGGGTATTCTCGACATTCTAAACACATTGGAAGATGTTTTAGAGCTATCATAGGTCATATTGTGTATTTTTAGGTTCATGAGAGATCAAGGAGCCACTAGGGCCACTAGGGTGTTTTCAATGTTTTGAGCATCCATTCTCTGTTTTCTACAAATGAATAGTAATTCCTGGCTAATTCAAGCATTCTAAAGCTGTTTTATAGATATCACAACCATTTGAGGCTTTTATTCACATTTACTTAACATTTTTGAGCAATAAGATATGAGGGACATGCCATTAGGAGCTGGACCAGTAGATGTAGCCTAGGAGGGGTGAACTACTTCATCAAATTTGATGAGTGTTGTTATATGTGATGTTTATTTCTATATTATTTACTATTGCACAGTGTTTTACAAGAAAATTACATGCTTTAACTTCACACATAAATCTGTTTAACTAAGTTAAAACCATTTGTTTTACTTGCAAACTACAAAGAACCTTATGCACACAATTTAATTACTGTTTGGATACTTAGCACAAAAAAACTAATACATTCCATTCAGATCAAGTTGGTATCAGAGCTTGAGTTTAACTCTCTGTATTTTTATTGTGCAAATTTTATTTAACATTTTGCAACATTTTTAATGCTTACTAGACTGAAGCTTAAGAGAGGAGAAGGTCAATTGCTGAAAGCTCAAAGAAATCCTCAGCCAAGGAGGGAAAGAGTGCCATTATCTACACCTTCAATTTCACCTCAAAGAGAAGCAGAAGAAGCCAGAAGCATGTCTTCAAGGGAAGGAGAAATCCATGAAGAATTTGATCTCAAGGAGGAAGAAAGAGTGTTCAGGAAAGCATTCCTTGATTTGAATGAAATGGTGAGAGTTATTTACTAAGAAAGAAATGAGAAACTTGAAGGAGAAGGGTCTAAACTTCACAAGGAAGGAGAAGGATCTTCAAGAGGCCATAAGGATGAAGAGAAATCCAAGAAGGGTAATGGAGGAAATGGAGACAGTGGAAAGTACTTGAATGAAATGGTGAGAGTTATTTACTAAGAAAGAAATGAGAAACTTGAAGGAGAAGGGTCTAAACTTCACAAGGAAGGAGAAGGATCTTCAAGAGGCCATAAGGATGAAGAGAAATCCAAGAAGGGTAATGGAGGAAATGGAGACAGTGGAAAGTCACCATCATCACCCTCATCTTCATCTTCATCGACTTCATCAACCTCTACTTCATCTTCAGTACACCACAAGTCAAAGAACACTGGTAAAAGTCATTTTCTAAAACTTGATGTTAATTTTGAATTGCCAAAGTTCGATGGTGAATTTAATGCATAAAATCTTGATAATTGGATTAGGAAATAAGAGGTCTATTTGAGAATTCAAAATTTCCATGATGACGAAACCAAAATCCAACTAGCTTCATTGAGAATGGAAGGTGCATCTCTTGTTTGGTGGGAAGCCAAGATAAAGGAAGAGATTAAGAAATATGGTAATATTATCTTATCATGGACTGATTTCATTTATGCAATAAAACAACATTTTTATCCATTAGCTCACATGCATAAATCCATAATGGACTGGAAAAATTTTAAGCAATTGAAAGGAAAAAATGTTCAAGTGTATACCCAAGAATTTATAAGAAGAGCTCTTTTACTAGGAGTAGATTTGCATAGCCAAGACACTTTACTCAAGTATATAGGAGTTTTACATACTTACCTAAGACATACCATTCTCATGTTTAACCCTACAAGCTTAGATGAGGTTTGTGTTCAAGCCACACATTTAGAGGCAAGGGGAAAACAAAATTTATATGGGAATGAGGAAAGTGAGTTTAAAGGAAAATGGAAGAAAAAGAGAAATGAAAATTGTAGAAAAGAGAAGGGAAAATTCTTCTGAAAACATTGTTCTAAAACTAGCCATGATGAGGACCATTGTTGGAAACTTCATCCAAAGTTGAAACAAGAAAGTTTTGAAGCCAAAGATAAAGCCAAGGAGAAAGGCAAGACAGTTGCAATAGTTGAACGAGACCTAGGGTTAGAATCGGGAGATGAAACAAAAATCATAGCTATGGCACTAAAGAAATTGAAGGGGAAAGAGATCGTAAATGAACCCAGTTCTAGTATTTCTAACTGTCACATAGATGCTCCAAGTGAAGAAAAGAGAATTGAATTGTTTCATGTGAGGGTCATTTCCAAACATACCAAGGTTGGCACATTGTTTGAAAATGAGTCGCAAGCGAACCTTATTTCTAAAGACCTAGTCAAGAAACTAAATCTTGAGACCATTCCACATTCGAAACCATATCCTCTTGGTTGGATTTGTAAGGATGCCAATTTACATGTTTCAAAGAAGTGCATGTTGCGATTTGCAATAACAGCACATTTCATTGACACGGTTGAATTAGATGTTTTTCTGCTTGATATTATAGGTATGGTGTTGGGCAGTCCTTACTTGTATGACAGGAAATCTATCTTCCATCGCCATGAGAAAAAATACCATTTATTCAAGGATGGCAAGGAGTACATTGTGAGAGCTCATCCCAAAAAACTAGACTCTTCTTTAGTGAATGTAGGGCAGATGAAGAGGCTCGTCAATGTAAGTCAAAACTTGACATTGTTGATGATTAAGCAAAGAGAATTTTTACATAATCCTTTTCATGTAAATGTTGATGTAAATAATGAGTTGTTTCAGTTTGAAAGTAGATTGTCTTTGAAAGAGAATGAAAAGTAGTTTCAGCAATCGTCTTTGGTGTCGAACGATGCTGAGAACAAAGTAGCAGTGCAAGAAGTTTCAAAGGTCCAAGAGAGGGAAAAGAAACATAGAAAATAAGCCACAATATTCAGCAATGATCATTGCTGGTTTCATAAAGGAATGGTATTATGGCAAGGAAACTTGGTCAGGAATCGACACAAGTACAAGGCAAATTGAGAAAAAAATCTCCATAAGGATAGGATGCAAGGTGAAAGTAATTTTCATTTTCCTTTGATTGTATACCATTGTAGAAATAATGTGTTTATTGCAAAGTTAATTTTTTTTCTGCAAGTTTTGAAAATGTGCAGCATGACAATGTCAAAGTCAACAACAGTTGGTCAAAAAAATCAAGGAAAAAATTGTCATTTCATGAAAATCTCCAATATATGAAATCAGAGAAATTTTAGTGGATTAACATTGGAAGAGTGGGGACACAATCTCCTCATCTTCATGTTTAGTAGTCCAGAGAGCTTTTGGGGTCCAAAAGCTTCCAAGTGGGGAGGTGTGATCAGGAGATCATATCCATTGTTCAAAAATGCTCAAAAATGAAAGTGCTCGAAACAGGTCCAAAATTAAGTGACTGGAAACGTCTCGTCGCTGCGATTCTGGCACAGTGAACGGTTTACAAAATGGTGGTTGTATGCAGAAGTTATGAAGGTTTGAAAGGCCCAGTAAACTCCAAAAAAATGACTTTGAAAAATTTTGACTTGGCACGTTGAAATATTAAAAAGAGAATATTCTAGGGAATATTCTTGGAATATTCCTAAGAATATTCCCTAGAATATTTCGTTCGGGCCAATCGTGGAAGGCCAAGTGGCAGCGTTGGATTGGATTATACGCTGTTGAAATGGGCCAATTAAGGGCTACCACGTGGCAGGCCCGAAGGCCACCACGTGGCCCCAGGCCGGAGGGCAAACATCTTGTTAAAAAAAAATTGAAGCTTGTGGGGTTCAAACACCTGACCACTGGACTGCATGCATAGAGCTCTGACTAGCCTACCTACACACTTATTTCTTAACTGTTACAGGCTCAACATCCATTTAACGTTTAACATTTGTTGTGGTAGGGGTTGGGGAGGCCAGCCCCGAAGGGCCAACCCACCACTTCGTATGACCCAGTGCCCGAAACTATAGTTTTCCACCCCACTGGTGGTTAATCCAACAGTTCGGCGGTTACAATCTGGTTTATCTCCAACCGGCGCATTCACATGGGTGGGCAATGAATGTTTAATCCCACGGGTAGTTGAACCGTGTAATGCGGAGTTCCAACTGTAATCAGTGGTCTATCTGATGGTTACGACAGGAGAGTTAATGTGACCACTCTGCACCTAAATTTTAATGCCACACTAACCGCCCACCAATTCTAGAGCGCACCCACCAAATCGAGCGGATTTTCCAGTTTTGTCGAGCTTAACTAAAGTTCTCCACATTTAGTGGAGTTTTTTAAGGGACATTGGGCAGTTTACTGTTTTGGCCATAACTTCTTGGATATTCGACCAATTTTGATGCATGAATAGTTAATTTTAGGTATTCTTGACATTATGAACACATTGGCAGATTTTTCAGAGCCATCATAGCTCATCTTGTGCAAGTTTAGCTTTAGGATAGATCAAGGAGCCACCAGGGCCACTAGGGTGTTTTCAGTGTTTTGAGCATCCATTCTATGTTTTCTGAAAATGAATAGTCATTCCTGACTAATTAAAGCATTCTGAAGCTATTGTTATAGAGAGCACATCCATTTGAGTATTTTATTCACATGTGCTTACCATTTTTGAGAAACAATATATGAGGGACATGCCATTGGGAGATAGACCAGCATATGTAGCCCAGGAGGGGTGAATTGCTTCATTAAATTTGCTGAGTATTGTTACATGTGATTTTTTTCTCTCTATTATTTACTACTGTAAAAAATTTTACAAGAAAATTACATGCTTTAACCTCACACAGAAATCTGTTTAACTAAGTTAAAACCATTTGTTTCACCTGCAAACTATAGAGATCCTTATGCACACAATTTAATTACTATTTGGATACTTAGCATAGAAAAACTAATACATTCCATTCAGATCAAGTATTGTTGCCATCTTCAATATCTTAATGACCTCATCTGAGATCAGATTATTCTGGCTCCCATTGTCAATTATGAACCCTTTACCCACATTTACGAGTGGAATAGTGGCTCCCCCTCCTGTTTATCCTCAGGCTCCGCTTTTTGGATTTTGGTGGTGGCTACCGTCGTAGTGGGTTCTACATCAATTATTTTCCTGGGCCTTGTCGGGGTTTGGCTCAGAATCAAAGCATGCATCCTTCTTATTAGGGTACTGGGGTCTAGGGATCAAAATTTCTTTACCTCTTTTATTAATTTTAGGATTTTGTATGTCAGTCTATCCTATGAATCACTATTTTCATAGTATAAAGAGTCATTTTCCAAGGTCCCTGCAAGTTTCATGTCATATAAGGCTCCTTAAATACCAAATTAAATTTGAGGGAGTCTAAAGTCCATAAAAAGGTCATAAGGCCATATTTCCAAATTTGTACTCATGTAGATAAAAGGAGTCATTGAGGGTTCAATGGGTCATTTCATGAGGTTTCTTTCATCATAGGTCAATGTCATGTCAGTTAGATTCAATTAGTGGTTTTCTCATCATTGATTTCATCGGTGAAATATATTCTCAGGTCAAATATTTTCCTCCACTCATAATTCACCCTCATGACATGAAACAAGGCATGCAGAGGCACAAATTTTAAATCTTTTCTAAGTTGTCCTCATTTTTACTTCATTGCAGCTTACGCCCTGAGAAGTTTTCAAAGGTTGAAGAATATTTAAAAGAGGTTTTTGAAGCTAAAGTAGAAGAGGTTGTTGCGCAAGTGGGAATCAACCATCTAGGAGTTTTTCAAACATTGGATAACCTACTTCAAGAGTTATTCACCATCACATAGACATTTCAAGCCTACCCATTTGATCAATTTTTCCAGAGGAGGCATGAAACCATACAAAGCATGAAGGGGTACTTGGACTTGTTTCACAACTTCTGCAAAACTAATTGTTTTAGTAATCATTTTCAAAGGTTGTTTCTGACTACATGGATATGAATTTTTGAAAAAAAAAAAGAGGACTTTTTCAATAAAATACAAAATAACAATAACCTCATTCAGCTTCTTCACAGGTGTCATATATTGGGAGATTCAAATGCATCTTCAAAGCCTATTTTTTAGATTGTGCAATTTAGTATTTTATCCATGATTTTGGGGAAAATATTTTGAGGAGATGGGGCAGAATTTGAGGAAACTGAGAGATATTTCTCTCAAAATCAAGTTCATATACAAAAAAATATCTTGGTTTTTACACAAGTGTTATAGTTTTGGAGTTATGGGGGTCACGTTGGGACGTAGTTTTCACGGTTTTTCCAAGACAAATTAGTGCACAGTCCAGCTTCTGTTGTGAAACTATATCAATCGGGCCTACTTTTGTATTTTTTTTTTTTTTGGACCTTATATAATTATGTTAGTGATCATGATAGATGTGGATATGTGGATAAGAGTTATTTTCTGAAACTTAATATTGCTAAGTTTTTTTCAATCTTTTAATATGATGTTTCCAAGATCAAGATTATCTTGATCTTATTTACTTATAGAAGATACATTGTATCTGATATTTTATTGTCCATGAAGAAACTCTTCCTAATTGTATGTAATATTCCAAAATTAGCATACAGCTAATTGGAATATTGATTTTTGTTTTTATCACCTAGAAGTTGAATAAATGGGTAAGGAGGCCCATGCATATTAAAAATATGAATAAAATCCCTCATAATGTGAAAAGGGATCATCATAAGAGCTGGATTTCACACCTTCATGTGTGAAAAGGGACATTTTCATGTGGACAAGGTCAAGTTTGACCAAGTCAACAACGTTGGGATAAGAGGTGGAGATCATCTTTGGAGATAGCGCAGTGATGGTGGGAGGAAGATTCCTTGGTGGAGGAAGCCCTAATGAGTGGGACCCAAGGTGAGAGGGCTTCCATTTGTATAAAAGGAGGGCAAGGCAGCCATAGCAAGACATGTTATGAAATGGATTATTGAATTTGTGGTATGTATGACTATTGTGATTTCTTCAACTATTTAGTTGAGATTGTTGTGCTGCTTAGCACAAGGTATTCCTATTTAGTAATTCCTTATCCTTTCAAGAGATGCCTCTTGAGGGAGCTTGCACTTCATTTCTCCACATTCAGGCTTCAGGCCAAGCCACCTTCTTTAGCTACAACACAGTTTCTGTTTAGAGCTGGGTTGTGTTGCAGGGTGTTGCAATGGAGGTTTCACAACACCACTTCCGGAACTTATTTTTCAGAGAAGGAAGATTTATTTCCTTTGGGAGATTAGTGAGGAAGAATTTTGATCTGATTTCACTATCTTTAGAACCAGGCCAACCATTTTCCATCATCTATAGCGTAGTCCCTCTCCTTGACTACATTATTTCAGAGAGCATTTGCAGTGAGGGGTTTCATTGCTTGATTGGAGGGTGAGATATTCAGTGATTGGATCAGCCTTTCACCTGAAGGATCCTTTGGATGAGATTGATTTATAACATGCATCATCTACAACCATATTCATCCAGATATTGAGTTGCAGCTGCTATTCAGTCCTAGGACTGCAACTCCGACATTTTTGTACTTTTGTATATTTTAAGAAATCCTTTCTGGATTGTCTTGAAATTGTGTTTGGGAGTGTAGATCTTCACTCCCAACATTTTGTGAGCCCTATAATTGTATATTTGTGTATTGAGACTTCCTAGTAGTAGTTATCTCTAAATAAACTGTGGTGTCATAGCCTTGAGCATTTTCTGTGTAGCAGTATACTTCATATTTTATGTACATGCTTTCTTGAGGCTTGTATTGCCTAACTTGAGTGATTATTTCCTCAAGATCTTGTATAAATTTTACCGCCGTAACATTAATATGATGTCTATGTGCTCTAATTACATTTTATGAGTTGATTTATTGCTACTACTCTAGTATTGTGTTCACGTATTGTTGCATCCCCATTTTGGGATATTACAGTGGTATCATAGCATAATCTTGGCTCAGCCTATGGAATATCATCCAATATGCTATCAAGAAGACAAGAAGAATAAAATATGAACAAAAAATAAAAAAATAAGACTCCATTCTTTGGAGGAAGAAAGGAGGAGAAACTTTCAAAGGTTCTTTCTCAAACTTTGCAGATCATTCATGGAGATCTTAAGAAGATGAGGAAGGAGATGTGTAGAGAATATATAAGAGATTTTGAATCTGAAGCAAACTCTAGATTTTAATATGATGAGTGTGAGCATGCAGCCACACACTATGATGCACAGTGCAGTCATATGCCTAGATTTTCTATGAGAGATAGAAGAAGAAGAAATTCCTAGGAGGGAAACTCTTAGTGATTTTCTGCAAGAATATGAATCTCAAACTAAGAAGTTTAGAGATCATATCACCTTTCCAGAGTTTTGAAATATCAAGGTGGAGAGAAGCAAGCAACATAATATGAGTATATTTTTCCTATCTAATTTTGATGGTTCACCTACATTTTCAGCTAGAGCTTGGGTGGAGGAGCTAGACACCTATTTTCAGCAGCACCAAATTTCTGGAGATGAAGCCATAAAAGTTGCAGCGCTGCATTTTGGAGGTAAGGCCTATGCATGGTGGATATTTTCTTTGAAAAATGCAATTACTTCTTCTTATGTAAGGTTCACTAAGAGACTAATAGAAATATTTAGTGAGAAACATTCTGAAACACATGTGGTGGAACCAAACAAACAGAAACTTTGTATGTATTGGAGGTAACTATAAACTCAACTCTACTTCAGGAAACTATTGAGGAGGCTAACATCTTGCATCATACCTTGCTAGAGGCAAAACATCTATCTCATATTCTTGAACAAGAGGGCATGGAGATTCCTTTTCAAAAGAGGATCCAATTCTTGGGAGGTTTCCCATTCATATTGGAGAGGAAGAAAAGATTGAGGGCAATAGTGTTGTCATGTCTAGAGCATATCTAGCACCTCATGCAAAGGTAGAAGGAGCACATGCTCCAACAAGAGGGATTTGTGTGTCATTTCAAAAAATTCCCCAGGATTTAATATGTGGAGATAAAGGCACAACCCATGATCAGCATGTGCCATTGTTGATAGAGTGTGGAACCATGCAGATAAAAGGAGGAGGTAGGGAGGATGGCCAACATCATTTGATGAGAAGCACACACCCCTATCTATTTCAGAGGGTTTATGCACAGAAGAGGGAGACTGAATTATGCAGTGGAGGCAGGGACAAGTCTGTCCATTCATGTATACAGTCCACTCTTGATCTTGATGTCTCATTGCATGGAGGCATCTCACCAAGGAGACCACCAGATCAGCAGATGATGAGGGATGCTTTACATTTGGAGTCACCACTCATTGATTCTAGAGGGGTGAGGACTTTGGGAGAGCTTGATATAGTGCTGAGAGTCTTGGGTAGACTCAAGGAGAGGAGAGGCATTCTCTCATCATCATCATTACCCACTCTTATTTCAGATTCTGCGTTGTGGCAGGAGAAACATGGGAAGGATACCAGCCTTCCAACTTGCATATTTGGCATGAGAGATGTTAAAGAGGAGGAAATCCATATGAAATATGTTCTTCATGATAGATCATCAATGCTATCACTATGGAGTATAGATCTATATTGGAAATCCCGGTTGTTGGTGGATTATTCCAAGGATCATTTTACTTGTATGATATTGGATGACCAGTTGCATGAGGAGGGATATTTAGTTAGAGATGGGGTCATCTACTATCATGGTAGGATATTCTTATCTAGAGCTTCCAAACTCAAGGAGAAGTTACTACAAACATCTCATGAGGATTTCCTTTTCAGCCACACTTATTCTATGAGAGCATACCACACCATCATGGAGAGGTTCTTTTGGGAAGGCTTTGAGGAGGAGATATATCAACATTTGAGGATATGCATGGATCATGTGGAGATTGAGGAGATACATAACTCTCTGGAAGAGTTAACACAACCACCTCTTTTCTCTTTGAGAATGATAGGGGATTCATATATGAGCCACTCCACTTTCATGGGCAAAGCATATGGTAAGGATATTGTTTGGTTGCATAATGATTTGTATAATGAATATGTGCATTCCTTAACCATATATGTGCAGGACATTGCTCCAAGGAGGAGCATTCTTTCTTCTATACTTCATGGTCTAATTGAGCCCATAAGCAATCTTGGTGATGGCCACTCCCTAGGAGGTCTTGGGGAGATGATATCTTATGCAGCTCATGCTCACTTTGCACCATACACCATACACTTTCTCCAAACTTGTGAGGAGATTGGGGCAGCAAGAAAGTGGTTGGGAAACCACACATCATGCCATTTTCTGATGCAGTTGAGAGTAAAACTATGCTAGTTGCATTTGAGGGACCATTTTACTTCTCCCTTATTACATATGGAAACTAGCATGATGCTAATCATGATTCCATTTGCTAGTGTTGTTCTTATTTTTATAGGGAGCATGATTGGGGGAGAGACACATTGGCTGGATGTGTCCTTGGGGGAAGAGATTTCCCACACTTTTTGCATTACATGTTCCAAGGGGAGCATGGGAGATGATATGGCCATTACAGTAAAAAACTTGCTTATTTATGAGGTGGGCCATGGGATTGATTGGATGCCATATGGTGATGACTTCCTATCCAGCACATATGGGATGGTTTGGGCTAGCATGATTCATAATGTTGGAGAGAAGACCTTTGAAGGTCCAGTCTTCATCTTGCCACTTGAGGGTAACATTATTGCAGCCCAAGATCAGAAGCTACTCTACAATTATCATAAGTGGAGAGAGGGATTGTGTAAGGTAGGCTATTTTTTCTATCATGTTCAGTTATTCATCCCACCTACATTGCAGGATCCAAAGGTGGAGGAGAATTTTCAGGAGTTGCCATGTTGGGAGGTAACTCATTTTGTATGGATGATAGCTTGGGGATGGAGGATCCACATGGTAATGATGATTCCCAATACATTTCAGATCCCATACCTTAATGGGACCTCTGAACAGCACCTTATTTCCTCCTTGAGTACTCTACTTATTCATGATGATAGCTATTTAGCTAGCTCGCATGCTTGGGAGAGAAAATATGGAGATTTATTGATGAGACAGCATCTCACTCCTTGGAGGATTTTATCATATGTGGATGCTATAGTAGGAGGAGGGGAGACTTCTCAGTTTTATCCTTGCAGTTGCTTGAGGACAAGCAACATTTGGGAGGGGAGGACTATAATATTTCAAAATTAGCATACAACTAATTGGAATATTGATTTTTGTTTTTATTATCTAGCAGTTGAATAAATGGGTAAGGAGGCCCATGCATATTAAAAATATGAATAAAACCCCTCATAATGTGAAAATGGATCATCACAAGAGCTGGATTTCACACCTTCATGTGTGAAAAGGGACATTTGCATGTGGACAAGGTCAAGTTTGACTGTAATATTCCAAAATTTGCAAGCAGCAAATTGGAATATTAATTTTTTCTTGTTTCATCTAGGAGATGAATAAAATGGGTAAAATTCCCATGAGTAGGAATAATATCCTTCATAGTGTGAAAAGGATCAATGGAGCAACTTAATTTTGCATCTTCCAGTGTGGAAAGGGGCAATTGCATGAGGACAAGGTCAAGTTTGACCAAGTCAACAGCGCTGCCTAAGAGGTGTAGCTTGCATGGGAAGACAGCGTAGTTTGAGAGGGAGGAATATTATTTGTGGAAGAAACCCTAATTTGTGGGGTCCAGGGTGAAGAGAAATTCACTTGCATAAAAGGAGGAAGAGGCAGCCATAGTGAGACATCTTTGAGCATATTGAGTTTGGTCTGAAGACTATTTGCATTCTCTAGTTGTTCAGCTGAATTGCAGTGTTGTTTAGCACGAGGGATTCTTGTTTAGGATTTCCTCTCCTTCTTGAGAGGCATTTTGAAGGATTGAAATTCATTTCTCCACATCTTGGCTCAAGGCCAAAGCCACTACCATCAGTCACTGTGTTATTTCTACTGAAGTATAATGTAGTGTTACTGGGTGTTGCAGTGGAGGGTTCCACAACACCTTTCCTTGGCTCATATTTCTGAGGAGGGAGCTCCTATTCCTCTGGGAGGTAAGTAAGGAGGTTTCTGAGCTAATTTCACATATTGGGCACCAGGCCAAGCATCTCCTATCTCCTACAGTGTATTCCAGCTCTTTGACTGCGTTATTTTAGAGTGCACCTACAGTGGGAGATTGTACCACTATTTTGGAGGGTTAGATCTTCAGGGATTGGAACAGAATTTCACCTGAGAGATCCATTGGATGAGATCTATGCACCATATATATCATCATCAGATATCTTCATCCATTTCTATTTTCTGAGTTGCAGCTGCTGCCCAGCAACTCTGGCATTTCTGCAGATTTGCTATTTGTACATATATTTTAGCCAATCCTCTTAAGGATTGTTGTATAGTCATTTTTAGGGGTTGAAAGGTTTCTCCCCCACATTTCTTGAGCTCATATTGTCATATAATTGTATTATCTATTATTATGTTGTAGCATCTCTTATAAACTGCACTGTTATAGCCATGGCTTCTTTCCTGTGGCAGTGTTTTCCACGTATCATGTATACCTTCCACTGAGGTTGTATTGCTTTGCTTGAGTGACTAATTCCTCAAGGATTTGTATAACATTGATACTATAATATACATATATTTGTTATATAATTCTTCATGTGCCCAGGCTTACTAAAATAACGTTTTTATTTCATCTCTTTCTCAATAATTGTTGTAGTCCCTCATCGGGCACTTTCTGAGGACAACTAGGTGTGGGAGATCTATTTAACCCACCTAGAAGGATTTATTTGGAGCCTCCTCTTGAATTCATCACTTATATACATTGATATAATGAATCTAGGTCCTGGTTTCAATTCCTTTAGCAGCCATTACTAGAAAATGTGTTTTCTAGTCATGCCTTGCTAGCTGTTCCCAAATTGGGATATTACAGTGGTATCAAAGCATAGTCTTGGCTCAGCCTGTTAGTCTAAGCCCAAGAATATCAGAATATTGGAGAGGATGGGATTTATCTCATCATATTTCAGATCCATGAAGAACCCCCCCAAGGAGGATAAGCAGAAAGAAGAGGAAGAACCCTGCACTTCCTATTCTCATTGAGGAGACAAAGAAATAAGCAGGAAAAAGACTCCATCTTTTGGAGGAGAAAAAGGGGATAAGCTTACCAAGCTTCTTCCTAAATATTTACATATTATCCATGAATAATTTAAGGATATCCAAAGGGAGAGGTTTGGAGAATCTTCAAGATGGTTTGTACAAAAGGAAAACTCTAGATTTTCACATGAGGAGTGTGAGCAAGCAGCTACACACCATCTTGTACAGCGCAACCACATGCCCAGGATTGCAAAAAGAGAGATGGAAAGAGAAGAAGAGGTTTCTAGGAGGGAAACTCTTAGTTATTTCTTGAAATATTATGAGTTTCAAACTCAGAAATTCTGAGATCATCCCATTTTTTCAGAGTTTTGCAAGATGAAGGTGAAAGGAAGAGAGCAGCAGGATATATTTCATCTATCTACCTTTGAGGGTTCACCTGTATGTTCAGCCAAAGCTTGGGTGGAGGAGTTAGAGACCTTCTTGCAGCAGCACCACATTCTTGGAGATGAAGCCATCAAAGTTGCAGCGCTGCATTTGAGAGGTAAGGCCTATGCCTAGTGGATCTTTGAGTCCTTTTCTTTGAGAAATGTAAACATTGCATCCTATGCTAGTTTCACTAAGGCATTAGTGAAAATATTTGATGGAAGGATTCATGAGACACACATGGTGGATCTAAACAAGAAAACTCAAATAAAACCCTTGCATAAGAATGCAGTACCATTTCAGATAACAATGGGGGAGGCTGAAAACTTGCACCATACTTTTCCGAAAGAAAGATTTTCATCTCACACCTTTGATAAAATAAGCATGGAGATCTCTTTTTCAAAAATGGATCCAACCATTTGGATGTTGCCCACTCATATTGTAGAGATTGAGGGCAACATCACTATTAGATCTAGAGTTGATATAGCATTTCATGCAGAGGAAGGAGGAGCCCTTTCTCCAAATAGAGGGATGCTTGCATTTTTGCAAGGAAGTTCCTAGGATATCATGTGTGGAGATCAAGGCACAACTCATGTTCTACATGTGCCATTGTTGAGGAGTGTGGAAACATGGAGACACAAGAAGGAGATATGGTGAAGACCCAGTATCATGAGATGAGGAGTACACATCCCTATCGATTTCTGGAGGTTGATGCACCTAAGAAGGTGATTGGATTGCGCAGTGGAATCATGGATAGATTTGTTCATTCATACATGCAGTCACCTCTTGATGATAATTTCTCATTGCATGGAGACATTTTTCCGGGAAGACCATTGGATCAGTAGAGGAGGATGGGTACTTCACCAGTTGAGGCACCACTCAGTGATTTTAGAGGAGTGGGTACCTTGGGAGGGCTTGATACAGTGCTGGGAGTCTTGGGTAGACTCAAGGAGAGAGGGAGAATTCTCTCAACATCATCATTACCCACTTCCATTTCAGATTCTGCGATGTGGCAGAAGCAGCAGAGGAAGGATAGAAGCCTTCCAACTTGCATCTTTGGCATGGGAGATGTCAAAGCAGATGGTGACCATATGACAGGTGCTCTTCATGAGAGATCATCACCGCCATCACTATGGAGGATAGATCCCTATTGGAACTCCCAGATTTTGGTGGAGTATTCCATGGATCTTTTCACTTGCATGATCTTGGATGACCAGTTGCATGAGGAGGGATATTCAGTTAGAGATGGGGTCATCTTTTATCATGGTAGGATCTTCTTTCCTAGAGATTCCAAGCTCAAGGAGAATTTGCTACAAGCAGCTCATGAGGATTTCCTTTTCAGCCCCACTTTTTCTATGAGAGCATATCACACCATCATGGATGGGTATTTTTGGATGGGCTTTGAAGAGGATATATATCAGCATATGAGGAGATGCATGGACCAAATGGAGATGGAGGAGAGACATAACTCTTTGGAGGAGTTAGCACAGCCACCTCTTTTCTCTTTGAGGATGAGGGGAGACTCATCTGTGAGCCACTCCATTTGTATGAGCAGAACATATGGTAAGGGTGATGATTGCTTACATGATTATTTATATAATGTATGTCCCTTAACCATATATGTGCAGGATGTTGTTCCAAGGAGGAGCATTCTTTATTTTGGGCTTCATGGTCTAGTTGAGGCCATAAGCATGGTTGATGGCCATTCCTTAGAAGGACTTGGGGAAGAGGCATATTATGGAGGAAATTCTCATTGTACATCTTGCATTATTCACTTCCTCCCTTATGAGGAGATTTGAGCAGCAGGCAAGTGGTTGAAAAGCCACACATCTTATCAGTCTCTATTGTAGTGGAGAGTCAAGTTGTGTTGGTTGCACTTGAGGGACCATTGTCCTTCTCATTTGTTGCATATGGCAGCAAGTATGATTCTCATTTTTTCTCCCTATGGCTCTATTGTTTCTATCTTTATGAGGAGCATGCTTGGGAGAGAGACACATGGGGTGAATGTGTCCTTTGAGGGAGGAATTCCTCACACTTTTTGCACTACATGTTATAAGGGGAGCATGGGATATGATATGGTTACCTTAACAACACATTTGTCACATTATGAAGTGAGCCATATTATGGAGATGATGCCATATGTTGATGACTTCCAACTCATCATATATGGAGATACTTGGGCCAACATGATTTGCAGCATTGGAGGAGAGATCCTTGGAGATCTAGTCTTCATCTTGCCACTTGAGGGCAAGTATTTTGTAGCCTAGGATCAACACTTTCTCTACACTTTTCATAAGTGGAGAGATGGACAGCGTGGAGTAGGCTACATTGTCTACCATGTGCAGAATCTCACCCCACCTTCTTTACCAGAGCCAAAGGTGGAAGATAGTTTTCAGGAGTTGCCTAGTTGGGAGGTGACTCACTTTGCATGGCTAATATCTTGGGGATGGAGGATCCATATGAGGGAGATATCTCCCATTATATTTTAGATCCCATTCCTCAAAGGGACCTCTATACATCACTTTGTTATCCTCTTGAGTATTTCACTTTCACATGATGATAGCTTGATAGCTAACTTACATGCCGAGGAGGAGTAATGTGGAGGCTTGATTGATGAGATAGCATCACTTTCCTTGGAGGAGATCATCAAACAGGGATGCTACAGGGAGAGGAGAAGAGAACTTAGTCTATCCTTGCACTTGCTTGAGGACAAGCAATCTTTGAGAGGGGAGGACTGTAATATTCCAAAATTTGCAAGCAGCAAATTGGAATATTAATTTTTGCTTATTTCATCTAGGAGGTGAATAAAATGGGTAAAAGGCCCATGAGTAGGAATAATATCCTTCATAGTGTGAAAAGGATCAATGGAGCATCTTAATTTTGCACCTTTCAGTGTGAAAAGGGGCAATTGCATGAGGACAAAGTCAAGTTTGACCAAGTCAACAGCGCTGCCTAAGAGGCTTAGCTTGCATGGGAAGACAGCGCAATTTGAGAGGGAGGAATATTATTTGTGGAAGAAACCCTAATGTGTGGGGTCCAGGGTGAAGATACATTCACTTGCATAGAAGGAGGAAGAGGCAGCCATAGTGAGACATCTTTGAGCATATTGATTTTGGTCTGAAGGCTATTTGCATTCTCTGGTTGTTCAGCTGAGTTGCAGTGATGTTTAGCACAAGGGATTCCTGTTTAGGATTTCCTCTCCTTATTGAGAGGCCTCTTGAAGGATTGCACTTCATTTCTTCACATCTTGGCTCAAGGCCAAAGCCACTACCATCAGTCACTAAGTTATTTCTGCTGAAGTATAACATAGTGTTGTTGGGTGTTGCAGTGGTGGGTTCCACAACAACTTTCCTTGGCTCATCTTTCTGAGGAGGCAGATCCTATTCCTCTAGGAGGTCAGTGAAGGAGGTTTCTGAGCTAATTTCACATCTTTGTCACCAGGACAAGCATCTCCTATCTCCTACAGCACAGTCCAGCTCTTTGACTGTGTTATTTTAGAGTGCACCTGCAGTGGGAGATTGTACCACTATTTTGGAGGGTCAAATCTTCAGGGATTGGAACAACCTTTCACCTAAGAGATCCATTGGATGAGATCTATGCACCATATATAGCATCATCAGCTATCTTCATCCATTTCTATTTTCTGATTTGCACCTGCTGCCCAGCAACTCCGGCATTTCTGCAGATTTTCCATTTGTACTTATATTTCAGCCAATCCTCTTAAGGATTGTTGTATAGTCATTTTCAAGGGTTGAGAGCTTGCTCCCCCACATTTCTTGAGCTCATATTGTCATATAATTCTATTATCTATTATTATTTTGCAGTGTCTCTTATAAACTGTGTTGTTATAGCCATGGCTTCTTTCATGTAGCAGTGTTTTCCATGTATCATGTATACCTTCCACTGAGGCTGTATTGCTTTGCTTGAGTGACTTCTTCCTCAAGGATTTGTATACCATTGCTGCTATAATATACATATATTGGCTATCTACTTCTTCGTGTGCCCAGGCTTACTAAAATAATGTTGTTATTTCATCTCTTGCTCAAGAATTGTTGCAGTCCCTCATCGTGCACTTTCTGAGGACAGCTAGGTGTGGGAGATCTGTTTAACCCACCTAGAAGGATTTATTTGGAGCCTCCCCTTGGATTCAGAACTTAGATACATTGATCTAAGGGATCCAGGTCCTAGTTTCAATTCCTGTACAGCGCAGTGATAGTGGGAGGAATATTCCTTGGTGGAGGAAACCCTAATGAGTGGGAACCAAGGTGAGAGGGCTTCCATTTTTATAAAATGAGGGCAAGGCAGCCATAGAAAGACATGTTATGAAATGGATTATTGAATTTGTGGTCTCTATGACTATTGTGCTTTCTTCAACTATTTAGTTGAGATTGCTATGTTGATTAGCACAAGGCATTCATGTTTAGGAATTCCTTATCCTTTCAAGAGAGGCCACTTGAGGGAGATTTCACTTCATTTCTCCGCATTCAAGCTTCAGGCCAAGCCACCTCCTTCAGCTACAGCGCAGTTTCTGTTTAGAGCTGGGTTGTGTTGCAGGGTGTTGTAGTGGAGGTTTCACAACACCACTTCTGAAGCTTATTTTTCAGATGAGGAAGCTTTCTTTCCTTTTGGAGATCAGTGAGGAAGGATTTTGAGATGATTTCACTATATTTGGCATCAAGCCAACCATTTTCCATCATCTACAGCACAGTCCCTCTCCTTGACTGCATTATTTCAGAGAGCATTTGCAGTGATGGGTTTCATTTCTTGATTGGAGGGTAGGATCTTCAGTGATTGGATCAGCCTTTCATCTAAAGGATCCTTTGGTTGAGATTGATTTAGCACTTGCATCATCTACATTCATTTTCATCTAGATCTTGAGTTGCAGCTTCTATTCAGTCATAGGATTGTAACATCGGCATTTTTGTAATTTTTCATATTTCAGGAAATCCTTTTCGGATTGTCTTGAAATTGTGTTTGGGAGTCTATATATTCACTCCCAACACTGTGTGGGCCCTATATTTGTATTTTTGTGTATTGAGACTTCCCAGCAGCATTTATCTCTAAATAAATTGCACTATCATAGCCTTGAGCATTTTCTGTGTAGCAGTATACTTCATATTTCATGTACATGCTTTCTTGAGGCTTGTACTGCCTAACTTGAGTGATTATTTCCTCAAGATATTGTATACATTTTGCTGTTGTAACATTAATATGATGGCTATGTGCTCTTCTTACATTTTATGAGTTGATTTATCACTGCTACTCCAGTTTGTGTTCATGTATTGTTGCATCCCCATTTTGGGATATTAGATTGTATTTAAGAAGAACAAGGCATGACAAAAGGGTTTGGTTGGGTCAAAAATGTAAGACCTTGAGGTTTTTTTGTATTGCATTATTTTTCCAATTGAATAGAATAAAGTGAATGATGTTTGAACAGAGATTCTCGTTTCATGCTTATTGGGTTTGTTTAAATTTTGTGAATCACATATATGTTTTTGTTAGAGTTGTTTCTTAAATGTATTTTAATATTCTATAATCTCTTCCTCATCAGCTGAAAGAAATATTTTTCAGAATTCATGTATTTTATCTGTTTAGTTTTCAGTTTTCCATAAGTGTTATTGTTCTTCTATGGCAAATCTAAATTCATCTATAGTTTGATGTCCAATTTTTCATTTTTCTCCTACCCCATTCATCCTTCAACTACAATGAACTTTGATTAATTTCCAATGAGTATGCCTATCTTTCCCCTATAAAAAATTGTGTTTTTTTCCCTTATTCATTTGAATTTGTAACTCTAATCCAAAATAGTTCTCACCCTCTGAACCCAATTCCAAAAAATTAAACCAAAATCAATTTCTAATCATTCATTTCCAGCCTAAAACCCGGATATATCAATCCCCTAGGTGATTGATAACATGAGACCATGAGAAATCCCTCTCCAAGTCTAGGGGGGTTGGACCTTAGCCTACAAGTTTTTTGTGGTTACCCCTGTTCTGTTAGTGTGTTTGGTGCACGTATGTATTTGTTGGTGTCCCGTGTTTTGATAGTTTGGCAAATCAAAAGACAAGGCAACATCAGAACCAATCTTTAGAGTTACAGGATCTAGTCCTCCTGTTCTCAGAGAGGGATCTCTCAAATGTTTGTTTTCCAAGGTTTATCTTGTGTGCTTTAAGTATTGGTTTTAGACTAGTTATTAAGTGCAAGTGTTTGATTGTTTGTTTGGTTGAATTGATACAGCAGAACATGAAAGGTCTAAGAAAGATACACAGAATGGAGAAACATTTGGTTCATTGGGAAATGGAGTCAAGAAAAGTTCATAACATACTCATCAATGGATATGGGATATCAGAGGGCAAATCTAACTTGGCCGCAAGATCCTTTGGTTCTGGAATGAGATGGACATCAATGATTTGGAAAGAGAAGTTTAATTCTCAAACAAAGGGAATTTGAAAGCACAACTTGGACAATAAAGAGCTATTTGGTAGACAGGGCTAACCATAAATTCTACAAATCACACCTTTAAGCGAATAATGATTTCAAAACAACTTTTAAAATAAAATCTAAGATTCGGGGAACACCCTATTTCCTCAAAGATTTTATTTCAAATGACTTAGAAAACATAAAATATTCACTGATAATTGTAGTCATAGAAGAGGGAACACCTAACACATCTATGATCACAACTATAAAGACCTTTAAGACAACTGTTTAAGCAAGGACAAAGGTAAAGATCAAAACAGATCTCCTTGGCTCACTATAAACAGAAATACTTCAAAGTGAGACTTCAATAACAGCCTTTTAAGTGGCAGCAGACAAGCAGGGAGAACCATAAATCATGCTGAAACCAACTGTTCGAACTATTAAGGAAATAAACAAGCATGAGGACCAAAGAGAGAGATTGAAGACTCTAAAATACCTCAGCAGAAGAAAAAATGAAACAGTGAAGGATGAACAAGTCTAAGGTGCTTCCAGGAGTCATTTCCTAGCCTAAAACTTTCAACCTACTGTAGTAAGAAATTATGGAACATAATGAAAACAGGAGAAAAAATTAAACAGTTAAGAATACTTCACCAACATCCAAGCTCATGGATCCAATGATAGAGCCTTCTCAGAAACAAGCATGCAACAACATCATCAGGGCTTCCAAGACTTCAATTTGTTCTTCAACTTCAACAGACTATGTATTATTTCAAAGAGTTTCAGTATTACAACTAGTGATCAACCAACCAACACTTTCTCATCTTCTCCAGTAGTATTTATAGAGAAAATCAGGAGGTGGAAATGGGATAAAATATCTTCTAAGTTCAATTAATACAGTGCGCTGTCTCTTGGCCTTTAAGGGGCTTAATAGAGAAGATTTTTGGTATTTCCCCTGTATTAATTGGTTTAAATTAACTATTATGCTTTCTGGAAAGAATTTTTTGACTTCAAGGCTCCTTGTTATCCTTGAAATAACTTCTGCTGACAATTCACAATAAGTTCCTTTGGTTGAATTAACTTTTTAGCTATATTGATGCAAAATATCTCCTGTCTGGCAATAACTTTGGCCTTCTTTTGATTGATTTGAGGCTGTAGGTGGCCCTGTGTCAGCTGGGGGATTCAATTAGCCCCTAATGTGGTAGTGTAGGCTCTATGTCTAAGAAAACACTCATGACTTTCTTCAAACTGTGTTTAGTTGGGAGGATTAGGCTTTTAATAATCCATTATTGGTCGTAATCCTCCACAAATTTGTCTTCAATCTTCCGTGTTGGTGCGTTTTTGTCTCTAGACACTGATATTCTTTGATTTTTTATTGACTTGTTGTGTTTATTGATGTGCAGGGCTGCGTAGGGGTGATATGGCATCAATGCTTCATGAACCATTGATGAAACGTGAATTTGAAACCTGCGAATGTGAATTTTCTTCAGCATGGTGGAAAAAACCTTTAAACCCTGCAAAATACAAACAGCTATTATAAAATCCTGCATGTGTAGGTTAACTTCTCCAGAAGGCACGTGGAGGGAGCATGGTCGTTGGATGGCATCATCCAACGGTTGAGATTGATTAGAGGGGTCAAAGGGAAGCAAAGGAGGAAATTAAATCAGAGTCATCGATCGCGCAGAGATCGACGGTCGGAATCGAGGGTGACTGAACAACGTGAAAGGGTCATGTCATTTAGAAAAATAATAAAAAAGAGAAAAAAGGTTTAAAACCTTAGTTTTCGGCGAAAAATGGTCAAAAATCACGTTTGGGGTTGGGACGATGATGGGTCGTCGGATGAGATCGGCCCAAGAGATCAACGGTGGAGGACAGGCATTAAGAACTTTAGAAAATGCGCCCGGACATCAAAACTTTTAATAAAACCTTGCTAAATAATTTTCCTGGGTCTGGATTTGCTGACTAGGAGAGGAAATAGAGCGATCGAGTTTTGGGCCATCAATATGCAGATCAGATCGACGGCGAAGATGCTTTAATGACCGTGCCGTATCCTGGTTAACTGTCGGGCTTCTTCGGTGAGCGATCACCATCCGATGAGCAGCCTCCGATCAGATGGCACACATCAATATTGCGTTGGGCCCATGTCTGAGTTTTAATGCATGATGAGGGTGGTTTTTTGAACAGTGCTCAAGGCCATGCGTCGGGTGGTGAATGGAATCACTACCGGGGAAAAACCACCTTCCTCTTGAAAGCGGTGCAATGAATCCTGCGTGGTTTTGCAATCAGCAAAAGGCTGGCAGGGACCACCGGGGCGATGGATTGTGCATCGTCAATCTGCAGATTAGATCGACGGTGGAGATCAACTAGAAATTTTCACTGGTGGAAAACTTTTAAAATATAACAAAAAACCGAAAAATTTATATAAACGAAGGTTCAAACTTTGGGGGGCGAAATATTAATTAGAAGCGGGTAGGCACCCGACTGCGGGGCCGTGGGTTACATGGAAAGCCATATGACCCGGGGGGTTTATGGATGAAGGGCTAATCGGCATGGGGCGATGCGATAAGTGCTAAGAAGGCTAGCGCTTGGTTCCAGCACCAGGGCGCATGGAGGGTAAGGGTTAAAGACTTAGCCCAAAGGGGATTAAGTCTATAATATATAGAAAATATGATTTTTATAGATTTTCAGTGGTTTTTCAAAGATTTTGAGGGTTTTGATAAGGCAAGAAAGGGTCTTAAAGCTTATCAAAGGGATTTTGATTAAAGGGAAAAGGGGAGAAACATGAAAATGAGAGATTTTCATGGGAAAAATGAGGTTAGTTTTGGAGGTGGAAGGGAGGGGAAAAAGGTGTTTGTAGCAGTTTTTCTTCATGTAATGACAACAGAGTTTCTGAGTTGGAAAGGGGAAAAGCAGTGATGATTGTCCAAAGGATAGGATATCATCAAAAGACTTTAAGCATCAACAATTTTTAGCAGTGAAATTTTTTCTTGAAGGCTATCCAAAAAAATTTAGCCACCACTTGATATGACAGAATTTATAGGTGGCTAACAGTATGAAATCACACCAACTTAAGGGGTGTGGTTTTCCCTCTTAAGTCATTGGTCACAGCCAGAAAATATATGGAGTTAAGAAAGTTAGTGGAACATGCTAGAACATAAACATACTAGATAGAGAAATAGCATGCATATTCAAACATAAAACTAAAACAAACAACACAAAAGCTCTAAATAGAGTTAAACAACTTCAATAATCCAAACGGCGGTGCTTACGTCCCCTCTTATTGAGTGCTGGTAGGAAATGAGGATGAAACTTTAACCCACTTTCCAAGGGGCCCTTAGAACTTGGGGTTCTAAGTCCCGATGCAAGGATGCCTTTACTTCCTAGCTGCCTTGGCACAAAATCTCCCTCTTTATACTATGATGGACTAGATTTTTTGGATGGCTAATAACTAAGTCCTCTTTATCTCTTCTCCAGATCACACACTGATGGTATTGCTTGGGGAAATTCTAGCCAGCATAAAAATATGCTCTCAAGTCGTTCATCTCTTGGTGGCCTTTTATAAGAGAATTCAAATCCTCCTTCCCTCTCTTGGTACATTGTGGATGGTGGCCGAAGAGAGGAGGGTGATTCCAATGTGTGCTACGTTTATTCCATTATGTTCTCCCTTGATTTCCTAAGGAGGCTTGGGTGGTTGTCCCTAGGCAGCTTCAAGTGTGGAATCAATGTCTTGGAGTGTGCCTTTGTGGTCCCAGAAAGTGACTTCCGCCACTCCCAGGATTGTGCGCTTTTTGGTCAAAAGGCGCGCAAGGGCACATTTATCGAAGGATTTTTCACGCAAAAGCATATTTGGCTAGTCCTTCTTGTACGCAATTTGATTTTTCCTCAGACCTTAGAGATTTTTAAATACTTTCACATTCTCTAATGTCTCTCAGCCCTGTAAATCCTTTTTCCTGACATTAAATAATGTCACCTTTGCTTGTACGATTTTCCAATGATAACAGTTTCCCCCTAATGTGTGAGGTCTATGAAGAACTGTATAGCCGAAATACATTATAGTTTCTTTTCTGTATACTATGTGTAGAGAGAGAGAGACCTGTGTGTAGCTCGGAATTGGAGATACCTTGCACCGGGTCGAAGAGGGACCATGTCCTATGGGACCCCAGTAAGCAATGGTATAATACAATATATACAAATTTTCTACGAGGCGGGCATGTCCCATACTTATAATTCTTTGGCTAGTTAAACAAATCTATTTGACAGAAACATGTTTTGTCTGTGTCACTAATATGGTAGTGATTTTTTGGTTGATGACGATGAGTACTAACGCCCTCCAGGGTGTTTTTTCTTTGACAATAGGTAGAATTTGGTACCCATATACGTAAACTTGGTATGGCATATAAATTCGCATTGTACGCATAGGTGACGGTTGGGACCTTCCCGTGTAAGCATCGCTGAAAGAAACGCTTATGAAGGCATGGATCTTCGACGAATTTTATCAAAGTGCAATGGTTGTAAGGTACGATACCATATTGACATGAAAGCTTGTGTTTTAGATGAATTTCAGGAGGATTGATGACATCTCTGGGCAATGATGTCTCCCACAGTGCCACCCGAGGATGCCCCTTTTATGGAGAGGGGCGATCCAAGGTACCGCTTCCTTTTTGGAAAATAGGTGTTGAAGTCGACAAAAAGGAAGCCTTAACCAAATGAGGGGGTTGCCGATATGGAGGATCAATATTCTAGATGTGATGAGTTTAACATAGGCATGGTGGCGAGGGGTGACTGAAAACTAATGATGGGGATTCAGGGGCCCAAGGTCGGAGTATAAAAAGCAGCTTGGCGGCACTTCATAACTATTTATGATGGGGAAATCCCTAGGGTCGGTAGGACTTCCAGGGTGGGTATAAACTGGTTGTGAAATTCATAGTGGCTTTTACGTGAGGGTGGTATACTCCGATGAAGGGTGGTCAGGCACTGCTGCCATGGGCGAAAAATTGAATGAGTGGGTGGGGGACATAGTGCACTGTTTGCAGCCTTTGTACACTTACCAAAAGAATAAAATAATGGGTTTGGTTTATACAAAACATAGAGACAGGTGCCCCAAACATGAAAGTGCTCTCTCACTAATGATGTGAGGAAGGTGTTTTGATGAGGGTGGGGGGCCCATTGGTTGGTCTCATGTGTGAGTTTGATGAAGCGGATGAAAAAGTATCACAGATGGGATTATGTTGATGGAGGCATGGTGAGTGAATGGGCATGAGGTGCTTCTTGGAATATAGTGGTACGGCCATGGTGTCACTATTTTTTTTGATATATTATCTACTTTGGGTGACGAGTGCCATTGGGGGGAGGCTCTACCGACCAACGAGAGTGCTTATCATGTGTAGAGCGAGGTGATGATAGACACAGTCTGATATGTTGAACCTATGGGTAATTTATGAATGAGAAATGATGTCAGGATATGCAGAGTTTTCTGGGACTCTATTTTGTTGGGTGTATAATGATACCTACTCTGAGACTTTCAACGAATGGAGTTATGGATGGTTTTCGTACTACCTGCAAAAACAACTACCTCAAGTGAAAGCATCTTCTTTATCGAATATTATTGAAATACATGTGCTTTAAAAAGAAGATGAGAGAGCGCATACCTGCCGGTGCTGAAAATTTATTTTTTCGGGAATGAAAATGTGTGGCATCGCCTCTGTTCGTTATGGATTTTTTATCACATTTCTGCTTTCAGTTCAGAGATTGGACCTTCTAAGCTCTCATTATGGTTCTCAAATTTTTTTGAAAAGGGCGATATATAGGTGAATATGGCCCTAATTCCATTCATTTGTGCTTGTTGAGCTTTTGAGAGGTCAGAGGCTTCAGTGAAGTAGTTCTTGTCGTTGCGATCAGCCTAAGCACCAGGGATTAGCGATATCATGCCCAGGTAAACTCCATAATGTCCTGCATTTTAATTTTTTCAGTCTGAGGGTGTCAGGGTCTGTACAAAATTGGTTTTTATGGATTTGGAGCCATTTTACGCTAGGTTGCGCAGGCGATCAAGGTAAGAGTGTCCCTTCTGCATGCAAAATTAGGGTTTTGCGTGCCTTAGGCATGCTTTTCTCATCCTTGGGCACGCCTTTTGCATGCCTGTGAGAAATACAGGTGTGCCTTCAATGCACATGTCTGAGGGACAGTCGCACAAAAGGTTGAGGCAGTTTTTTGTCCAATTTTTTTGACATTTTGGCTATTTTTTGATGTTTTTATGCTGTTGATGGGTTTGTTTTTGGATGACAGGATGTTGTGGAGGGAGCGGGATTGGCCCGAGCTCCATACTGCATTATCTGACATGGTCAGGTGCACCAACATCTAGCGCAATGGGGTTTCCTAAAGTTTGTGGAGAACGACCTTCTTCAGTGACAGGACCAACTGCTGCGTTACTTGATCGAGCATTGGAACAGGCGGCGCAATTTGTTTTTGTTGTGTGGGACTAACCTTGCTATTCGTCCTGAGATGGATATATACTTTTTGACCGGGATATTGCCTCAGGGTGAGGCATTGCAGTATCCACTTCCTTCTGGGAGGGTGGATTTTGAGAGGTTCTAGGCATGTCACTGTCGTGGGGCACTCCTTATGGAGGGGTGCATAGCCATTTTCTTGGTGAAAGACTTGGCCAAGTGGTGTGATTTGGCGGCTATCGTACGACTCCTAGGGTCGTCGGCTCCACATCAAGCATCGGGCCCGCAGGTTGGAGTCTTGCACCGGCTGAGGGCCACACATGTAGAAATTTGAATAACTGAGATATTATTCACCAAGATTTTCCTGATCACACACTATTTTAGCTTCATGCATAATACAGAATCTCTTCTACTATTGATCATCACATGCAGAAATAAAATCAATTGCATGCACACATTAAAACCACAAACAATCACACATATGAACACAGTATTTAATGGGAAAGCTTAAAGCTGAAAACCCCAACTATCTGTATATTATATGTCATGGAGATCATATAACAATCATAGTACAAAAGCTCCTCACAAGCTCTCATGCACACCCTCAATTGCTACACACTATCAAGCTAGATCTATCAAAACACATGCTCCACCTTTACACTGATACCACTTCTCTATTGCATTTTCACAGTGGATTACTATTAAAATGAGATAAACCCATTTTAAGCTAAACGCATAATCCTCATGGGTTACTCCACCCATCCGTGTGTTGCAAATAGCAATAGTATAGTCACAACCGATAGTTAACCTGCTCTTTCACCTATTTCTGCACTGGTCTCCACTGAAACTGTCCATGCACTGAAGTTAACTGATGTATTCTTTAGTTGATTTATGAGTTTATAAATAGTGAATTAATTAATAATTAATTCACACCACTCTCACTAATTGTAATTAACTGCCTAAATCAATACTAGTTTCAATCCATGTTTAGATTATGAATAGAATACAACTCCAATGAATCTCTTCATCTCAACTGACCAAACTCGTCACATGTGAATTGCAATCAAGTCAACATGCAATAGCTCCACTAACCTCCCAACGCTGCATTAATCCAGGGCACTCTCCTAGATACATCTCCAGGCACTTAATCAAGTGCTCCAAGAGAATATAATAATGCTTATAGGTCCCAAGCGACAGATGATCAATATTCGACATGTCTAATGACTAGAAACTAAAATAGATTCGCCTGTATATCTAAAAATAAGTCCGTCTATTTTTTCCGACTTTACCAACCATCCACGTAATGATTCTGAATTTGTTGAGATTCATATGTTCAATAGCATACATATACCATGAAATAGACTTTGCGCCAAAAATAGCCTGCGGGCCCACTTAGTGAAGGCGACTCCTTTCCACTAAGTTCATCATCTTGTTGCAATCTCAACAGGACACCTTTTTTATTTTTCCCATTTCTTCTATGACAGAATGGTGCCATAGCTTTTCAAGATCCGATATGGATCAAAGTTGTTTGCATATGCCATCATTTTATGCAGCATCATGTATGAGCGGTTGGTTCTGTTGAGACTGGTGATGGAAATGCTTTCTGGGGGGCCACGGGAGCCTCAGATGAGGAGGTGGGCTCTTGTGATGATGCGAGAAGGTGGGGGTAGGGTGAGGTATTACTAGAATGCCACGAAAGAGGCCTGGTTTGAGGCCAACCCCCAGATGTTTCTACCATTCTCATATGCAGGGATGGACTTTCGGGGGGATCCAGAGATGGGTCTCCCTCCTGGCTACGCTTGGGGGCCAGCAAGTATGCTTTTTGCTTTTTGCATTTACTTGATTATTTATGTTTATATGTTTTTTTATGGTGAAACTGACATAGTTTTGGTTACTCTTATAGATGTTGGCGAGGTTGGTCACCCTATGGCTCGATTGGTTGGCCATGGTCCTCTTAGGAGACCTCAAGGAGCTCGTGGGGGGTTGGGAGGAGATCCTGCACAGCCTCATGGTGGTGGACTTGGTGGTGGTTTCGGCCCTTCGGGGGAGGGCATCATCTCAGCTGCTGCCGAGGCTGTAGCTAAGTGAGCTTGTGCTGATGCAGCGGACGCTCATGCGGAAGCGACAAAAGCTCATGTTGATGAGCTGACCACGCAGGTGTCAATTCTAGAGGATGCTTGGGATTGATTGGACCGCTTGACCCAAGGTATGCCATCTCAAGGCTTTCTAGATGACCTCGAGGAGGTGTGGCTCGCTTGGCCCAGGGGATGCCATCTCAAGGATTTCTGGATGACCTCAAGGAGGTGTGGCTAGAGACGTTGATTGCCCAGGAGAGGGACTATCGGCCTGTTTTACATCGGGTGCCAGTCTCAGTGTTGACAGAGGCTCCAGTTGTGGTACCGGAAGAAGCAGTGGGTCCAGGTGCCCCACATGGGGGAGCATCGCCCTAGATTCTTTTTGTACATGGGGAAAGCACCCATTATGAGGATGATTTCCCTATTTTTGACGAATTTTTGTGTATCTTTTTGGGCTGATCAATGGGTCAGAGACACTATTTTTGTACTCAGACACATACTCTATGATATATGTATGAGAGATATTTTTTGCGGCTCTACATGGTGTGCCCCCTATTTATGCTTATGGATTATGTTATGCTAATGGATTTCTATGTTTTTTTCTTATGTATGATGTTTTATTCGAGATGCGTTCCATTTTATAATATTGTTAGCTATGTGATCAGCGGTTTGGTTTTGACTCCTTGGTACATGTGTGAATGTAATGTAGTCAAATTTCCTACTTAATCTTTTTGCATGCAAATATTTTCTGAATAGATGTGAATCTCTTATCTCAAATGTTTGGTTTAAGACACTACTAATTGGGAATCAAGGTAGACATGCATATGGCGTATGCCTTGATGGAGGGCACCGCACATAAGTCCGATAATGGTGTCATACTCTACTTGATTTTTTGTTGTTGCACTGATACACACAACGCTGGTGCAGAGTGGTGATCTGTCAGGGTGATAGCTGACCCAGGGAGCTTCTGCCAAACTTTGAGACCATTTTGATGCTCAGTCGGAAAATCCAAAATAAGGTTTGGGTTGGTAATCCATTGTGACACTTGAGCGTGTTTTGTTAGAAAGTATTTTGGTCAAAAAATTTTAAAATGGTTGGGTTTGTGCACATTGTCTCTAGGGTGGGGCCTAATTGGCCCTTATGGATATAATTTCTTGAGGTAAATTTTGTTGATGGGGTTGCTGAGGTATGTCTCGTCCAGTTCCGTTAAGATGTTTGCCCCCTTGAGGAGGAAATTTTTACGATGTAGGTTCCTTTCCATAATGTTTCAAACTTTCCTGGCCCTAGGGCTTATTTTGCGACATCAAAGCGAAGGACTAGTTCTCCCTCATTGAATGAGCGAGGGTTGATGTGGCAGTGAAACGATGCTTTTACCCATTTCTTATGGGCCTCGTTTTGTTGCAGTGATTGTCGTCGATTTTCGTCGACGAGCTCTAGTTGGGTATCATCAAGGAGTTCAATGGTGGTATGTAAATTCAGGATCTCGCATTCTACGGGAATCACTGCTTCGACCCTGTATACCGAGTGGAAGGGAGTGAAACTATTGGATGTCTTCACAACCGTGTGGTATGCCCATAGGGTGGAAAACAGCATATGGTGCCAGTTGGTTTTATGGTTATTCACCATGCGTTGTAACATAGTTTTTAGTACTTTTTTTAAATATTCTACATGTCCATTGGATTGGGGGTAGTATGGTGAAGAAAATTCATGGGTGAATTCAAGGTGGTGAGATAGCTCCTCTAAAACTTCATTCTTGAAATGTTTCTCATGGTCGAAGACTAACTCTTTGGGAATTTTGAATTGAGCAATCACATGGTTGAACAAAAATCAAGCGGCTGTTTCTGCGGTGTTGTCGTATGTGGGCATGGCCTCTGCCCATTTGGTGAAATAATCAACAGCCACTATGATGTATTTATGATTTCTCGATGATGCGGGGTTGAAATTCATGAAGTTAATTCCCCATTTACAAAAGGGGTCGGCGATAATGACAGGGTGCAGAGGAGCAGAAGGGGCTCTTGCCTTATGAGCGAAGTGTTGGCATCGCTCGCATCTCTTGACTACTATAATGCAATCACAAAATAGAGAGGGCCAAAAATATGCTGCCCGTAGGACTTTTTGGGCAGTGGCCATTCCAGATAGGTTTCCATAGCAAGCACCTCCATGACTGTCATTTAGGGCTTTTCTACTTGGTCATGAGTTAGGCATCGACGTAAAATGGTGTCGATGCCCCGTCAGTACAAGACATCTCCCATGAGGAGGTATCGGGGGGCCTGTTGGCGTATGCGCCGAGAGTCGTCTCGAGTGAGATGAGGTATGAACTTTTGAGTTCATAGGAAGAGGATAATGTCTCCATACCAAGGTTCATCAATTTCTATGAAGAAGAGATGTTCATCTGGTAGGAAAACGTTTACTGGTGATCCCTTGGTACCCCTTGGGAGGCTTGAAATGAACTCTGCTAAGATAAGCACCTTTTTGCTTTTAGGGGAGCGAAACTGTAAGTCATACTCTTGGATAATGACTATCCAGTGGGCATACTTATGGTTCATTAGGCGGTGTGTGAGTAGGTATTTGATGGGAATAATATCTGTGATAGCCATAGTGGTTTTTAAGATGATGTAGTGGCGAAGCTTCTGGACTGTATGTATTAATGCTAGGGAAATATTTTCTTTAGGCTCATATCTTAGTGTTGGGCCTGATAAGGTTTTATTGATGTAATAAATTACGTTCTTTTTCCCATCTGGGCCTTCTTGGATCAAAACTCTGGCTAAGGTGGACTCGAAAGCTGATAGATACAGGACGTAATCTCTGTCATAGTTTGGGGGACTGATGAGTGGTGTTGAAGATAATGTTTCTTTTAGTGCGTCAAACGCTTGTTGGGCGTGATCATCCCATTTGAATGGGATGTCCTGGTGAAGGAGGCGTATGAACCCTTGAGCACAAGTGGCATAATCCGGGACAAAGCGTCTTAGAAAATTGGCCTTCCCCTGTAGGCTTTGCAGTTACCTAAGGGTTTGAGGTGGAGGTACCTATTTGATAGCTTGGACCTTGAGGGGTTCCACGCGAATTCCTTGTTGGGACACTATAAAACCTAAGAGTCTACATGTTGTGATGAAAAATACACACTTGAGGGGTTCAAGCGTAGGTTGTATTGACAGCATCATTGGAATACTAATTGCAGATCCTCGAGATGGTCTAAGCGTTTCTTGGAGCAGATGGTTATGTTGTCCAAGTAGGCGAGGATAATGTGTGCCAAGTCATGAAATATACAATTCATGGCCCTTTGGAAGGTGGCTCCAACGTTTTTTAGGCCAAATGGAATTACCTTGTATGCAAATGTGCCCCAGGGGGTGGTGAACGCAGTTTTTTACCAGTCTGTATGGCGGATTTGAATTTGGTTGTACCCAAAGAATCTGTCCATAAAGGAGAGAGCCTCATTCCCCACACAAGAATCGATGACCTGGTCGATGAACGGGGTGGGATAATTTTCCTCAAGACAAGCTTTGTTCAAATCTTGAAAATCAGTGCAAACGCATATGGTGCCCTATTTTTTCATAACGAGAACAGGTTTGGAAACCCAAGATGTGTAAGAAATGGGGTAGATGAACCCAACTTTGTGAATCTTATTGATTTATCATTTTATTTCTTCTACCTTTGATGGGTGCAGTTGACGTTGTTTCTGGCGCACTGGAGGTAAATCAATCCAAGTGTCAATATGGTGCTCTACAATAGTGGGACTAATCCCAAGCATATCTGAGTATTCCCATGTGAAGATATCTCGATACTCTTGTAGCAGTTGGGTATAAGAGGCTATTTCATCTGGAGAGCATGCTGCCCCCAGTGATATTTCTTTGACCTTTGCAAGATTTTGGGATATGTTCTTCTTGACGGTAGGTGAGGTGTTTGACATATTTCCTTCCTCGAATGCATCGGGCGCCAGGATGGGATTTTTGAACTAATTGAATTTTCCTGATGGGAGGAAATATTTGATTCAATCGCATAGATATCTTGTTATTTTATCTTGTGAGGACTGAACATGTGCTTGGGGAGAAAAAGTGAACGGTGATGCATTGCATCCCATGGATAATCTGGCTTTTTCATTACCTCAGGATGTCCTCATTTGAATGAAACAGGGATCCTAAGGGGGATTGATCCTGTGCAATATTATGTTGAATGGGTTCAATCCTTGCGAAGCTGGATGAGATACAAGAGAAATATTCCATCATCGATGTGGTGGAACCAGACGTGGTCGACAGAGTGTAGACAGATTGGGTCTGCATTGTCATAGGAACAGCTACTCTAGTAGTTGCAGCTGACTCGACACCTATGGCAGATGAGCAGACAGCTTGAATCATAGTTCTGATACATGATGATATGAATCATATATGGTGTATTGTGTCATTGGAATTTGGTGGGGGAAGAATCTCCGTGATGGGAGTTTGCGTAAGCGCAAGGTTGGGTCCCCTGTTAAGATGGTCAATTTCCTGTTGGTGGAAATTGTGCCTGGTGCAGAGGTGCCTGAATGTTCCCATTAACGAGCATGCCTTTGGCTCATGGTTCTAGCCAATGCAGATGGTGTATGGTACCATTGTGCCAACTGAGTAGATTGTATTAGAATCAACACTACTCGTTGTCCCAGATGTGGACGCTTGAAAAGGATTTGTTGTATAAGATGAGGTCTTCTGCTTCCATTTATGTGGTGTTGGCTTGGGTGTGTCTAACTCTTTTGGGGAGTGTATACTTAACACTACTCTTTCCATTCTTAGCTTGGGGAGATTCTCACATTTAATTGTATGATGAGATTGTGAAAAAATTCGGCAATAAGTATGCGTGATCTTCTCTTGGTTAGAGAGAGGTTTCTGTGGCAGAGAGGAGACTATGCGAACATTGTTTGAGAGGGGATTTAGTTCTTTGCATTGATTTACCCGATGGTCATTTTGGTCACAGAGTCTACATGTTATCCTAGGTTTGGCCTAGGTCATGCTTGGTTGTTGCACTATCCGAGTTTTCCCATCATGTTGATGTGGATGTGGGGTTGTTGGCCTGTGTGTTATCTATTTTATATATTTTTTGGGGAGATTTTCCTATTTCTTCTCTATTTTATGGATCATATCAATGAGAGGATGAACTCGTAGGATATAGGTACATCGTTGTCCATATTGATTTCCCTGACATACTGGGAAAAATAGTCTAGATATGGGGGTCCCGTCATGTTCAATTTGTGGTCTGGTGGGGTACCAACGTCACAATGTTGCTAAATCAGGGCAAGTGGCAACCACATGGTTGGGAATTTTGCATAATGCACATTTTGGTTTTCTCTATAGATGTGTTTGTGCTCAATATAGTCTCCTAAATTGAGTTCATTAATTGTCAACCATGGTTGGTAAACTGCTGAAGTGTGGTGCACTATATGTCCCTAGGTATTTGTTTCTTACCGCATTGTGTTTAGTGTTTTCTGATGTTTTTGGTTTTATGGTTTTATGTTTTGAAAGGGAAGGAACCAAATGCTGGTGGAAAGAAGCTACTAGTTAAAAACAGAGTGAAGCCTAAATTATGGATGACAAATGACAAATGCAAATACTGCAACAAAACAAAACCTAAACTATGGCTAGCAAAATACAAAGCTTGATAATGACTTCAAGAAAATAAATCACAACATGAGCTTAACTTGTCCAATTCATTCATTAAAGATGTTTTGGAAGAGCTTGAGAAATGGGCAGTTAAGTGTAAATGAAATTCTCCTAACTAAAAAATCAAACAATCGACTTACAATGTTACAACATCTCATCCATGATTAAAGGTCTATTGGAACATATTTGGAAAAGAACATTTGTAGCACCATAAGATTTCTATTCTAAACTAACTTCTAACTCTGTTCTACAACTCAATCTAGCACCACTAGGCCTCACTCAAAAGTTATAGATTTCTTTTTAGAATGGTCTTTGAGAAAAGGCTTGTTTGTGAAATGGTCAAAAGGTTGCAAAAATACTCCAGGCCTTAGACTGATACTACCTTCTGTCCAGATAATTATGTATTAGTATGAGTTTGGAACAAAAGAAGTTTTTGTAAATAATGAAGACCATGGTGTTTAAATTTGACAACTAATACAATTTGAAATGCAATGGATGGCAACTAAGTGCTAATACAGGGAACTAAAACTAAACTAGAGTGCCACTAGTCTATTTGAAGTACAGTGAACAATGTTAGACTGAAAAGCCATTATCAAACTGAAAATAAAATGACAGAGCTGAATCACATGCATTCTACCTCCGGAGTGCTATCATTAATTTAACATGCAACTAACCTAAGGAATTCTACAGTCCATCATGTTCAGTATGAATGATGTTTTGGAAGAGTTTGTGCGAACGAGTATGGTTGTATCATTCAAAGCAATCGAACATAAACACAAGACTGCAAGCAAATACAACTAAAATCCAAGACACCAGAACTACCTCTTACTCATTGTTATGATATTTTGGAAGAGCTTTGTAAGAGTAAGATTGGCTATGCCACTTGGTGTAAACTAGCAATTAAAACCTACAATACCACTGTTATACCTTATTCATCATAATGATATTTTGGAAAAGTTTATTAGAGTAAGTTTTAACTGTGATAACTAACGAAAATAAATGCAACTAAAACCTACACTATCACAGTTGTGCCTCATTCTTCATAATGATATTTTGGAAGAGTTGATTAGAGTAAGTTTGACTGCGATAGTAAATATAAACAGATATGAACATAAGCTTCAGAAATCTACTTAAACTAGAAATAAAAGCGAGATTAAAACACTTATCTACTGTATAAACAAGGCCGCTCAAGAGGCAGGGGCCCTCCACCACCAGAGTAGCACGAAATCTAGTTCAAAATCGACTCAACGCATTCAAGGAAATGCTGCTTCTTTCATTATAGAGAAATCACCTCAAAACAGAGTATTCACAGACTTCAAAGATCTAACAGTCAAACATAAAATCTAACCAAAATCTAACCTTTTGTCTCTCGGTTTCCGGAGCATATTTATAGTAAATTTACATAACAGAACTTGAGATAATACGGGGATTATTGTCTTTCCTAATAGAAACTAAACTAGGACTCTGATCATGATCACGTAACAGAGTCTAGACTGTCCTTATTCTGTTAGGAGTCTACCTCCTAGTTTGAGTTTCCACGTGCTTAACCACATACAGAATTCCGTTCAATATCCATGGAGGGAAACAAATGATGAGGACATGACGTGGAATACACCCATGTGTGCTTTTCTCCAAGATGACATCTGGAACCTGTATAAACATGAAGTCGGCTGCAGAATTGGCAACTAGCTACAAAATGTCTGCATTCTGTAGCTAGTTTCAGTTCAAAACGTACTACAATGACACAACCATAAAAACATAGCAAGTTAGCCACGATATTCATTCTTAAAGCAATTTTAACTAATTTCATTGATCATTTGAGCCTGGGATTTAATAATGGATAAAAGAAATAGAGTGGAATGTGGTGGAAGAAAGAACATTTTCGGAGCTCAACATAACCCCACTGCTAGATTCTTGCATGTACTCATGCAACTATTCCACGAACTTAGAGACCTCTGCAAGAACATCTAATCCTCTTTTTCTGCTTTTTCTGATAGTTAAAGGCCTTCTGGGCTTCCTGATGACTAACTTGAACCTTAAATTGGTAAGTGCCCTGATTAACTTTTTGTTCCTCTTTTTCAACTTTTCATTAGCCTTTTCCACTTTGTCCATTTGTAGAGATAGGGTTGAGTTCATACTGTTTTTTAGTTTAACTTGTTCCCTCAGAATATCATTCTCAGTTTTAATATGTCTATTAAGTACTTCCAGCTCATACCTATCTCTTCTTAGCACATCTATTTCAGACAGTGGAGGACTAGGGGTTCTGTCTCTACTCTCTGAAGCTTTTCTCTCCAATGTTTTAACATAGTTGTAAATTTCTTGTTGTGCAGGATCAATTTCTGGAACTTCTTCATCAAAATCCTCCTCAGTAGATGTTTCTTCGTCTTCTATGTTTATAACCCCAGTTTGTTTGACTTTTTTTTTCTTTAGTATGCCCCTCAGTCTGTGGCTTCTCCTCGGTTGAGATGGCCCTTCTCCTTTTTCTCTGGCAACTTTTCTTATGATTCTCTTTTTCTTAAGCTGCTTCTTAATCTGAACTAATTTTTTAGAGATTATTTCTTCACTACTTTCTTGTATTGACTTACCAATTTCAGTTTTGGAAGATCTCCATCTTCTGCTTCTTTTTGTAGGTTCATGTTCAGGTGAAGGTTCTTTTGGTTCCTCAAAGTGATTTCTCACCAAGAAGTTATCCCAATTATCCCCTATTTTGCACAAATGATGCTCAATCAAAATCTTGACTAACCCATGGTGGTATAAGGTTGTCTCCAGAAATTGAATTCTCTTCTGGACACTTGAAGTCATTTTCTTTAAACTTTGAAGCAAGAAATAGGGAAAATTAAGTTCTTCTTCTAGGAAATGCATTATCAACCTAATATGGTAAACATAGAAAGTACCGTATCTACCTTCACAAGTGATGAATTTTTGTAGGATAAGCAACATGTTTCTCCATTTGTTCTTTAATGTAGAACTAGGGATACTCTTTTTTAAAAACAGTGACATCCATACCTGGTGACTTGAGTATCTGCTTCCATGATTCGTTATGGAATTCTTTGTTCTTAAACCACCTTTCTCCTTGTCTAGGCAGTCCTGTTGCTTCTGCAATAAAAACCTCTGTGACAGTGAATTTAATATCTCCAACTTCAACCTCGGCTCCTTCAAATGACCTTGCAAACGTTTTAGTAACCTCTTTGTGGGAGCCACTAAATTTTTCAAGGAATTGCAGCCATCCTGCTTGTTGCAACATTTCTCGGATTTGGGGATAGCCTTCTAAATATTTAGTGCCAACTGGTTCTGTTCTCATGATGAGGCCCATAACTCTTCTTCAATCTTCAATTCACCAGCCTTTTGCTCACGGTGAGAATGGCCGTTAACAAGCTGTTTTTGCTCCCCAAATTTTTCCTCTGTTTCACGGTGACAATGGTTGTTACAGAGATAACTCTATTCTACAGAATGAAATGGTTAAGAGTCAGCTGCGGAAAGGAGTGATAAGGAATGGTTACGGAATGAATTAATGAGGCAAGGTGAAGAAAATGAATCAATGAGTGAAAAGACCGCGGAGATATTTCAAAAATCATCATTAAATGATTAGTGACGTGATTAATCCAATCACTTCAGCACTTTAACCATTTAGAGATTTTTTTTTTTTAAATGATGATCGGATATGGGTTTTGGAATGGTGAAATAGAAGGATTTTTATCCAATGTTTTGTGGAAGGTTTATTCGGCATGATCAATAAAATTAATCAAAACAACTTTTCGAATTATTCATAGCTAAACTATACTAAAATTTTTCATGATGTGGCATTATAATTACTTCATACCTTTGTCTTTGCTTTGATTTTCTTGTGATCTTCATATGCTTTGTTTTCCCTGAAAATCATTAATTTTTTGAGTCTTCATAACCTTCTTGATCTTGACTTGTTCATGGATGTGCATGATCATTTTGTTGCAAATCAAATAATTGCTAGTCAGTGTCTTTAGGTTCTGTAGCTGCAGAATATTTGTCTGGCTGCAGAAAGTCTGATTAGTTGCAGAATGTCTGTTTGATTGCAGAATGTACCTGTACAGAACTTGAATCATGGAATGGAGTGGATTGGAATGTAAATGGAATGTTGTATGGAATGAGTGAAGATGGATGATGAAATATGGTATAATGGGATATGTATGAAGTGAATGATGGAGTGGGATGGATTACAATTTATGAAATGGAGTGAAAAAGTACCCTGCAATTTTCCGCTTTGTATTATTCAATTGCAGAAAACATCAAATTTTAAATTCTGGAATAGAAATGAGGTGGATGAAGTATGGAATGAGATGAATGAAATATGAAATGAAGTGAAGTATGAATGAATGAATGAGATGGAATATGGATGAATGAGTAAATGGAATGAAATGAGATGGATCATAAGTGAAATGGATCTGAACTTATGATTTTGTAACAGCTGCTTGCAGAAACAAAATGGAAAAGTTAGTGTCAGAAAGATTCTGATTTTCACCCTATATTTTTTGTATAAACATGCCAATCATTGATTGGTTTTCATGTTTATACTTTATTATTATTATTATTATTATTATTTTTCAAGGAAATGACTTCAGAAAATTCAATTAAGTTGATGAAGAAGAAAGATTCTTCTTCATTAACTTCACATCACTGTTTTCCTGGAACTTTGTAATAAATTCTTCCCTTGAGAGTGGTTTGTGATGTAGCTTCAATCTATGACCATTCACAAGAAAAGTAACCTCTTCTTCATCTATTGTCCTGATTTTTACTGCTCCATTGTCAAAAAATTTAACAACTTCATATGGCCCAAGCCAATGTGTTTGAAATTTACCTTGAAAATCCTTGAATTTTGAATCAAACAAGAGAGCCCAGTCACCTTCTTTGAACTTCTTCTCTTTGATGTACTTGTCATGCCATATAGTCCTTTGCTATTGGACTAGACTTGTTTTCTGAACTACATCTTGTCTGATCTCATCCAATTCATTAATCTGCTCCAATCTATGCTTTTGTGCCTCTGATAGATCAAGTCCTAGCTGAACTGCCATTTTGAAAGTTTGAATCTGGAACTCTATGGGAAACAAAACTTTCTTTCCATAAACAAGTTCATAAGGAGTATGGTTTGTTGTGCTTCTCCATGTAGTTCTATAGGCCCACAAGGCTTCAGGAAGCCTATCTACCCAAGCTTTTCTATGTAAATGGACAGTGTTTGTTAGGATCCATTCAATAACCTTATTAGTAGATTCCACTTGACCATTTGCTTGTGGATGATAGGGAGTAGATTTTTTGTGTCTGATTTTGTATCTATCCATCATTTGTTCCACTGGCCTTGATGTAAATTGAGCTCCTTGATCTGTAACAATTTCCCTTGGGACACCAAAACAAGTAAAAATATCCTCAAAAAGAAAATTAACTACAGATGCTTCATTAGCAAAAAGTAATGGCTTGGCCTCTACCCATTTGGTAACATAATTAGTGAAAACTAATATATATCTCTTTTGTCTCGATGGAGGACTAATAGGTCCTACAAAATCCAAAGCCCATTTTTCAAAAGGTTCAATATGTACCTGAGGTTGTAATGGCATCTCACCTGAAGGAGAAGGTTTTCCAACCCTTTGGCAACTGTCACACCTTTTGACATACTCTTTAGCATCTTTAAACAAGGATGGCCAATAATATCCCAAATGAAGGATTTTATAGGCTGTCCTCTTGTCAGCAAAGTGTCCGCCACAAGGTTCATCATGACATGCTTTGAGAATCTCAGGCATCTCATCTTCCCAAACACATCTCCTAATGATCAAATATGGACCTGTCTTGTACAAATCATTAGCAACCCATGAATATTTTGCACTGTCATAAATGATTTTTCTTTTCTCTCTTGCATTCATTATTGAAGGAAATTTCCCTGAAACTAAATAATTAGCAATGTCAACCAAGGAGTCTGAGTAGAAATTGCAAAAAGATATTCATCAGGAAATTGATCTTCAACTGGAGTGTCATCTTTGATGTTTTGGAGTCTAGATAGGAAATCAGCTACTGTGTTTTGTTTTCCAGACCTATCTAGAATGGTAATGTTGAATTCTTGTAAAAGAAATAACCATATTATAACTCTGCCATTAGTAATTGATTTGTTCATTAAGTATCTAATTGCAGAATGATCTGTGTGAAAAAAAGTTTCATAGCCTGTTATATAGTGTCTGAATTTGTTTATGGAATGAGCAATAGCTAAAAACTCTTTTTCAGTTACAGTATAGTTTAACTCTGCAGGAGTCAAATTTTTACTGGTATAGTAGATGGCATAAGGAATCAGGTCTTTTTGTCCCAATACTACTCCTAGAGTTGTATCTGAGGCATCTGTTGAAATGTGAAAAGGTAACTTCCGGTTAGGTCCCCTTAAAATAGGTGCTTCAAATTTTTTTGTTTTTAAGGTCTCAAAGGCTAACTGCAAATCAGAATTCCATTTGAATTCACAGTCTTTGGTAAGAAATTTAAAGAGTGGAGATGCTATCTTGGTGAAGTTTTCTATAAACCTCCGATAATATCCTGTAAATCCTAGAAAACTCCTAACATCTTTTTGACAACTTGGAATAGATAAGTTAGAGATGGCTTCAACTTTTGACTCATCAACTCTAATCCCATCCCCTGAAATATGATGCCCCAAAACAATACCTTCAGTAAACATCATGAAACATTTCTCATGACTAAGTGAAAGATTTGCTTCTTGACATCTCTTTAAAAAAAATTCCAAGTTTGCTAAAGCCTCTTCAAATGTGTTTCCATAAACTGTGAAATCATCCATATATACCTCTACACAATCATGTATTAGATCTGAAAAAATTCCTAATACTGCCCTTTGGAATGTTGCAAGTGCATTGCATAATCCAAATGGAAATACTCGGTAAGCATAAGTACCCCAAGGACAGGTAAATGTGGTTTTGTCTTGGTCCTCAAGTGCTACTTGAATTTGATTATAACCACTAAACCCATCTAAAAATGAGAAGTACTTTTTGCCAGCTAATGTATCTAACACTTGATCTATGAAAGGTAAAGGAAAATGATCTTTAAGAGTAGCTTTATTTAATTCTCGGTAGTCAATACATACCCTCCATTTACCATTTTTCTTTGGAACAATTACCAAAGGAGAAACCCACCGACTATCTGAAATAGGATAAATGAAATTGACATTCAACAATTTCTGCAATTCTTCTTTAACAATCTCCCTAAGATTTGGATTCATCCTTCTTTGAGGTTGTCTGATTGGTTTACAATTTTCCTCTATATAGATGTGATGAGTGCAAGTCTTAGGACTTATCCCTTTCATATTAGTGTACTCCCATGCATATGCAGAAGAATGTCTCTGTAATATCTTGAATAACTCTTCTTGTTGAGATTTTTCTAGGTTCTTGTTTATGTTTAAAGATTTGCCTGGAAATATCTCATTTGTAGAGCTGCCAAATTTATCCATGGAATGAAGAGACATTTGTCTTGATGACAAAAACTCAATGTTGGATTCTTCTTGAAATGGTTCATGTTTATGTTCCGAAGAGGATTCAAAGTTTTCTAAAGTATTCAGAATTTGACTATCTTCACTAATCTTTGATATTGTGAAGAGAGGTTGTAAGTCTTCTTCATCCTCTATCCATTGAGTATTATCTAAATCTGTAATTGTTCTTGCTGGAGGATACAAAGTGAATTTATTAGTTGAACTACCATCAGAGATGTACATATCACCAGATCTACAACTAATGAAAGCATCAGCTGTAGCTAACCAAGGTCTTCCTAATATAATAGGATGCCCCCCTAGATTATTCTTAGGAGTTAGGATCATAAAATCCACAGGATATTCCCAAGAATCTAGGGACACTGGAATGTCTTCTATTACCCCATCAGGTTTGATCACAGATCTGTCTGCTAATTGTAATAATGTAGGTGTAAAGAGAAGATTAGGAAGTTTCAGTTTATCCATGATTTGTCTACTCATGATATTGATTGCTGCTCCTAAATCAATGAGTGTGTTTTGGATCTCAATTCTATTGATGTGAATTTTGGCAACTGGATTTCCTGGGTCTAGATATTTTGGAAATACCAATCTTACCCATCATAATGTTTGCTATTTTTCCTGCCAGTTGAATTTTCTTTGTCTCTCTTATTCTTTTTCTTGTTTTCTTCATGCTCAACTCCTTTATTGTCTTTGCTAGAATTGGGATTTCCTTGATGGCTTGTAATAATGGAATCTTAATGTAAACATTACTTAGCTCATCTAGGAAATCATAATTAGGCACCATAATTTGTTTTTCTACACCTCTATCAATTTGTAATCTTTCTGGAAAGGGAGGTGTAGGAGTGGATGTTGATGGCTGCTCTAATACAGGAGTTGAAATTATTGGTTCTTTTTGTTTTGATTTTTCAATGTTTGGGTCCTGAAAAGATGTGTCTTCTTCAAGACTTTTATTTTCTCGTAGAGGATCTTCCTCAAAGTTGTCTTGTTCCTGTATAATCACAGAAGGTTTCCTCTTTTCAAGTATTCTTCCAGACCTAAGTTGAACATCACTAAGGTCTAGAGGAGTAATTAAATAAGTTGGAAACTATTGGCTTTCTATCATATATGTATTCTGAGGATTCCTATTGTTGGGGTTTGGTATGGGTTGAGCAAGCAACTGATTTGATTTTTGAGGAAATGGTAATGGAAGTGGTTGATTTTGATGTTGTGGATTTTGAGGGTTTTGTTAAGGATTTTGTTGTTGAGGAAAATGTGGATATGGTGGATAGAATGGTGAATACTGATAGTACTGAGAGTATCTTCCATAGGGATTTTGTGCCCCTTGTGCCCAAGCTTGAGATTGATTTTGAAATTGGGGCCAAGGTTGCTGCCAAGAATTCCAATTTGGTGGAGGTTGATTATACATTTGATCATGAAATCCTTGTGTTTGGGGTCCTTGCCAAGGTCTTCTAGAGACAAAATTGAGATATTCTGTGGCACTTGTAGGAATTTCTTCTTGAAAGACAGCTTTAAGACCAGGAAGTGAAGGAAAACTCTTGGTCTCATGTTTTTCTGAACAAATGACACAGGTCTCTACAACTTTTGCATCCAAAGGACACTCTCTTAAGGCATGATTCTTTCTACATCTGGGACAAAAGCTTGCTAAAGCATCAGATTCAGCTTTTTGCTTATTTTGTAACTTAAGGGTATCTATTTGTTCACTAAGAATCCCTAATATATCAGATTTGAATTCATCAAGCATATGCCCTATCTCTGCCCTACTTACTGTCCCAGAAGCAGACTTACTTACCCTTGCAAGAACAGGGTCTCTTGGGCCTTTTATAGTTTTAGATTTCCCTCTTGAAAGGTTGATACATAACTCAGATATCTCAGGTAATGTGAGCTGAGATATATCCCCTTTTCCCATCATGTTAATAATATCCAACCATTCATCCCTAATTGTTTTCAACAAGAGAGCTTTTAAGGTGTCTTGATCTAAATTTTCCATTTTTGCTCTTTTGATGTTATAATGAAATCTCTCCAACAAATCTTTCAAGTTTTCATCTTCTTTTTGTAACATCTTAAACACTTCATCCTTATGATTGACTGGCATAAAATAATCCAAATACCTCTCTAGAAATGCTTGTTTCATGTCTTCCCATGTCCTAATAGAACTATTGATCAAACTCATAAACCACTTCAATGCTGCTCCTTTCAATGTTGAAGGAAATAGTTTAAGTTTTTGAGCATTTTGTAAGTAGTCATAAGTTCTACATAGGACTTCAAATTCAAATAGGAAGGTTTCAGGATCTTCAATTTTAAGTCCATAGAAGTTTGGAAGGACAGAGGGTGAAATTTTTTTCATGGTTGTATTGGTTTCCTCGTCTACTATAGGAAACCCAAAAGAGCTTCCCATTTCTCTTCTACCTCTTCCTCTACCTCCTTCACCTTCTACACCTCTACCCCTACCCCCTCCAAATAATGTGTGTTCTCCATTAAAGACTCCTCCTCCCCATTCTTCTGCCATAGTTGATTCTTCTGAGGAAGTGGAAAAGTTTGTGTCTCTAATAGAGGTCCTTGAATCCTCTTCTAAGGCAGGTTCAGTGGATGAAATGGAAGGTCTTTCTAATGGACTATATGATCTTAAGTCCTCTGGGAGTCTAGGATTAGTAAAGGGTGGATTGTGGGTCTGAGTTGGAGGTGTACTGGCTCTTGGTCTAGATGAAACAAGTGGTGTTCTAGGGATCAAATTTCTTTTGCTGCTTCTTATGAATCTACCCCTTGAGTCTCTCTCTCTACGCATATAATTGTTTTTGGGAGTTAAGAAACAAGGCTACCTATTTACACTTCCCCGACAACAACGCCAAATTTTTTGTGTTCAACCTAGTCTCCTAAATTGAGTTCATTAATTGTCAACCAGGGTTGGTAAACTGCTGAAGTGTGGTGCACTATATGTGCCTAGGTATTTGTTTCTTACCATGTTGTGTTTAGTGTTTTCTGATGTTTTTGGTTTTATGGTTTTATGTTTTGAAAGGGAAGGAACTAAATGCTGGTGGAAAGAATCTACTGGTTAAAAATAGAGTGAAGCCTAAATTATGGATGACAAATGACAAATGCAAATACTGCAACAAAACAAAACCTAAACTATGGCTAGCAAAATACAAAGCTTGATAATGAATTCAAGAAAATAAATCACAACATGAGCTTAACTTGTCCAATTCATTCATTAAAGATGTTTTGGAAGAGCTTGAGAAATGGGCAGTTAAGTGTAAATGAAATTCTCCTAACTAAACAATCAAACAATCAACTTACAGTGTTACAACATCTCATCCATGATTAAAGGTCTATTGGAACATATTTGGAAAATAACATTTGTAGCACCATAATATTTCTATTCTAAACTAACTTCTAACTCTGTTCCGCAACTCAATCTAGCACCACTAGGCCTCACTCAAAAGTTATAGATTTCTTTTTAGAATGGTCTTTGAGAAAAGGCTTGTTTGTGAAATGGTCAAAAGGTTTCAAAAATACTCCAGGCCTTAGACTGATACTACCTTCTTTCCAGATAATTATGTATTAGTATGAGTTTGGAACAAAATGAGTTTTTGTAAATAATGAAGACCGTGGTGTTTAAATTTAACAACTAATACAATTTGAAATGCAATGGATGGCAACTAAGTGCTAATACAGGGAACTAAAACTAAACTAGAGTGCCACTAGTCTATTTGAAGTACAGTGAACAATGTTAGACTGAAAAGCCATTATCAAACTGAAAATGAAATGACAGAACTGAACCATATGCATTCTACCTCCGGAGTGCTATACCTAAGTTATCATGCAACTAACCCAAGGAATTCTACAGTTCATCCCGTTCAGTATGAATGATGTTTTGGAAGAGTTTGTGAGAACGAGTATGGTTGTATCATTCAAAGCAATTGAACATAAACACAAGACTGAAAGCAAATACAACTAAAATCCAAGACACCACAGCTACTTCTTGTTCATTTTTATGATATTTTGGAAGAGCTTTGTACGAGTAAGATTAGCTGTGCTACTTGGTGCAAACTAGCAATTAAAACCTACAATATCACAGTTATACCTCATTCATCATAATGATATTTTGGAAAAGTTTATTAGAGTAAGTTTTAACTGTGATAACTAATGAAAATAAATGCAACTAAAACCTACACTATCACAGTTGTGCCTCATTCTTCATAATGATATTTTGGAAGAGTTGATTAGAGTAAGTTTGACTACGATAGTAAATATAAACAGATATGAACATAAGCTTCAGAAATCTACTTAAACTAGAAATAAAAGCGAGATTAAAACACTTATCTACTGTATAAACAAGGCCGCTCAGGAGGCAGGGGCCCTCTACCACCAGATTAGCACGAAATCTAGTTCAAAATCGACTCAACGCGTTCAAGGAAATGCTGATTCTTTCATTAAAGAGGAATCACCTCAAAACAAAGTATTCACAGACTTCAAAGATCTAACAGTCAAACATAAAATCTAACCAAAATCTAACCTTTTGTCTCTCGGTTTCCGGAGCATATTTATAGTAAATTTACATAACAGAACTTGAGATAATACGGGGATTATTGTCTTTCCTAATAGAAACTAAACTAGGACTCTGATCATGATCACGTAACAGAATATGGACTGTCCTTATTCTGTTAGGAGTGTACCTCCTAGTTTGAGTTTCCACGTGCTTAAACACGTACAAAATTCCGTTCAATCTCCATGGAGGGCAACAAATGATGAGGACATGATGTGGAATACACCCATGTGTGCTTTTCTCCAAGATGACATCCAGAACCTATATAAACATGAAGTCGGCTACAGAATTGGCAACTAGCTACAAAATGTCTGCATTCTGTAGCTAGTTTCAGTTCAAAAAGTACTACAATGACACAACCATAAAAACATAGCAAGTTAGCCACGATATTCATTCTTAAAGCAATTTTAACTAATTTCATTGATCATTTGAGCCTGGGATTTAATAATGGATAAAAGAAATAGAGTGGAATGTGGTGGAAGAAAGAACATTTTTGGAGCTCAACAAATAGTATTTGTGGTACTGATCCTCATACGTTTGGTATGCAGATATAGCTCTAGTGAAATCGGTCGAATATATGGGACGACCTGCAGTAGCAGGAACCACAAGTGCTAGTGGATCGAGAATGGCACATAACAAGGATATGACCACGCTGTTGGAGGACATTTGTCATAGATGTGAGGGGCTACTGATCGGTGTTTCAGAGCGGGGTTGGTAGGACTTAGACAACCAGTACATAGAGCTATGTATTGGGCTACCCTCGGAATGGCGAGGTATCATGCAGCGCATGCCGATGGCTGGTCAGACTGTGCATGATCTACGAGCTGCGGGAGCAGAGCCATTGGCTCGGGATCCTCCAGAGAGTGATTAGATGTAGGGTACGTGGTGCCCCCCAGTGTGTATGTAGGGGCAAGTGGTGCCCCCCAGTTTTTGATTTTTGTTTTTTGTAACATGCGATGGGCATGTCATATGTTTCAGAGTAGATGGAATCTAAAAACATGTTATATGATATATATTATGCATATGCATTGTGTGGATGATTTGAAATGTTACTGTCTTGTGTGTGATAAATGCCAGTCTAGAAGATGGTTTGCAATTCTATATACGTAGTGATTTTGACTTCTAGGTACATGATTGAAAGTAATGAGTCTAAATTCACGTATCAAAAGTTTCACTCGTAAATATCGTCTAAACAGGATGGGGTTTTGCACACGATAGACACCATTGAGTTGTAAGACAAGAAGCAAAGAATATAAACAAACGTGTAGATGGAGGATGTGATGAGAGAGGGAATTGGCTAAGAGGCCACGTACTACATCATATTCGGCCTGATTATTGGTGGCATTACCAATGCAGACCCCATTAGAAAGAATGAGGGTATGCAAGGGGGTAAAGATGACCCAAGCTGCCGCAGCTAGATTCCGGGAATAACGACTTGCCCCATTGGCATAGCCAATATAATGTGTGGACGAGAGGTCCGGCGGAATAGTGTCACAAGACAAGAAATGGGAGGAGGGAGAGTAATGAGGACATCGTGAGTGTAGGGTAGACATCGAACGACAATTATGGGAGGGAGTAGTCTGGGTAGGATGGCTAAGACTCATAGAACAGCTAGAGGGTGATGTATGAGGGCTATGGGAGGAAAAGCTGGAGCTCATGCTTTGGAGGACATCATAGATATGGATGGTATCATCCTAGTTATGGGTGGGAAGGAAAAGGTCGAGGAAACCACATGATGCTGCAAAGCAACCGAAATCATCAACAGGGGAATAAAAGCTCACATACGGATCGTCACGGGGGATGACAGAAGAATAAGTAAAAAGATGGTCAAAGGATGTAGAGCCCAAGAATGTTGCTGAAGGGGAATCAAGAAAAACAAATGGAGTGGATTCAGAGGGAATGTAATTCAAGGGTCGGACGGATGATGATAGGCATAAGAGGGGGGCAGCAGGTTCTGACATCTCAACATCAGGGGGAGGAATGTTAATGGTAGTAGGGGGATCCTTGAGTTGGCCTGACACATATTGCACGAGGATAGGAGAGGCAGATTGATTTTGTTCAACCTCGTATTTGCGAATGACCTATAAAGAGGCTCGGTAATGCGTGAGGTGAGGAAAATGGTGAGAATAATGGCCATGGACACCACACAAAGCACAGGGTTTGTTGGTGCGAAGAGTCTTTGGGTTCTTGGTTGCGGACGGAGAGGATTCAGGGACTGTAGACTCAGGGAACGTGACTTTAACCATGGGTTTGATACATGGCAACTCGGGACAAGTATGGGTGGCGTGACTGACACCATCACACAAGGCACAAGGCTTGGCGGGTGGAGGAGGGGTAGGGTCAGGTGGGGTGGCCTTGTCTTTGGATGCCCCTTTGCGAGATTTTCTTTTCTTTCCCGTAGCTGTCACAGCGGGAGAAGGGTCCTGTTGAGGTGCGGGTGGCACTGTAGCGACGGAAGTAGCTAAGGGAACTGGTTGAACCAATGTCAAATCAAGGTATGGTTTGGGGTGACTGGGTGGGGTAGCGGCTGGAGGGTCAAGGTATCAAACGGGAATTCCCAGGGTCAAATTAGGGAGGGAAAAGGTAGCCATGATGGGGACCGAATAGACTCCAGGAGGGGGAGCGAGGAAGGGTACCTGACCAGCGGGGTTATGGCCAGGAGGGACGGTGCCAAGATGGTTAAGACTTGGGGGAACCAACCCAGGAGGGTAGAGAGGCTCATGGGCACCAGCTGTAGGGGAAGAGCTAGAAGGAAGAGGTCCAGTTGGCGGTGGTGAAGGGCTAGGAGCAGGTTGCGACGAGCAAGGTTGAGGTTGCTGACTAGCCGAAGCGGGCTGCTTGAGGTCGGCCCAAGACGATTGAATCATGCAAACATTCGTAGAGCTGGGATCAGAGACAAGAGGAGGAGGAAGACCAGGGAAGGTTCCAAGCAAGGAGGAGTCTTTGTAGACGCCGGGGGAGACACTGGTCAAAGAATCGACAGTTGGCTTATTGGCTACAGAAGAGATGATCGACTCAAGGGATGTCTGAGATTTTGGCTCATGATATGTCAACTGGTCAATTGTGACTATATTTCCATTATGAGGGAAAAACATCTTGTGATGAACCACAGATGGGATAGCATACATGGCATAGGTGTAGCTACACCCGAAAATAATGTTATAATCAAGAGGGGTGTCGATGACTTCAATGTCAACGCAAACCGTCTTGCCCGCAAGAGTGATAGGACAATTACGGAAGAGGCCAATGGGCTGGGAGGCATGGCCATCCCATGCACAACGGGTGATGGTGGAAGGGGATAGCTCAGGAGATCTGAGTTGTTTCCAAACCGAAGCAGACATGACATAGGTAGATGCCCCCTCATCAATAATACATCGATCTATGTTAGCGTTCCGGATTTTGACTGGGATTTGGAAAGAGATGGAAGCAGGAAGGGGAGGATGATCTGATTGACGGGCGTCAAAAACAATCAATTGGTCATCAACAAGATCTACAGTGCCCATGGCAGATAGTATAGCCTTGCTTTGAGAAGGACATGACTGGAGGAGTTCCAGTGTTGAAATGGCAGCAGGAGACTGCGCCAAATCATCTACTATGCTATACGAATGAGCAGCTCAGCCGGAAGCAGCATTTCAGCGTAATGGGCCCTTGGGAACCTTGATAGGGACTTGAACTTTAGGTTGAGGGATCTGCAAAGGACCATTTGGTGTCGAAAGAGGCTCTGTAGGACCTGAAGAAGGTGACTCGGGGATAGACGAAGCGGGAGGCGTGGGGTACTGACGAGACCGAGTTTGAAGGTTAAGGTCGATGGTGAGAGGTTGGTCAGAAGTCATCATGAGAATCTGGTAATCGGAGGAACCAGAAGGGGAAGGTTGAGTGGTTACTAGGGCATGAGGTGGTTGAGTAGCCACAAATCCTTGTTGAGGGAAAGGATCGGTAAACACGGTGGGTTGAGAAGTAGCCGCATTGGGAGGAATAGTAGGGGAGGAATGCTATCCCCGCAATGTAGCCTGAGATTCCTACATCTGTCGCATCTGGGGTAATAGGGGACAATCATGAGTGTAATGACCATAAACACCGCAACACAAATAGGGCTTATTGGTGTGAAGAGGCCTGTTCGGCTTGGGCTGAGAGCCCTGTGGCTGGTTAGCAGTGTTGAAATCAATACTTGGAGGATTGGATCCACGATTACCAGAGGAAAATTGATTTTGATTGCCTTTCCTCTTTCTTTGAGAAGAAGGAAGATTAGTCACGCCCTGCTGTGCAAAGACTTGCCCTGGAGGGGGTAGTAGTTGTTGTTGCGGGGGTTGAGAAGGCATGGGAGTTAGAGGTCCAAATGCTGGAGGAGCTGGGACACTAGGCTGTGGGTAAGGATAGGGGTTAGGATGGGAAAAATTGAGGTAAGAAGGAGGGTGGGAAAAAGGAGGAGGCATGCCGTATCCTGGATACATGCTACCTGGAGGGGGGAAAGTGCTGGAGGTGCTGGCCCCTCCTAGAGGGAAACCATAGCCCATAGGAAGTTGAGCATAGGGATGTGAAAGAGCTCCAATGATACTATCGGCAGAGTGAGATGTCCCCGAGGCATTAGCGCCACTGGGTTTGGGGAGGTCAGGAAGGAAGGTATAAATATAACCAGATTGAGCATAGATAAGGTCATATTTCAAGGCTATTTGGAGGGTAGCTTCTACAGTTTGAGGGAATTGGGATGCGACATCTTTGCCGATGGCAGGTAAGAGAGAGCGAAGGAACCAGTCCATATAAACTCGATCTTCAAAGGTGGGAGCTTGACATAAGCTCCTTCTCCGCCATTCTTGGACATGAGCGGAAAGGCAGGTCGAAGAGGATTGATGGAAAGAAGTCAAGAATTCTGTACCAGTGTCGTATCGGAGAGGGAGCTGGAAATAAGATAAGAAGGCTTGGGCAATGGTCACAAAGGTGGTATGGGAAGAGGCGGTTTGATCGACATACCATTTAGAAGCTTCACCGGTAATCGTGCGTTGGAACAATCTAAGGTGGATGGAATCATCAGTAATGGAATTGGATGAACACCACATGTGAAAATATCAGATATGGTTAGAGGGATCTTCACTAGCAAGGCCTTCGAACTTAGGAATGTCGGAGGGGAGCTTGGTTGGCATAGCAGGCCAACTAACATCGTGGCGGATAGGATCGTTGATCAACTGATTGAAATCAGGGAGACTGAGACCAGCCATATAAGGGAGCAAAGGGACAGTCGAGGTAGTTCCCGTGGTGGTCCCGCTAGAACTAGACCCAACAGGAGGACCAAGGTTGCTAGCATTAGGTCCCGAACTAGACATGGTGAAGGTAATAGGGAGAGAACCAGAAGTAGGGGGAGAACCCAAACAATCATAAGAGGAGTCAGAGTGCAGACTCATGGGAGGTCTAACTCGAAGACAGCGGGTAGGAGGAAGTTGACCAACTGGAAACTGAGGGTGAAGGCCAAGAAGTCTCTGGGATAAATGCCTTGGAGGTGTAATGATGACGGGAAGAAGAAAAAACCAACCAGGGCAGGGAGGTGCAGAATCAAGTGAGATCAATGTCAAAACAAGGGTAGAGAGGTGCAGTGTCAATTGATTTTAAAGTCTTTGTCAGGCGGTGTTAACCATACTCTTCTTCACTTAGGGTCAGTGTGTGGCGTGTGTTAATTCTAATTTTTAAACCCAGACGTTTTGAGAGTAAAAGAAAAAGTGTGCTGCGTAACTGAAAATAAATCTGCAGAGAATTGTAAATAAGACTGAAATAACAAATAATTAATAGCTAACAATGCATCGATCTAACCCAAGAAGGCAGGTCTCTCAAAACTAGTCTAAAAGAGGGAAAAAAATCTAATCAAAACACACTAAAAAGAGGCCAATAGATCTAAGGTCAGGAGGGATAGGGATCTAAAGGAGAAATCTGCTGAAAAGAGGTGCAGAAAACAACAAAGAGGAAGATGCAAGGTTGTTGTAACAAAGGGGGAGATCAGCTAAAGGTAGGAGGGACAAGGAGGTGACCCTAGAGGTAAACCCAAACAAAACTATATGAGGTGATTTGAAAGGGATAAGAGCTGATCTAGAGGGATTTGAAAAGGAGGTATCAGATCTAAAAAGAAGAAGGCTGAAACTCTGAAAATCTAGACGTCTGAAACAACTAAAAACTCCCACAAAAAGTGGAGGGTACTAAAGCCCTAAGGGGAAAGATTCCCACTTAGTTGAGTGAAACAGATCAGAAACAAGTCTAAACGAGCGGAGACAGAGGCTGGAAAACCCTGATAGAAGCTTCAGACAAACCAAGAAAAAGTGCTGGAAAAGTGCAGAAAAAAGTGCAGGTCACAGGTTTTGACCTGTTTTCAGTCCAGGTCGCAGTTTTTAGGCGGAAAAGTGCGTCCTCCAGTCCAGGTCGCAAGTTTTGGGCCGATAATTGCAACCTGCAGATCCAGGTCTCTCGGCAGCAGATTTCAGAAAAAGTTGTCGTCTCAGCTGTGGCTGATGTCTGTCACCTGCGCAATAGGGCAAGAAACACATGGAAGTTAAAAATTTGAATGTTTAAGGGTTTTAGAGGTGAAAAACACCATAAAAATACGAAAGACAAAGAACTGAAGAGAAACCCTAGGGTCTGAAATAACTGGATATGCAGGAATATATAAAACGACAGTGGTCGCAAAATAAAACTTGTGTGGAGTCGCCAATTATTAGTATGAATCTTTCGTCGAAAAAGACCACTTTAGCTACGCATAACAAATAGCCCTAACATCAATTATGGCTGCCAATATCTTTAAATCTGCAGTTAGTTTATCCAAATAAAGCTACACAAAATTCAGATCTATGCATAAAAAGACATTAAGCAGTATAAATAAAATTTTTCTCCATGCATCTAATAGATAAGACAAGAACGATATTTTTGAAAGAATTTTTATATTATAAGGGTACCTGAGAGGAAAACAAGAAAGGTGTTTCCAATTCTCCTCAATGGGATGGGTTCTTGAAAGTCCTCAGCACTTCAGATCTAGAATTTCTCTCTCTTGTTGGTGTAGAAAACCCAGACAAACATAGAACTCAAAGGGAGCTCATAAAGCAAAAGATGGAGAATGTGACAATGATAATGGTTCAAAGTCAGACCAAGAGTATAGATCTAGAGTGATCTAATGAGCAACAAAAGGTGACAAATGAATGAGAAAACCCTTCTATTTATAACAAAATATTAGGGCGATGACAGAAATTGTCAAAGATGTCTGACAACAAATCTATCTGTCACAAATATGGTCTCTCTCTTGATGATCCAATTGTTAAGAGAAGAAAGGCAAAGAAGCAGGCTAAGAAAGCAAAGAAACAGACCAGAGACTACCCAACCAGGCATAACGGAAACAAAAGGGGTCAGTAGAGATCAAGAAAGGGATATTACAAATATGTCCCCAAGCCCCACTACTACCAACCATTTGAAATTCACTTGCAGTCTCATAAGCAAGATAAATGGGACAAGTTGACCTGTTGGTTATGTGGAAAAACATGTCATACTTCATCAAAATGTCTAGATGCAGAAACTTCTAGAAGGAATAGAGGCTAGAAATAGCAGGCCCTTGTTTGAAATAAACGAGCTGTGAAAATTGAAACTTCAACACTATGTCTCCGATGTGGATCAAAGAACCACAGAACTGAAAATTGTCCTAACATAGTGATGAGAGAACAACTCCAGCGATTCCAAGAAGTTGATACCTCTAATTCTCAAAGTTCATATTCTTCCTCTTCTGAAGAAGAATTACATGTTCAAGCCACATGTTTTTGTTCAGATTCAGAAAATTGTAGTTGTCAATCTGAATCTAGTTTGTCTGATAAAGATTCTTCTAGTACCGAAAAATCAATTTTTTTCAGCAACCCAAAAAAAAAGATCTTATGGCACAAACAGATTAAAAAAATAATAAATAAATTAATGAGATAATGTACTTATAATTAATGGTATAATAATTAATTATTAAATTATTATTTTTTGTTAAATTATATTTTTTAAATTAAATATATCTTTTACTTCTTTATTATTATTTATGAGTAATTATATATTTATAATCCACACATATATATATATATATATATATATATATATATATATATATTCTAACGAACCACTTTCAAAAATCTCAAATAATATTATCCCCGTCACCTACATCCGGGATAGAATAACTATTATACATGAGAAATCACTGAATGAAAAAACGTTATGGGTAATCTTCGAGGGAGCAAAATCATGATCATGAGAAATTTTCTCGAGTAAATCAAAGTTGAAAATAGAAATTAATTTTTCTTAATTGAAAAATAAAAATATATCACATGTTATGATATTGCAATTATGTTTCACTTTAGCTTAGGCTGGGGCTGCACACCACCAATATCCGTTTTAGCTTCAAGATAGTGATGCACCATTTTTATTTCGATAAATTTGAAAAGAATGGAAAATGGATAGTATTTCAAGAGACTTCCCACTCGAAAGAAAGATAATGGACATGTTTCTTCAAATTAAATTTAGGCCACGAAACGTGGAAAATGGCGATGCGTAAGGATTTTGAGAATGTGTCTCACTCAAACGAGCTTTAAATCACGGTATCACGAAAATAATGATGCATAAAGATTTGGTTATTCTTATGTGTGGAGCTATAGCTTTCATTTAACTAAGTACAAAATTTAATTGGTGGCATATACTAGTTTAGTATATTAATGGAGTTATATCTTCACAAATATTGGTTATCTAAAGATTTAGTGAATGTGTATTTGTCACTAATAAAATAAATATATTTCCATTTTACATGAGCAATATATCAATTGTTATCGTTTATTGATACTATGTTGTAAATGAGCCTAGGTGAGGCATCTTGACTAGTGATGATTATGTGAGCATGGAGGTTGGTCTCTCGAGGTTCTGGGTTCAATTCCTCCCTAGGAGAGCAATGTAAAACAATGTAATCATATGTAATATAATATTAGCCTACAATAATATATATATATATATATAAAGTGCAATTCTATAAATTAAATGGTTAAAAAATGTAGATAAGCATCAAAACACTTACTTTATGATATATCTCACATTGTCAAGATTAAAATTAGTTGTTGTCGTCGCGACAAACACCATCCAAAATTTTTCCCATACTTGAATTTTGGAGCCTACTGTAGATCTTGTGATCGGTCATTCCATAGTCACTTCCTGGAAAACTGATGTTTTGTGAGCTCCCTTCTTGGATTGGAAGTGTTGTAGTCACTTGCTCACACATGCTTAGTTTGCAACAAGTTCATGAACACATTCTTCTACACAAGCTTATTCAAGCATGGCACGTTCCATCAAAACTGTGCCTGTGCGATGTTAAATCCATGTCGACAGTCAGTGCAGACTGAAAATGACTGTTTCTCATATTCTAGCTATGTTTTTACTTCCATTTCGGTGATTTTTGCAAACTACCGCTTCTGTGCACCTTCTAGTGTTGTTTTCATGTTTTTAGTTGTCTCTTTTGCTTGCTTTCACTCTAACTAGTGTCGTTTTCATGTTATCTTTGCTCTGGCATGTGTTACTTTCACTATTGTTCACATATCGCAAGAGTTGTTCACACTTTAGAAATTGTTGTATTTTCGCATGTCAGTTGTCACATAATGTATGTATGCTTGTTTTGGTGGTTTCAATGGGTTATCTTTGTGTGAATGAGTTGCCATAACCATGTAAACATCAGTCGCACTCATTCCGAAAACTTTAAGAATTTTCTTACAAGTGTCGTCACACTCATCGCAAAGCGTACCTTTAATGTCGCACTTGTCGGAAAGTCATCGCAAAGTTGTCACATTGAGGGAAATATGTTGTTAATGTGTTATGGATGATCTATGTTGTTGTGTCATCAAAATGTTTCAAATGTGTGATCACAATCAAGTGTTGTCATTGTTCACATCAGTTGCATGGATCCCACACTTAATCAAATTTGGAATCCTTCACAACCAGACACCCTAGCCTCATCTATCCCTTCTGAACTACGAATTTCTTAGTATCAGCCCTCAAGCAACAAACTTGTCTCCTGGAATAGTTCGATGCACAATCTCTACCTCCTAGAACTGCACATTTCACAACCTCAATGCTCAAGCCCAACCCTTGAGTCCTAGAAATACGTAATTTTTCTCCCTAACCAAGTCAGCACTGCCATTGCCCAGTCTCATCTCCTAAACTATGCAATCACCTTGATTCTTGTCCTTCCAGTACTATACATTTAACAACCTCGATACTCAAGCCCAAGCCCTGACTCTCAAAGCTGTGCAATATTTCTCTCCAACCCAACAAGTCATTGGGAATTGTGTACTCTTAAGGATTAAGCCTCAACATTGTGCCCCTAAACTGTGTGATTTCGCAATCACCAAGTCTCCTCTGCCTTCTAGAACTGCATAGTCGGTTGAACTAGTGCCAAACACCTCAGCCTAACTCACTGAGCTCCCAAAATGTGCTTTCTTCTTCCCCAGTCTGCTTGAACTATGAATTCCCAGTCTCAAAGCTCAAGCTTTACCCCTGACTTCCTCAGCTGTGCAACTGCGCAGTCACCGAGCCTTTCCCTTGGCCCACCATTTGTTCTGACTCAGTCAGAACATCATCATTCAACATTTTATATTATGTGTTTATCACATTGATGTTGACTTCTCATGGGTGTATTGTAAATACAAAAACTCTAAGTTGATATGGAAAAATGATGAAGAAAAATATGGAGAAGGAGGACATGCTAGATGACACCTAAGGAGCCAAGGAGAAATGATCATCTTCAAAAAAGAAGACGAAGGAACACTGGAGTATGAAAAAATACCAAAGATTAGAATCGCATGAATACTCCATCTGATTTACAACCCTTTGGAGGATAGATATGAAGAATAAAGCACAAATCTCATGAATAAAAAAGTTATTGATCAAACCAGAACTATTACCTCAAAACAAGAACTCTAGCTCAAAAGTGCCAAAAAAAACATGGGAAAACAACCCAAAAATGAAAAGTGTGTATTCCAGAAGGATGTTTTTTTTTAATAAGGATTAAAAAACACTCTTGAAACAAAAAGTGTTCATGCTGGAATAAAAAAAAATCGAGTTACAATTTTGACACTATTTAGTTATGGAATTAAAGATAAAATATTAGGGCTTTGAAAAATTGTAAAATATCAACAATTTTGGGACATAATGTTAAAGATAAAAATATCATGTCTCAAAGCCTTATAATTTCCAACAATTTTCATCCATCCTATTAAAGATAAAATATATTGACTCTAAAAAACCATAAAATTGTAATTGTTTTCAACCATAACATTAAAGATAAAATATCATAACTCAGAAAAGCGTTAATATTTTGACAAGTTTTCAACAATGGAATTAAAAATCTTAAGTTTTTAACATATTTGAACCATGAAATTATGAACAAATTATATGAGTAAAACAATTTTAAAAATGAACAAGTAAATGAAAGATTCATTATTCCAAGGGTAATTTTTATTTTAAAGGCTAAAAGTATAGCTCTTTCCAAATCTTAGCCTAAGACAACTTATATTATTGCAACAAAAACCTAAAACTCAACCATCAAAACAAAGTGTCTCCTTTTAATGAGGCATTAAAATTTCAATATTTTTAAAAGTATCTTATACGAAATGATAACAATCAATAATATCATTGCAATATCACTGTATAATTTAAAAATTCAACATTAATTTCTAATATTTTTTTTACTTTCAATCAAAATATCAAGTTTCATGTCGTTGTCAGGGAGTAAAATAAAAACTGCAATGAGGTTTTGGATAGATGGTCATTGGGTGCTCTTTTAAGCACTCTTTGATGTGAACTCACTTGTTCAAGTCCCTGTCCTAATCGGGGAGATATATTGAACATGTAGTCATGCGAAGCTTAAAAAAGAGAAAAAAAAAACAAAAAGAAAAAAAATAATAATAAATAGAAAATATATTAAAACATAAAAAAAAAAAAAAAATCATAAATAATGACCAAAAAAAAAATGAAAAAATGAAAAAATATATACAAAATATCTTCAGATCGACGTGTTTTGAACCACTTGCCATGGTTCATTATCATAACTAAGATAAAACACACACACATAATATCAAAATATAAAAATTGTTTTAAAAAACAAAATTAACTTAAAACTAAATATAAAAACAACTTAGAAAACCTTAAAAAAATCAAAAAACAAAAAAGATAATAAAAAATATACAATTTAAGGGAAAAAAAAAACACTTAAAATAAAAAAATACAACCCAAAAAAACATTAAAGATAGAAAAACATAAAAGAAAAAATAAAAGAAAATTTAAAAAATAAAAATAAAAATTATTAAAAAGAACACACATTAATAAGATGAAAAACAAAACATTAAATTTAAAAAATTAAGCTAAAATAAATTAAATTACAGTTAAAAAAATACATTTAAAAAGATAAAATTAAAAACAAAAAAACAATTAAAAAAGATTATACAAATTTTAAAATAGTTAAAAAACCTATAAAAAATAATAAAAAATAAAAAATAAAAAATAAAAAGTAAAAAATAAAATTTTAAAAATAACAATTAAAATTTAAAATAATTATTATTATTATTATTATTATTATATTATAAAAATTTTAAATTGTAAAATAATTAAAAAATATTAAAAAATAAAGATAAAAAGAAAATTGAAATTAAAAGAAAAATAATTAAACTCTAAAAATAAAATTCTCCTGACGTGGACCCCTCCGCTAGCCCAACGATAGACCTCAGGCTCCCGACTTGCCGAGGCCGATTCCAGGAATCAAACTCAGCCGCTTAGGGGCTTGAGGGCCGTGGCTGGGCGAGGACCTCTGTCGACCTAGCAGCGACCCTCATGCCCTCGACTAGCCAGGGCTAATTCTCGAAATTGACCTCGAACAGTTAAGGGCCTGAGCACCATCATTGGGCCTGCAGAGCGACCAAACTAGGATCCCTCTATTGGACCAGTGACGATCCTCAGGCAGAATTTACAATGGCTAGTCGGGGACCTGAGCATTATCACTGGGGCCGGCGGAGGGGAGAGACTGGGATCGATTCCAGAAATCGACTCGGGCCTGTCGAAGGCCCGAGGGTCACCATTAGGCCAGAGGAGTGGTCCCAATCATGCCCATCCATTGGCCCAACGGTAACCCTCAAGCCCCTGCCTGGCCGACCAATGGATTTTTTTTTTATTATAATTATTATCTTTTAAAATTGGAATTTGTTTTTAAAATTTTAAAATTTTATAATAAATTTTTTTTGTTAAATTTTAATTTTTGTTTCTAAATGTTATTTAATTTTTTTTAGTTGTTTTAGTTTTTATTATATATATATAATTTTTAATTAAACTTTTTTTTTATGTTTATTTTTTTTAATTTTAATTTTTGTAATCGTTTTTAATTTTTTTTTTTTTTAATTTTTTTTTCTTTGGTTTATTTTTAAATTTTTTAAAAATATTTATTTTTTGTTTTTTTTTTTACATTTTTCTTTTAAGTTATATATTTTATTTTTAAAGATTTTGGTTTTTTTTTTAATAAATTTTTATTTTTAAACGGTATGTTTTATTTTTTTTAAACAATTTTTTTGTTATTTGTACTTAAAATTTTCTCTTAATAATTTTTTTTGGAAAAAAATCTTCAAATGTTATCTTTGGATAAAAAAATCATAAAAAAATCCCAAATATTTTTTAGTTTTTTCATAAAAATCTTTTATTTATCATGTCATTTTTAGCGAAAAGGTTTTGAAAAAAAATATTTTTTAATTATATCTATATGTAAAATGTGTATTTCTTGTCGAGTGTTTAAAATAATTTTTTTTTTGTGACAATTATTTTATGCGTATTGAAGTATAAATTAATGATATTTAAATTTATAAAAAATTCTAAGTTCAATATATTAATGTTATATTTTTTTAAAACTGAAAAAAAAAATAATAAATAAATAAAAATAAAAATAAAAAATAAAAAAATAAAAAAAAATTATTAGAAAAAAAACATTGCAAAGAAATACAAAAAACATATGTTTGGAAAACTCCTTAGAAAAAACATCTTAGAACGAAAACCAAGAAGAGGAATAAGAAAACTTGGAAAATGGTTAAATAATCAACATTTAAAAAAATTTGTGTATACTCAGGACATGAGGAAATTTAGTGTGTCAAAAATATGTCTTAAGGTTGATATTTTTCAAAATGAGAATGAAAATCACCAACGTTTAAAAAAATTGTCCACATTTAATACTTTCAAAATTTTTAAGTGTAAACAATAAGCCCTCTAAAAAAAAAGGGGGTGGATGTTGCATCAACAATTTTCAAAATCAACATGAAAATCATTAACATTAAAAAAAAAGATGTTCATAATTGTACATAAGAAAATTTAAAGTGCCAAAAATATTCTAAAAAATAAAAAAGGTTATTCTCAATAACCACTTTTCAAAATCATGTGTTTTTTTTGCTACTTCAAAAGAAACAGGTAATAAGTAATTTTCTCGTTTGATCGATAACTATGTTGAAGCTGAAGCATTTTCACATCATTATGTCTTCAGCATCATGTATTGTTGCAAACACTAAAAACCATTCCATGTTTTTTTCTCCCTTTTGCAAGATAGGCAAAATGTTTTATTTTCACATGTTGGCTATCGTATAATGTTTATAAGCATGTTTTGGTGGTTTCAAGAGGTCATGATTGTGTATATGAGTTATTCTAACCATGTAAAAATCCATCACATTCATTCTCAAAGTTTTAAGAATTGTCACACAAGTGTCGTCATGGTCGTCAACAAGTGTACTTTAAGTGTCGCACTTATCGTAACTTGTCGTAAAGTTGTCGCACATAGGGAAATGAATTTTTCATGTGTTATGGATGTTTTATGTTGTCATGTTGTCAAGTATTCTAAGAGTGTGATCACAATCAAATTATTATCACTGTTCACATCAGTCTCACCGATCCCGCACTTAGCCATTTCTGAAACAGCTTCCCAACCAAGCAATATAGCTTCATGATCCAAGAGGATCTTGCATAGTCCAGGATCGATAGGGATGTCTAAGTCTAGTAGCCAGTCAAAGTCAACGATGCCAGGATCCAGTACAACTTTCAGTTTCTCCAGTGATTTTCGGATGAGAGTCTTTAGTCATGGTGTAATGTTAGTGGTAATGATGTGTTAAAGGTGTATTACCTAAGGGAAAACTTCTTAAGGTATATGGTGTGGGAACCTAAGTTATATACTAAGACCTATGATAAGTGGAAAACCTAGCGCTAAACAATGTTACAAACGTATGAAAAGGTTTAAAACTATGTATAAAAACCAAAAACCTATGTAAAGGTATGGTATATGGTCATTCGGTGTAATAAACACCAAAACCCGAATTACAATGTAATAAACCCATTATAAAACTATATGTCATACACTAACCACAGTGGGGTATTAACCACACTGGTAACCGTCGGGCGCAGTTGCAACATCAATACGAACATGTTATTATCCACGGGTTTATAGAATAGTTAACACAGTGGAGGTGTCACAGGCCGCCCGAAACTGTCGGAGCTGACCGCCAAGGTGGGAGTCAATTGTTTGACCGTTGGAAATCCAACCTATCACATGTGGAGCTATTAGTTGACCATTATCGTTTTCCCAGACTGTCGGGTCTAATTTTAGTCTAAAGAATGTTTTGGGTTTTCAAATGTAAATGCGTGATATGTTAAATCAACCACCTTGTAACCAGTGCATAAGGTGTTACACCTCCACTTGACCGAGTGGTATCACTTCATTTAATGTAAAATTTTTTTCCATATATAGTCCAAGAGGTTCGACCTGAACCTTGGCCCGATCTTATTTAAAATTAACCACTACACCATGATGGGGGAGAGTTTGTTTTGAGCCTTGTTCCGAATTTTGTGAAGAGAGGAGGCAATTTTCTTTTCAGTGTATCTTAGTCGTCTGGAGGCAGAATTTGGTGCCGAGACAGGCGTTGGAAAGCTAGGAGGTGCTAGGGTCCTATAATTTATAGGATCTCAAGGTGATTGAGTGTTTTATATTTTTGATTTTACATTGTAAATAATTTTCAATATGCAAATTATTTCCAAAAAAAATTATATATAAAATAAAATGAAAAGAAGAAATGTAAAAAAATAAATACAGACAAAAAGACCAAAAAAAAAGGAAAGTTGAAAAGAATAAAAAGAAAATAAGAACCCCACAAAAGAAAAAATAGAAATAACACTGAAAGTGCTACAAATTCAAATGCCACTATTGATTGATTAGTTTTCTTTATGTCAAAATCAAATAAGATTGTGTGCAACTTGTTTAAAACTGCCACAATGATTATATTTTTGTTCAAATCATACAGCTTAATCATGATTGAACAATTGTGAATTTTTTGTTAATTAGGTTAGTGAATAAATATTTTCTAAAGAATTTAGTCTTGGAAAATCACTAGTTAGGTAGAAAATAAAATTTATTCAATTATTTTATCTGAATCAATAGGAGAAATAAGTGATAGAGGAGATTAGATTTTTTATAGAAAAAGGTGATGTAGGTTTGCTAGCTTAAATGCAACCTAAGGAAAAAGAAGAAAAAATGTTAGCTTAGCAAAAGAAATTAAATTAATGGGTAGGTAGAAGTTGTTTTGGAAGCATTGAAAAGAATTAAATTTCTTATTCTAAGTTTTGGTTTTCGAAGGTATTTAAGCCTATGAAGAGAGAAAGGGGTAATATGATTTTATCCTAAGTCTAAATATTTGGGCACATAAATATAAAAACTTGGCATATTATCCTATATCCTAAGTTTTACTATCATTAAAACTCCCACTCCCGACAATTTGTCATGTCACTTTACCTTAAACCCTGCACATCTGTCCACCCATCATCTTCTCTGCCCTCGATTCAACGGTCCTCATTTTTTTCGGCCCTCCCTCTCCATCGATGCTTCACGATGGGGGGGGGGGGTTTCGAAAAAAGAAGCTTCACTTTTCGGGCCCACAAAAATGTGGCGCCTCCTCCACATTTCGCACCCCCCTTCCTTCAAACCACTTAGCGCCTCATACCCCCCACCCCCCCCGCCCCCCCCCACCAAAAAAAAAAAAAAAAAAAAAACCCGCTTTCTCCCCACAAACTTAAACCTGCCTTCTCCTATCTATTATTACCAATATTCTCAAGTAAAATATTGATTAAGTGTTCATACAATTAATTTCTTCCCATGAAATAACTATACATTTAATTAATAATTGACCATTAATAAAACAGATCCACACCACAATCAACGAAAACAACCCAATTATATATAAATCCATGCATTTTGAACCCGTTTATCCTCTACCTTACATATTTCTTTGCACTTTCATTCTTGTTACAGGTTTACAGAGTTTTGGATCAATCCATCAAGTCATTACCAATCCAAGCATTGTATCTACTATGCCTTCTTCACATGTCCAGATATTTACACAGGCCCAGTAAACATGTTCCTCTCTGAACCCTTTTAATTCTCTGAAACAAACTGCTTCATGCCTCCTAATAAGAAAGGCCAGGAAGAGCATGTTAACCCATTGATCCATCCTCCTTTCGATCTAGACCACATCCCTTTAGCCAACAGACACTACAAAATTCATGAAACCCTTTGTGAATTCAAACTTTTTGAGATGTATTGTTGGCTAGAAGACAAATACATAGACAAGTCACATGAAATTAGATTGTGGGAATCAAAATTACCTCATTATATCTTTCCCCATACCCATCGTGCCCCTGAATTCGTCCGAAAATGTTGGGCCTGCTACATACCTAGCCAGAGAGCCATAATTCCCCCCACAAGTGAAATTGTGTTCACTATCACTACATAGTCCATTGATCAAATGATGCAGGCCCCTTCAATATAAAATGGAACCCATTTCTCCCAAGAAGCCCTCAATTAATTGTATCAGAAGCTAGATTTTTCCAAAAGGGCTAAAACCCTTGAGCTTTTTCTATCTGAAGATACTCAATTGCCTAAAAAGAATCCTCCTTACTCTTCCTCCATTTTTCTTGATAGAGCCAAGCAGATAATCACTGTCATTTGATACCTCCTTGGATATTATTCTGACCAGTGGGTTGATGAGCCAATTATAGGTTTCCTTTCCATATTTTCTACAGATTCTAATCCATCTCCTTTTCAATTTTAGCCAATTCCTAGCAGATGCTATTCATGACCAATTTGTCAAATTTCAAACAAAAGAAGTGTTTAAATATGCCTCTGTTCTAGTTTACATGTTTTTATATTTTCAGGGAGATATATTTAAGTTTTCAATACAAAACTTGGATGATGATGGCAATCAGTAGTCAGTCATATTTTGGACTACCATGGTGATGAAAGAGCAGAACGAGTTTTCATACAAACAATTCATAGAACCGTTTTTACATCCAACAATGAGTCTCCTTAGCAGTACACCTGAACTAAGAGTCAGTGAGGAAATCAGAAGGATTCTACATCTATCAGATCAAGAAAAGAGAGGTGATTGGAATTTATACCATAACTATACAAAATTGATAATTTATGGTTGTGAGCTTGCTTCCAAAATTCCTCCCAATGAGGATTTTTGCTTTACAATACATCAGGCAAATGTTGAATGCTGATGAATTCCACTTTGTATTAGCAAAGAAAAAGTCACAATTCAGAATCAAAACCTAGATAGGACCATTTATTTGCAACAACAGGTCAGCAGGGGAAGAAGAAGACACAATTTTGAAGGAAATGAAGTTTAGCCTTAGTTTTACCTGGTCTTATGATCCATTAGGAATAATTTAAAAATTAAGGGTAGAAAAAAAGACTACTCCTTATATACATACTCATAGGCCAGAAATGGATAAATACATTAACCAAATAGAGTGGGCTAGAAAAACTTTGCAGGAGGTTGAGGAGTAGCTAGTCTCTACTTCCACATCATAGAATCCTTTCCCACAGGAGAAATAAGGAAAAATACTGAGAGAAGAAGAGTCACCTTCAATGAATGAAAATACAAGAAAGGAATTCAAGATAATGTACAAGAAGAGGACTGAACTCAACCTTAAAGTTAATCCAAATAAAGATTCATAATAGGAGAGTATTATAATTACTAAAGAGAAACCGAACTCCTCTCAAGTTTGTGGCCAAAATGCTCTCTCTTCTACTACTTATACAGCTTCACAGGACCAACAACATGCCATTCAGACAAGTAAAGTTGTCTCAGGGGAGAAAGAGAAGACATTTTTTTGATACTTTCAGGGAAATCAAGCTGAAAAATGAAATCCTAAAGAATAGTACATACAGTAAATTCTGGAAGCAGACTTCTAGTTCTCAGAGTAGGTTTATTTCAACATTTGACTCTAAGAAAGGAAAAATGAAAATGGCCTTTCTGGAGGCACATATTTCACAACCTAAGACAACAACATATTACAACTTCATTTGAGTTTGACTTCAAAGACATCCATCCCATTGATAAAATGGAGATGCACAAGAAAACTGGTGAAATGATTTCATCTACCTTAACTAATACAACCATGAGTTTATCTAAATTACAGGTTTCTTTGGAAAGCATTCAGTCACAGTTAAAGATGGAGAAAATCTCCTCTTTGGCCAAGAATACAAGAATTAAGTTTTTGGAAGACTTAGTGGTCAGAGAAGGATATGATCCTTCGAACATAAAAGTTGCATAAGAGATAATAAATAAAAATAATGTTGGCATACCAGCATTCAGGAAACAATTAAATTTTTCAGCCATAGAAGACCCTCTCACTAAAGATATTGAAGAAACAAAGTCTCAGAAGTCAGACACGATGATGCTCATCATGGAGAAAAATGCCCAATTGAGACAGATGGTGACAGAAATGGAAAAATCAAGGAGAGGGAGTAGACTGCAAAACTTCCCATGGTTCCTTTGGAGGTTGTACCTCTTACATCCATCCCCACAACTACAGCTTCTACAACAAACACAACAGATAGTGCAGAACAATTAACTAAGGCAGTGGAGAATTTTTATATCTAGATAGAGGAAATTGAGAAGCTTCAAGATCAAGTCAAAATGTTGCAGAATAAGAAATTAAGAAGTGAAGTTTCTCATGCAGCTAAAGCACATAGAGCACATAAATTTATAAAGGTTGCAAAAGTCAGAGAGAGAATCATCCATTGGACAGACATTGGGCCAAGTCAAAGAAATCATCTGGATAGATATCATTGAATCCATTAATGAAATCTAGACCTCCATCCAGATTATATTTGAATAGAAGAAATTGATTGAGATAGCTAATGATTCCATCACAGCTATAAAGGAAGATCTTGGAGATATGCATGTTAAAGTCAACAACATCATCAAGTTCTTAAACTCCAAGAAAAGATATGAGATGGATGACTTGGGAGTAGATGACAGAACATAGACCATTTTAGAAGTGAAGAAAAATATTACTAAGAAGAATTTGATTGTTTAGTTGGAAGAGAAATGCCACAGTTTAGAGATAGCCGTGAATATATTCTTTAGTAGTATTGAACCTTTAACATAGAAGGGCCTGCCTTCTTTGTTTGTAATTAATGATATGTTGATAACCCGCCAAGACTATGTGAAGAAGCTAAGTGAAATTTCCAGAGACACTGCCAAATTCTCCTACATCAAAGGCACCATGATAGGTAAAGCATTATTGGAAGCACTGCGCAATGATATTTTCATCCAACATGAGGTAAACCACATATTTGTGGTAAAAACTACTTTTTCCAAATATATTGAAGTGGATGAAATTACTGAAATCTAATCAAGTTAACTATCCCAAATGAAGATCGATGGGATAAATTGTTTGAAATTCATTAGTAAAGAGTAAATGAGAAAGGTTAGTTGCAGCCAGCACATCAACCATCACATCAGCCAACACTACAGCTAGTGCAACCCGCAAATAGGTCTACTTAGCAATTGTTTCATAAAAAATAGTCCCATCGTTGCAGATCACCTCCACTGATCCTATTTTTTGTCACAGTTAGAGTTTATTATTCAATTTAGGCTAATAATACATTGTATGTTGAGACAACATTGATTGTAATCATTTTTGTAATATTTAGTATTAATACTTCACCGTTCAAAGTAGTCTCGGTTGATTTTTGAATATATTTTTCATACCGAGAATTGTAACTTTCCACGTTTTGTTGAGCATCAATAATACAAGGACTTATTACATGATTCATGTGGTATATTCACTGGTGAAGTGCTTCTACTGTAACTGTGTTTTCCATTGTTTTTCCTTTTTTTTGTGTATCAGAAAATCTTAACTGTAGAACATAAAGTGTGATGAATAGGACATGTTAATTAGAACACCTTATTCTGGTTGCTTTTACAATTTATATGTTTTCCATTGAAGTCAGATTGAAGAATAATTAATTCCTTTTCAATCTCTACTGAAATTCACTTTTCTTCCATCTCCATAATTCATTTAAAAATCTAAAAGGATCTAGTCAATGCAACCTAACTTTGCCCTGTTATAACTCTTTTTAATGTTGGTGCAACATCCAGTTTTATATTTTTGACTCCATTGCCCAATGGGAATATAGAAATTTAATCAACCAAATCAATCAAAATCAAACAAAAAACCAAGTACATCCATAACTAGCCTCATATCCATTAAAAAAAAAAGGTTAAATTATACAGAGAGATCCCTCTCTGAAACTGACAGGGCTAGATCCCAAATTCCAAAGTGGTTTTGATGTTGTCCTCTATGTTTATTCTGCCAATATTTTAAATTATAGAATGATAACATACTGGTGACCATACTAGGGACAAACTGAAAAAATTGTAATTTCTTTCGAATTCATAACCCTGGTTAAAAGATTGTATGATAGGGATACCTCAAAAATATTGGTTTCCTTTTCACTTTTGTAAATAATAAGTGTGTGTTCATTAGATCATAACTCTGGCTCCTAAAAGAGCCTACAATAGATCTCGTCCCGATCCAAAGCCTACAGTAATTGTAGATGATCCTGAGACGATACTGAGAAGAACAAGTATAGTATAGAGCCAAGGGAGTAGCAGTCCTCCCCATAGGGAAGAATCACTCCCAAAATACTTTGTAATTCTGCAAGACGTTGAGTTTGAATTACCTTTTGAACAAATTTTATTAATAACTAAGTCAACTAATTGGGTATATCAAATACTGGTAGGCCAAGATACCTTAAAGCACCATTATTTTGAAGCTCAATCTACCCCTTCTGATATAGACCTCCATATTATTCAGGATTTTGATAAATTACAGGGTTTAGTCTCAAGTCTTGACCCTTTTGTTCATGAAGCTTATGTCCAACAGTATATTGACCTCTCTTCCCTAACTTATTATGCAGCTTCATCTACTTCATCACAATTTGTGCATCCTAGATCAGAAAGCCCTACCCCTTCTGTAGTCTCTACAACTACTCCAGTACTTCTCCTCAAGCAACTCAAACTCCTTCTTCTCCTAAATCTTCTACCACAATCCAACCTTCATCTCTGCCAAAACCCCAAGTTTTAGTTCGACCTCCACCTTTGATTCAGCCTACACCTTTCATCCAACAACCACCCTTGATCAATCCTCATATAGTTTATCCTCATATCCCTATAATGGAAGCTAGATATGCTCCCCTTGTCCTTCAAGCTCCTTTGGAAAACATGCCACAAGATTTTCAAACAATAATTACTCAATTTGATGGAACTGGGCCTATCATTGCCTAACAACATGTAGACAGGATGAATGATAGTTTTGACCTTCAAGAGGTGGATGAGAAAAGCGTAAAACTTAGGTTGTTTGCACAAAGTCTGACAGGAGAGGTGAGGAAATGGTTTAAATCATTACCTGCTACAAGCATTAATGATCTCACTGGATTCCATCAGAAATTTCTTAATAGGTGGGAAATTAAAAAGAACCCTCTTCATATTTTATCTGAATATGAAAGAATTAGGAGTGTACCAGGGAAAGTGTTCAGGACTATTGCATTACATTTAATAGTGTATACAGTGCAATTCCTGCCAACATTAAACCACCGCAAGTTTTATCCTTAATCAAATTCCCAGATGGATTTTAGGCAGACATGTCTTACCAGCTTAGAGAAAGAAATTCATCAACATTAGAAGAAATGAGAAGGGATGCAATGAGTGTAGAAGGAAACATGTTAGCAAAGAGAGCTAGAATTAGGAATTAAACGAGAGTGACCATAAAAGGAGAACCCTCTACTTCTTCTGTTGATTCCAAAATTGATTCATTAGTTGGAACAATAAAAAGAATGATGGAGAGGATCAATTTAAATGAAAGGGATGCTCCCAGAGAAAATCAACCTGCACCTCAAAATCGTAATCAAAATCTCAAGAGAAATCCTCCCCAAATCAAACAAAGAGAACACAGGGGCCCTGATCAGCAAATTAGGCCTCCATTCATGAGAATTATGCTGATGATGATGGAGAAGTAGTAGAAAATGTAGCACACAACTAGATCAATTTAATGGGTATCGTTGATGATGAAATTGTGTTTCTTACTTAGGAAGAACAAGAATTATTTCAATTATCCCAAACTGAACTTGATTCTAAAGAATCAGATGACTACAAGTAGGTATTTGAAAATGCTATTATGGAAGTCCATAGACATTATAATATTAGAATTAAGAAAACATTAGATACCCCAAATAAAATTAATAATGAAGATCCTGTCAAGAAAACCTCTGACACCACTGCAAAGAAAACTATAGAAAATTTTGCTAAGAAAATTACTGATAGTTCTAGAAAAAATACCGTAGAAATTCCTCCAAAAAAGATTGTTGAGAGTACCTCCAAAACAACTCAAACAGATATTCTTGTTACACGGAATTTTTTCATCATCCTCGCAATCCCCGTCCCGCACATTGGAGGACCACTTTTGTGACTTATAAGAAGTTTCATGCCTTGCAAAGACCATAACTGCATCCCTTTCCCTGAGGAAAACACTTTCTCTGTTGAAAATTTCCAAAGCAGATCAGCGAAAACACATGTTTTTTGGTTGGCACTGGTAGACCGTTATGCCGTCACTCCAATGAGGAAGATTAACACTGGGCCCCGCACCCATTGGCACTCTATCCCAGTGAACTACCCGTGACAAGCTATTTTTGGAATGTTTTTTAAATATAGAGGCGAAGTTTCCATGCTAACAACTTCATGGGCAAGTCAGCTTGAGTGGTTCGACTGAATAACCGCGAAAAACCTCCTTTGGCCTCTTGTTTCCACCTTTTGGGGGAACCTCCCAAAGGATAAGGCCTCCCTTCCACTATTGTAGGGATCCCAACCTCCTCCTCTCCCTCTATAAATAAAGCTATCTCCCATTGATACACTAGCTGAACAAATTGTAGCTGAACAGCTGAGGAGGAATTGCTGAACATTTTGTTAGTGAGATAGAGAAGAGAAAGAGACCTTTGTTGAGAGAGAGCTTAGGCTTGTGTCCTCGCCTCATCCCAATTCCCTGACGAGCCTTCGAGATACACTTAGACTGAACCTGTTGAAGTAGGCTGCGATGTCAACGATCCGGTTGTAATCTCTTTATTTCTATTTATATATACATGACTAATTTCTGGTTCCCATCTTGTATTAATATGGTTTATTTTATGCAATGTGTTTAATATTCCTTGCCTAATTAGCTAGTTGTGAATGCAATCATTGTCTTGTATGCTGCTTTTGTCCTTTGATCTTTCTTTAGGAATCCGATGCCATTGATGAAGGACCGCGACCTGTCGAGACAGAGATCAAGAGGTCGCCACTGCTAAAGCTGTGACAATCGCGTTGGACTATAGGTAGGACAATCTATCCCAACCTATTTCATTTGTTCACTAGGAATCTACACATTAGCTTGTTCCCTTGTTTCTAGACCCACTATAGGGCTAGAGGGATCGTCTCTGTTCACAGAGAGGATTTACCTACACAACAACTTGGCAACCCCGCTGGGGATCAGTGTGAGTTTGTCGTCTCGTTTCTCATTGGGAATTTTCCTTGTCGAGTCGACTTCGATCCTCCTGTTCAACTCTAGAGTGTCAAGATTGACCTCTGCTCACTGGGTTTTCCCCTTTCCCGTAGTTTTTCGACTTGGCGCGAGTTTTCTTTGAACAATCGTGCCAATTTTCACTTGTTTCTTTTGTTGCAGTAGCACCAACCCCTTTTTGGCACGGATTACCACCTGACAGTCGCGCCAAATCGTATAGGATTTGGTTTGACCTTCTTTTTGATTTTTTGTTCAGTTGTGCCTAACTCTGGGTTGTTTCTTTGATTTTCAATTGGTCTTTTGGAATTTTTTTGACTATTGTAAACTTGTTCTTCTCAGTTGTTTTTCCATTGTCTCATCGGTGAATTTCATAGCCCTAGGATTTCTAGGTGTCTTTTTCTCACTGAGCCTTCTGATTGAAGTTCAAGTCCTTTTGATTTTTGTCAGTTAGATTCCCTGATCGATTGTGTTAGTCTTTCTTGATCCTTCGTGTCTTTGGTTTGTTGAATTATCACTTCGGTTTCCATTTGAATCTCCATCTCGTCACTTCGAGCATAGATCACATTTCTCATTTGGGTCATTTTGAAAGCTTTATGTTTGTTTGAAAGAGTGCATCATTGGTTTGAGTGCGTTTTTATGTCTGTATTGCTTTTGAATTATTCATTTTAAGATATCTACATTCACAGTACTCCAAACTAGTATTTGCTTTTATTTTTAATGTATTAGTGCATCATGTGCTTCATTCATTCAAAAAACAAAAAATTGCATTCTTTCATTTGCATCGAAAATGAAAATTTATTTTGCATAACTAGCTCTTAGTGAACTAGGAGAGAGTTTTTTGTTTCTCGTTTGCATGTATTAGATGCATTAGTGAACTTCTTCTATTGATTTCATTGTTTGCTAATTTGTTAAATATCTCTACCCTCCTCTTAGTTAGCATTCATCAAACAGAAATGGTGTTCTTTTGCATATAGCGTGCATTTAGGAAATTCAAGATCGAATTCGGTAGGGCCTTGAAACTCAAACATTAATTCAAGATCAAACTTAAAAATCAATTCAATTAATCTAAGGAAGCATTGGAACCTAACGCAAACATTTTTAGAGGTCTAGGCTAGTGACGTGTTCCGACGTCGTTAAACCTAGTAGCTATCGTTCGCCACCTAGTTTTAGACAGCACAAGTACGGACTTATGCTCCCTATACCGTTGCGTATATAAAGGGATACCCTCATAGGTTCAAATCCTTTATCCATAGGAAGTCAAGTCTACCTCCCTGTAACCGTGATACACCGAACACAACATTCAGGGAGACTTCCTGCACGTACGTCAAGTCCTTGGTCATTTCTCTTTCATTTGATCACCAAGGTGTATATGGAAGTTCACAGAAACTTGGTACACCCTCTTGCTTAGATTACTTGAGTAGTCATTTTGATCTTTTAGTGACTCCTTAAAAGGTGAAAAAATCATTGAGCTCTTATCCTTTCACGTTCATTTCAACCTTAAAGTGATAGAGTCACCTTTTGCCTATTTCTCGACTCTTAAAATATGAAACGATAGAGTTTTGTTTCAATGTCTTAAAATATTAACTTCCCACGAAATATTCCTGGTTAAAGTTATCATTCTTAGTATTTTAGGGTTTTTTTCAATGGCAAATTTTCTAGAGTTTACCAACCAACGAATCCCTTCCGAAGGGAATCATGGTCCCTTTCCTGCCTTTGGGAATGTTGGTGCTCCTTATATGGCAACGTTGTCCCTTCCGAGGTTAACTGTTGGTTTGCCTGTGTGGTTATTCTCCATCTCTGTGATCACTAAGGTGTATATGGAAGTTCACGGAAACTTGGTACACCCTCTTGCTTAGATTACCTGAGTAGTCATTTTGATCTTTTAGTGACTCCTTAAAAGGAAAAAAGATCATCGAGCTCTTGTCCTTTCATGTTCGTTTCAACCTTAAAGTGATAGAGTCACCTTTTTCCTGTTTCTTGACTCTTAAAATATGAAACGATAGAGTTTTGTTTCAATGTCTTAAAATATTAACTGCCCACGAAATATTCCTGGTTAAAGTTATCTTCCTTAGTATTTTAGCGTTTTTTCCAATGGCAAATTTTTCGAAGTTTACCAACCAAGGAATCGCTTCCGAATGGAATCATGGTCCTTTTCCTGCCTTTGGGAATGTTGGTGCTCCTTATATGACAACGTTGTCCCTTCTGAGGTTAACTACTAGTTTTCCTGTGTGGTTATTCTCCACCTCTGTGGTCTCAAGAATTCCACCCTCTGTACAACCATCTCCTCCACCTGGAAAACATCATGTTGATTCTAAGGTGAACCTCTCCCCTTCTTTTCCTGTTTCTTCATCCTCCTCTTCTACTTCACTTGGTGAAAGTCTGTATTCTAGTAACCAGGTGGCAAAGAAGAAGAAGAAGAAGAAGTTAGATAAGAGAGAGGCTAACTCTGCGGCTATTGCACCTCAGACACCTTCCATCGAAAAACCATCGAACCTTCCACGTAAAGTCAAATTCCCTTTCATGTTGTGCAAAGGTGACCATGTTTTTCGAGACTGACCTGGTATTCCCAAGGTACTCGAAGCATGGGCCAACGACCATCTGCTGTTGCCTTTGGCTTCTGGAAGTCATATTGGTGGCACATCTTCGACTAGAAATGATAAGACTCATAATAAACAGGGTAAGATTACGAATCCTTGTAAGATGTGTGAAGGGAATCATCCCATTCACCTTTTTCCATACATGGATGAAGCCATGAGAGTGTTGGAAAACCCTACTGTTTCTGCACACTACCTTCTGGTCGGTTACAAGAAGCTTTCTTTGAGTCCTCCACTAGTTGATTTAACAATCGATCAAGAGTCATCCTTGATCGAACCCGATCCCTTGGAAATTCAAATTCAAGAATCCGTTCCCAACCAACCATTTGTCATGGAATCGGTCAATCTGATCCCACCTATGGTTCATCAGGTCTTTTTCGTTGAGAGTGGATCTCATCCCCCTCACATTCTTCTTGTTTCTTCAGATTATTTAGACTTGGAGAAAGATCCTCCCATCCCTGTCACTCAAGAAATTCCTCTTCCTACTCCCATGTCTGTGGTCCAAGAGGATGCTCCTCTTTCTCCCGTAACACCGGGGGATGACCATTCCATTCTTGTGGTACCCCCTCTGAGTAGTTTGGTCGCTTCTTTTGATTGGAGTTGATTCGCAGGATACCGCCTTCCTTATTATGTGCCTTTTGAGATCACAGTACAGGCCTCCCTTGTTGTTGTACCCAACACCATTATAGATGAAGGCACATCTGTTAGTATTTTGTCTTCCACCACTTGGAAAGCTTTTGGTCCTCCATTGCTTTTGCCTGTTACGCAGAATCTGTTGGCATTTAACAGAAGAACCAGTCAAATGTTAGTGATCATTCTGAAGTTGCCTATTACTTTGGGAGGGAAAACCATCTATATAGACGGGATGGTGGTCCAAGGCCCCTTGGATTTTAATTTACTCTTGGGGTGCAACTATGCTTATGCCATGGGTGTGATTTTCTCTTCCCTCTTTTGTGTGATCTATTTTCCATATAAATGTCGAATCGTGAACATTGATCAACTTTCATTCTTTGGTCACGATATGGCAGCTGGCCCACCATCATCCCTTCCTAGTCTTTATCCGCCGGTTGTCTCCTCCCCACCGTAGGTTAATTATGTGGCCACTTGTTCGTTTCCCTTATCGAGTGATCATGCCATCAGGTACTATTTGTGGGGGGCATTCGATCGCAATTTCTAAGATATTGTTCTCCAATCAGATGAGAACCTCTTGGAAGCCATGAATTCTTATTCAACATGATGAGGTCATCAGAACATAGTTTGTTTTCTTGTGTCAAGATCCTTAAAAAATGAAACAAGGTCGTCAGAGCATAGTTCTTTTTCTTGTGTCAAGCTCCTTAAAAAATGAAACAAGCTCGTCGGAGCATAGTTCATTTTCTTGTGTAAAGCTCCTTAAAAAATGAAACAAGCTCGCCAAAGAATAGTTCATTTTCTTATGTCAAGCTCCTTAAAAAATGAAACAAGCTCGTCGGAGCATAGTTCATTTTCTTGTGTCAAGCTCCTTAAAAAATTAAATAAGCTCGTCGGAGTATAGTTCGTTTTCTTGTGTCAAACTCCTTTAAAAATGAAACAAGTTCATCGGAGCATGGTTCATTTTCTTTTGTCAAGCTCCTTAAAAAATGAAACAAGGTCATCGGAGAATAGTTCATTTTCTTGTGTCAAGATCCTTTAAAAATTAAATAAAGTCATCAGAGCACAATTCGTTTTCTTGTGTCAAGCTCCTTAAAAAGTGAAACAAGTTCATTGGAGCACAGTTCGTTTTCTTGTGTCAAGCTCCTTAAAAAATGAAACAAGCTTGTCCAAGGATAGTTTGTCTTCTATGTCAACCTTGTTAAAAAATGAATTAGGTCTTGAGGATAGTTCGTCTTCTATGTCAACCTCATTAAAAAATGAATTAGATCACGAGGATAGTTCTTTTAATGTGTCAACCTCGTTAAAACAATGAAACATGTTCTTGTTCAATTTGAGTCTTTGATACGATCTCGTAAAATCCCAGTCGAGACTTTCACTTGATATCGTAACTGAACCTTCACTCCATCCACCTGTTAGTAACGAGTAGTCTACTCCAGTGAATGCATTGAAACTTGGGGGGCATGTACCTCGAATTGAGTCACCATGCTGGGGGCATGCAAATATTTTTCAAGCATAGTTTATCTTTGTTTCAAGCTTGTGTAAAAATGAAACCAATTTTCAAGCATAGTTTGTTTCCCTTTCAAGCTTGTGTAAAAATGAAACTGGTTTCAAGCATATTTTATCTTTGTTTCAAGCTTGTGTAAAAATGAAACCAACTTCAAGCAGAGTTTCCTGATTTCAAGCTTGTGTAAAAATGAAACCATTCTTATTTTACCTCTCATCATTGCCATTTTATCAGCCTATTTTTCCAGATGAGGCTTGGTTTTCTCATTCCATCGTTACCATCTTCTCAGGCGATCATATGCCCTCACTTGGTTGTTTTACCCATTCCTGAGGAACCGCTACAACGAGTGGTCTTGTTAGCTAGCCTCTTAACCTTTACTTGTTCTGAGCAGTTCCACCATCACCAGAACCAGTTGCTACCCTTAATACCACTCATTCCTCCAGGAGGAGTCAACTTTAAGCTATTTTCTGACTCTCTAAAACTAAAAATATTGCTGAGACTCTTGTCGTTTTGAACTCGTTAAATGGCTACGAAATGATATCTACCCAGTATATGTTTACCCCTTTTTCAGGCTGGGATAGATTATTACCGAAAAATGAATACCTTAGCATATCACGACGAAGACGTTCTTTGAGGTATCATTTCCTACATTTTTGAATCTGAGGGACTATTTACGAAAAGGGATTTGTTGGAGTTTTTTTTCCCACTTCTTTTCGAACTCTCTAAACATGAAAAGATGCCAATTTCTTCCTTTGTCAGACTCGTTAAACCCTGATGACATTGGAAATCATCACCATGACGTACCCAAGTTCCTCCTTCCTAGGGCTTGTAAAATGCACAAGGATGGATTTTTCCGAAAGACAAACTTACATGAAAAGCATATTCTATCCCCTCCAAGCTTGCTTTTCAAAAATAATTGGGGTACTCGCTAGAAATGGTGGGGAAAAATGGAACCGGGTCTCGGTTGTTTCGGTAGTATGTCGCTCTTAAACATGACACTCATCTGCATTTGTGTTGGGTTGGGGACATATCATTTCATCATTTTTGCCTCCATGGGTTTGGGTAATCTATTTTGACCTCTTATCTACTCTTTGCCACATCATCATGACCTCAGATCCCTTGATGTCAAATACTGCCAAATCCAGATTCGTGTCGCTAATATGTTCAGGAGAAGTTTGCCTTAGCAGTTTTCAACCTTCCTCTGATTTTCTATTTGGTATTGATTCACTATCATCTGTCTCGTGTCGATGATGTGGGAAACATTATGGCCCTCCTTCGACCGGATCACTTCCTGTCAACTTTAGCTCATTCTCCAGGAAGTTGACCTAGAGACTCCCTTTAGGTACCTTGGAGTTTGCATGCCTCAATGGTAGGTTATTCAAATTTGATGATAGGTCCACATCATTGGCCTTCGATCAAGTGATTCTATCGGTGTTCGACACCATATCACTATTCACATTTCGTGGATTGTACCTGTTGTACCTTCAGATCCATTGTCATTATTGGTGGTTTCTCTCGTGCCTGTTAACAACTTACATCATTGGCTGGTAATCAGGTGACTTTCTTGCAGGTTCAACTTCAACTCATCTATTTGCATGCTTGAATTTGTACTTGTTCGGTCGATATGGAGCGCAAGACCCTGGGTTTTGTCGGATAAGATCCAGGCTGTGGGATATTGTGGTTTATCATGACTTATTGCATGACTCTTTTGATTGGATGGCTGCGACCATACCTGAGTCTATTTGTTGATCCTTACTGCTGGATGGCTATGTCCATACCTCAGATCTCAGTTTTTGTATACTCTATTATGGATGGCTACGCCCATGCCACATGTTCATGTATCAGAGATATCAGTTGTATTTGTACTTTCAGGTCTTTTGGCAATGGTGTTTTTTTCGAACGTGTTCTCGTAAAGCTGTTGACCCCTCCCTCTCTCTCGGGCCTCATGCTTTAGGGGGCATCTGTTACACAACATTTTGTCACCGTCCCTGCAATCCCCATCCCACACATTGGAGGACCACTTTTGTGACTTATAAGAAGTGTCATGCCTTGCAAAGACCATCATTGCATCCCTTGCCTTGAGGACAACACTTTCTTTGTTGACAATTTCCAGAGCAGATCAACAAAAACACATGTTTTTTGGTTGGAATTGGTAGATCATTATTCCCTCGTGCCAATGAGGAAGATTAAAACTGGGCCCCACGCCCATTGGCGCTCTGTCCCAGTGAGCTACTAGTGCCAAGCTATTTTTGGAATTTTTTTTAATATAGAGGCGAAGTTTCCATGCTAACAACTTCATGGGCGAGTCAGCTTGGGTGGTTTGACTGAATAACCACGAACACCCTCCTTTGGCCTCTTGTTTCCACCTTTTGGGGAAACCTCCCAAAGGATAAGGCCTCCCTTCCACTATTGTAGGGATCCCAACCTCCTCCTCTCCCTCTATAAATAAAGCTATCTCCCATTGATACACTAGCTGAACAAATTATAGCTAAATAGCTGAAGAGGAATTGCTGAACATTTTTTTAGTGAGATAGAGCAGAGAAAGTCACCTTTATCGAGAGAGAGCTTAGGATTGTGTCCTCGCCTCATCCGAATTCCAAAACAAACCTTCGAGATGCACTTCGACTAAACCCGCTGAAGGAGGCTACAATGTCAAGGCTCCAGTTGTAATCTCTTTCTTTCTATTTATATATACATGACTAATGTCTGGTTCCCATCTTGTGTTAATATGATTTGTTTTATGCAATGTGTTTAATATTCCTTGAATGATTAGCTAGTTATGAAGGCAACCATTTTCTTGTATGTTGCTTTTGTACTTTGATCTTTGTGTAGGAATCCGATACCATTGCTGAAGGACCACGACTTGTCAGGATAAAGATCAAGAGGTCGCCATTACTATAGCTATGACAATCATGTTGGACTATAGGTAGGACAATCTATCCCAACCTATTACATTCATTAACTAGGAACCTACACATTAGCTTGTTCCCTTGTTACTAGACCCACTCTAGGGCTAGAGTGATCGTCTCTGTCCGCAGAGAGGATTTACCTACACAACAATTCCAACCACTAGTCACCAAAAATAACCTATGTCAAAAGAAATTGTTGATAAATCTGACTTTATGAACTTAAATAAATTTCAAACATCATTCAATATTGAAAATGAACTAGTAAAACTGAAAATTCTTATCCCCTTAATAGTGTTAATGAACAAAAATTTATACATAACTAAAGTTATGAAAACTCTGAACATAGGGGAAAACACTGACACTGTCAATTTGAATGATGATCATACTGAAATATTATTTGGTCTATAGGTAGATGGTAAACCACAGGAAGGAGGAGTTACTCCATTCTATGCCAGTCTTAATGTTCATGATAAGATTCTGCATAATGCTATGTTAGATTCAGGTGCTTTGCACAATTTGATGCCAAAAGTTGTTATGGAGAAGCTTGATCTTGACATTACTAGGCCTTTTTTGGAATCTAAGCTTCTATGATCCATAATATAAATTAGTAGAAATTCTTTCGGTAAAAATCACATGTAGAAGAACGTGGTCGACGTGTTTCGAACCAACCAGTGTGGTTCATCATCAGGACTATGAGAGATCAGATCCAGACATTAAGTATAAATAGATGTAGAAATGGCTCAACTAGCCGTTAGGATAACGACTAGTTTGACTAAGAAAAAGTAAATATTCCATTATTTATTTATTTAATTGATTAATTAATTTCTATTTCTTTATTTATTATTATTATTTTAATAAATTTTTACAACATTTAATATATTTAAACATCTAATTGACCAATTCAATAATATAATGGTAAATAATTTAACCAATCTTGGTGCATATATGTAAATTTTTTTATTAAATTATATAATAATCAATTATTATTAATAATTAATAAATATATTTAATTCTTATCCATGTAATTTAACAAAGTATCAATTCAATAGTCAAACATGGAGTCAAACCAATTATAGAGAACAATAAATAAATAAATAAATAAATAAAAATACAAAATAAAATAAAATAAAATATAAATATAAATAAATAATAAATAATAAATAATAAATAAGAAAAAATAAATAAATAAAAACAAAAATAAAATATAAATACAAATTAATAAATAAAAATAGAAATATTTTATTATTATTATTATTATTATTTTAAATAAATAAATAAAGTATAAAAAATAAATAAATAAAATTAATTAATTAATTAAATAAATATAAATATAAACATAAATAAATAAGTTAAATTTTTTTAATAAAAATAAATAAATAAAGTATAAATAAATAAATAAATAAAATTAATTAATTAATTAAATAAATAAATATAAAAATAAATATAAATAAAAATAAATAAATAAATAAATACATAAATAAATAAATCAAGAATATAAAGCAGGAATCCAGCACCTGCTGATATTCCAACCGTCGTCTCTATTGAGATTAACGGGACGTTTTTCAATTTCAATAGCCTCTCTCAACTTACGATGATGGAAATGGTCGATTCTAGCAATGACCTTAGCATCTTCTATGCAAATATGATGGTTAGTCTTTTCTGCATGCTCAGCTAAGGCGGACGAGCGAGATCTTCTATGCTTGATATCAGCAGCATGCTCACAGATCCTTTGATTAATAGACCGACCCATCTCACCAATGTAAGGAGTCCCACAGGAACAGGGAATGATGTAGACACCTTTTCCATCCCTGGGGTCAATCGGATCTTTAACCGATTTTAGAGAACTACGAATTGTATTAAGAGGCTTGAAATAAGAGGATACCTTATGCTTTTTAAGGATTTTAGAAATATTATCAGTGGTACCCTGGATGAACGGAAGGCTGACACTGCCATACCATTCACCCGGTTCTTTTTTATTTTTATTCTTAAAAGAAGGACCTTTCTCCGCTTTGAGGAAAGCTTTAAGGACCTTCATTTGATTCCAACAAAGTAAGATGTTTAGGTCTCATTAAGGATCTATGTGTTACTTTTTCCCAAATCTCAGCTAAGAGTCTAGTAATGGATATAGTGGTGGTTGATATCCCCCCCAAGTATTTCATGTTGTTGTCACGCTCATGGGGAGAGAAATTACAAGGGACCCTACAAATGGACATGAATTATGCTGCCATACCAATGTTTGGTCAGCAGAGAAGACTATATAAGGAAAGTTTAATGAAATACATGGTGGGTAGTCAGGAGAAGCCACATAATTGTCCCCTTTACTCTCTTCACTCTCATTTAGACTCCTCCATTCTTTACAATGATGGAGATATTGATGCTCAGGTCACCAATGCCAAAAATGAAATTTGTGAAACACATGAAAATCAAATGAAAATTGTGCAACAAACACTAAACCTGAACCTTTTTGGAACATGATTTTTGATGGCTCTTGTAGCAGATCATGGTGAAGAGCAGGTGTATGGGTCTCAAATTCAGGAAATAATCATGCAGAAGGTCATTAATATAAAATGAATTTTCAATGTACCAATGACATAGAAGAATATGAAGCACTTCTTTTAGGATTGCAATTATTGAAAAAATTAGGTGCTAAAATAATTTTTGTTCATGGAGATTCTGAATTGATTATAAAACAGATAAAAGAAGAATATGCTGCAAAGAATCCTAGACTGAGAGCATATATAAATGATGTGCTTGATTTTATACAAACTTTTGTAGAATATGATCTTGTTGTTACTCCTAGAAATCATAATATCCCTTCTAATGGTCTGGATTTTTCAGCCAGCACATGAAAAATGCCTCATCCCAACAGACCATATACAGTGGAATTAAAACATCATCCAGTTGTAGCAAATAATATGAGGTATTGGCACGTGTTTGGAAATGAAAAACAAATTGAAAAAAAATTGCATTCCAAGGATGAGTATGAAGACAATAGCATAGATTTAGAGTGTGTAGTAGAAAATCAAATAGTTGTACATACTAATGTAGGACAATAGTTTGATGAAAAGGATGTAAAAAATTCTCTAGATGAAGTTGTACATAAATTAGAATTGCATGAAATTGATCTAGAAAAAGAAGAATTTGAAATACTTCAGCTTAAAGAAAATGTTTTACCTAGAGGTCTAGTTCCATTAGAAGGGCTTTTTGATTTTAATGATGTAAAAAAAAACCAAAAATAGAACCCACAGGGGTAGATGTAGAAGAATGTAACATAGGTAGTGAACAAAATCCCAAAATGATAAAACTTTCAAAATCACTGCTTACCGTTAAAAAAAAATAGATAGATTTATTCAAATAATTGATTGGTGTTTTTTCCTAGAGCTATGATGATCTCAAAGCATATGAAACTAGTATCATACAACATAAAATCCCAATCAAGGAAGATTAGAAACCATTCCAACAGAAACTCTGTAGAATAAATCCAGTTTTGATGCCTCTCGTTAAGAAAGAGGTTAAAAATATGACTGATGCTAAAATCATAGTTCCTCTCAGATACTCTAAATGGGTGTCTAACATAGTGCCTACTAGGAAGAAAACTGGAGAAATCCAGTTATGAATTGATTTCAAAAAGCTCAACAAGGTCTCCCTAAAAGACAACTACCCTTTGCCAAAAATGGATCATATATTACAGAAGGTAGTAGGGTCTAGTAGGATTTCCTTATTAGATGGTTTATCAGGTTATAACTAGGTATTAGTGCATCCTGATGATCAAGATAAAACAACTTTCACAAGTCCATGGGGGACCTTCATGTATGTGAAGATTCCATTTGGGTTAATGAATGTTGGGGCCACATTTCAAAGAGCAATGGATATTGCCTTTGCTGATGAGATTGGCCATTTTATTGTGATTTATCTAGATGAAATCATTGTCTATTTAAAAACTGATGAGGAGCATTTGTTACATCTGAGAAGAGTGTTTGAAAGGTGTAGAATGTTTAGTATCTCATTAAATCCTAAGAAAACACTTTTCGGCCTTGAATAAGGAAAGCTTCTTGGTCATACTATCTCTAAGGATGGTATTAGTATTGATCCCAGTAGAATTGAAGCCATATTAAGAATCAGTCACACTAGAAACATTGAGGAGCTTCAATATTTTATTGGTAATATTTATTTCCAAAGGAGATTCATTCCTAACCTTGGAGAACTTCTTAGAAATATAAAAAATATGCTGAAAAATGATTCAGAAATCATATGGAGTATTGAGGCTAGACAATACTTTGATATAGTTAAACAACCATTGACAAAAGCACCAGTGTTGATTAGTCAAGATTTTACTAAAGATTTCATTATATTCTCTTTTTCTTCTGAACACATTGTTGCAGTTGTCTTTTTGCAGAAAAATGATGAAGGATTTGAACAACCCATTTCATATTTCAATAAGGCTTTAAGAGATGCATCTTTGAAATATAATATTATGGAAAAACATGCCTTAGCATTGATTAAAGCAATAAAATACTTTAGAGTATATATCTTGAATTCCAATATTATCGCTTATGTACCTAATTCAGTCATCAAGGATATTTTAATGCAGGATGGACCTGATGGTAAATGAGTTAAATGGATTGATGTCAATATTTAGTATGACTTAGAAATCAAACCCGCCAAAATAATAAAAGGACAAGGACTGGGAATGTTGATGGCTGAGTCAAATATCCATGCATTGGACATCAAATTTGTTGCTGCATTATATGATCAAGAGGAACAACTGACTCCACAGATTGATGAATCATTTCTGAACTCACCCTGGTATGAAGACCTGTTATATGTTTTATTCAATTTAAATGCTCCTCCTATTCTAATAAAAACAAAGGCAAGACTTATAAATTTGAAAGCAGTTAAGTTTTGTATCATAGAAGATGTTTTATATTGGGAAGATGTTGGTGGTACTTTAATTAAGTGCTTGTTAAAGGATGATGTAGATAGAACCATGCAAGAGTTCCATGAAGGTGATTGCAGTGGACATCTCTAATAGAAAACTACTGCCACCAAAATCATTAGAGCTATTTTTTACTGGCCTAGCCTTTTCCCTAATATTCATAAGAAGGTAAATTCTTTCCATAAACACCAGATATTTGAAGGAAAAAGAAATCTTTTACCCCTTCCATTAAATCCTATACCAGTTGAAAGCCCTTTCCAGCAACGGGGACTGGATTTCATTGGTGAAATCCACCCACATTCCTCAACCCAGCATAAGTTGATTCTCACAACCACTGATTACTTTAAAAAGTGGATAGAAGCCACTCCTTCCAAATCTGCCACTGATGTTTTCATCATTAAATTCCTTGAAACCAATATCCTCTCTATATTTGGTTTTCCTAGAAATCTTATTATTGATAATGCAACATCCTTTAAATCTAAGAAAATGATTTCATTCTGCAATAAATACCACATTACTTTGGGGCATTCAACAACTTATAACCCTCAGGTTAATTGGCTGGTTGAATCTTCAAATAGCATCTTGGTGAATATAATTAAATTTTTTTTAGAGGGCAACAAGAAGTCTTGGCACAACAAGCTAGTTAATGAGCTTTGGGTTGGAAGACTCACTACAAAGAAGTCAATTGGCATGTCACCATACCAATTGGTCTGTGGAATGGATGTTGTTTTCCATATTATTTGGGAGTTCCAGTGATGAAGATAATTCAAGAATTACAGGTTGAGCCTAATGATACATAGAGGAGGATCAATCAGACTATTCAGTTGCAACAGTCAAGGGAGGAAGTCTACAAGAAAACCCAAGTTATTCAAGAAATTTTCAAAAATATTTTTGACTGAAGGACTAAAGATGATGACTTCAACATTAGAGACAAATTTCTGAGGTGGGATTCCAGGAGAGAATAAAAAGGCAAACATGGGAAATTTGATAACCTTTGGAAAGTGCCATACATCATATATGCTTTCAAAGGGCATAATGCATTCTTTCGCAAAGACCTGGATGGAGCAGAGTTACCTGGTGGTCCTGTCAATGGAAGGACGCTGAAGCACTACTTTTCTTAGCATAAATATTTTCCTTACATCATTGTAAATATCATAGTATTCATCGTTTTGATTGGGTAACTTATTGACTGAGGTTGAAGCCCGCAAAGAAGGCCCTAAGCCTTGATTGATAAGATACCATAATTACTCCAATTGTAAAAGAAATCAAATGCAGACATTACAGAAATTGGATACTCAAGGCAACTGATCATATGTTCTTGACACTTCACATGCGGAAGTTCCATCCCCAGCTGCATCCATTGTTAGGGTCCTATAATTTATAGGATCTCAAGGTGATTGAGTATTTTATATTTGTGATTTTACATTGCAAATAATTTTCAATATGAAAATTATTTCCCCAAAAAAGTATATATAAAAGAAAATGAAAAGAGGGTATGTCAAAAAATAAATATAGAGAAAAATACAAAAAGAAAGAAAATTTGAAAAGAAAAAAAGAAAAAAAGAACCCCACAAAAAAAAAAATAGAAATAACACTGAAAGTGCTGTAAATTCAAATGCCACTACTGATAGATTAGTTTTATTTATGTCAAAACCAATAAGATTGTGTGAAGTTTGTTTAAAAATGCCACAATGACTAGATTTTTTTTCAAATCATATAGCTTAATAATGATTGAACAATTGTGAATTTTTTGTTAATTAGGTTAGTGAATAAAGATTTGCCAAACAATTTAATCTTGGAAAATCAGTAGTTAGGTAGAAAATAAAATTGATTCAACTATTTAATCTGAATCAATAGGAGAAATAAGTGATAGAGTAGATTATATTTTTATAAAAAAAAGTAACGTGGGTTTGCTAGGTTAAATGCACCCTAAGGAAAAAGAAGAAAATGTTAGCTTAGCAAAAGAAATTAAATTAATGGGTAGGAAGAAAAAAAAATTGGAAGCATTGAAAAGAATTAAATTTCATATCCTAAGTTTTTGTTTTCAAAGGTATTTAAGCCTATGAAGAGAAAAATGGGTAGTATGATTTTATCCTAAGTATAAATATTTTGGCGCATAAATATAAAAACTTGGCATATTATCCTATATCCTAAGTTTTACTATCGTTAAAACTCCCACTACCTGAAAATATGTCATGTCACTTCACCTTAAGCCTTTCACATTTGTCCACCCATCATCTTTCCTACCCCCGATCCAACGGTCCTCATTTTTTTTCTGCCCCCGCTCTCCATCTGAGCTTTATCGCTGGGTGGGGGGGGAAGTCACGAAATCTTGAACACTTTTCGAGCCTGACTACATGGCGCCTCCTCCGCATTTCGCATCCCCCTTTGCTAAAACCACTTACCGCGTCATACCCCCCGAAAACTGCTTTCTCCCTACAAAAATGTAACTTATCTCCTCTCCGTTGTGTGAAAATCTTGTCATGTCAACTCAATTATGCATGTTTCCAATTAAGTCCCTTCCCATGGAAAACAATCTGTTATAAATTTAATTAATAATTGATCATTAATCCAACGGATCCATGCCACAATCAACGAAAACAACCCAATTATGTATAAATCCATGAATTTTGAACTTGTTTATCCTTTACCTTACATATTTCTCTGCACCTTCATTCTTGTTACAAGTTTATAGAGTTTTGGAGCAAGTTATCAAGTCATTACCAATCCCAGCATTATATCTACTATGCCTTCTTCGTATGTCTAGAGCTTTACACAATCCTGGTAAACATGTTCCTCTCTGAACCCTTGTAATTCTTTGAAACAAACTACATCATGCTTCCTAAGAAGAAAGGCTAGAAGGAGCCTGTTAACCCATTGGTCCATCCTCCTGTCGATCTAGACCACATCCATTTAGCCGACAAAGACTACAAAATTCATGAAACCCTCTGTGAATTCAAATTTTTTGAGATGTATTGTTGGCTAGAAGACAAATACATAGACAAGTGAAATAAATTTGGACTATGGGACTCAATCTTATGTCATTATATCTTTCCCCATACCTACAGTGATGATGAATTCATCCGAAAATGCTAGGCCTGCTACATACCCAGCCAGAGCGCCATAATTTCCCCCACAGGTGAAATTTTGTTCATTATCACTGCACAGTCTATTGATAAAATGGTGCAGGCCCCTTCTATAGAAAATGGAACCCCTTTCTCCCAAGAATCCCTCAATGAATTGTATCAGAAGCTATATTTTTCCAAAAGGGCTAAAACCCTTGAGTTTGTTCTAGTTGAAGATACTCAGTTGCCTAAAAATAATCCTCCTTACACTTCCTCCATTTTTCCTGATAAAGCCAAGAAGATAATCATTGTCATTTCATACCTCCTTGGATACTATTATGACCAATGGGTAGATGAGCCAATGATAGGCTTCCTCTCCATATTTTCTACACATTCTAAGCCATCTATCCTTTTCAATTTTAGCCAGTTCCTAGCAAATGTTATTCATGACAAATTTGTCAGATTTCAAAAATAAGAGGTTTTTAAATATGCCTCTGTTCTAGTTTACATGTTTCTATATTTTTAGGGAGACATATTTATGTTTTCAATGCAAAAAATGGATGATGATGGCAATCAGCAGTTAGTCATCTTCTGGACTACCATGGTGATGAAAGAGGATAAGGAGTATTCATACAAACAGTTCATAGAACTGTTTGTACATCCAACAATGAGTCTCCTTAGGAGTACACCTGAACCAAGGGTCGGTGAGGAAATCAAAAGGATTATACATCTATGAGATCAAGCAAAGATAGGTGAGTAGTATTTATACCATAACTATACAGAATTGAGAATTTATGGTTGTGAGCTTACTCCCTACAAGCTTCCAAAATTTCTCCCAATGAGGATTTTTGCTTTAGAATACATCATGCAGATGTTGAATACTGATGAATTCCACTTTGTGTTAGCAAATAAAAAGTCACAATTCAGAATCAAAACATAGATATGGCCATTTATTTGCAACAATAAGTCAGCAGGGGAAGAATTAGACAAAATTTTGAAGGAAATGAAGTTTAGCCTTAGTTTTACCTGGTCCTATGATCCATTAGGAACCATTTCAAAATTAAGGGTAGAAAACAAGACTACTCCTTATATACATACTCACAGGACAGAAATAGATAAATACATGAACCAAATAGAGTGGGTTGAAAACACTCTACAGGAGGCTGAGGAGAAGCTAATATTTAATTCCACATCACAGACCCTTGTCCCACACGTGAAATGAGGAAAAATACTAAGAGAAGAAGAGTCACCTTCAGTGACTGAAACTACAAGCAAGGAATTCAAGATAATGTATAGGAAGAGGACCAAAATAAATCCTAAAGTTAATCCAAATAAAGATTCAGAACAAGAGGTTATTATAATTATTAAAGAGACACCTACCTCCTCTCAAGTTGGTGGCCAAAATACTCTCTCTCCTACTACTTCTACAACTTCACAAGGCCAAAAACACACCATTCAGACAAGTAAAGTTGTCTCAGGTGAGAAAGAGAAGACATTTTTTTATAATTTCAAGGAAATCAAGCTGAAAAAATAAATCTTCAAGAATAGTATATACAGTCAATTCTGGAAGAAGAATTCCAGTTCTCAGAGTAGGTTTTTGTCACCATTTGACTCTGAGAAAGGCAAAATGCAAATGGCCTTTCTAGAGGCATATATTTTACAACCTAGGACAACAACAGATTACAAGAATAATTATTTTGAGTTTGACATCAAGGACATCCATCCCATTGATCAAATGGATATGCACTAGCAAGCAGGTGAAATGATTTCATCTACCTTGACTAATACAACCATGATTTTATCTAAATTGTCTGTTTCGTTGACAAACATTCAGTCACATCTAAAGATGGATAAAATCTCCTCTTTGGCCAAGGATACAATAATTAAGTCTTTGGAAGACTTAGTGGTCAGAGTAGGATATGATCCTTCCACTTAAAAGCTACGGAAGAGATAATAAAGAAAAAGAATGTTGACATAGGATCACTGAGGAAAAAATAAAAAATTTTAGCCACAGAAGACCCTCTCACTAAAGATATTGAAGAAAAAGAGTCTCAAAAGTTGGACATGATGAAGCTCATGATGGAGAAAAATTCCCAATTGAGACAGATGGAGGCAGAAATGGAGAAAATGATCAAGGAGAGGGAGCAGGCTGCAAAACTTTCCATGGTTCCTTTGGAGGTTGTAACTCTTACAACCATCCCCACAACTACACCTTATACAAGAAAAACAACAGATGGTGCATTGTTGGAAATATTGAGAGAGAGAGTGAATAAGTATTCCTTTCAATTAATATTATTATTAATATTTTAGAGAATTAGTTAATCTTCAATTATTATCAGTGTTTTTACAATGATATAAGTAAACAAAAGGAACACAAATCCACACAGTTTTTAAGGTGGAAACCCCCTCTGGGATAAACCAACTGAATTTTTTTCTAATAATTCTTTAATTTTCAACTCCAATTGAAAAGAAAGATCCATCTTCCTAGAATCTAGAAAATCATTCTTCTCCAGCTCCCACTGGATGGATGCTCCAACGACCGATATTATTCAGTAGTCAACTGAACGGATGCCCCAACACCCAATGAACTACAACTCACCCTACCACCCTAAAGTTTTCACAGGCTTGAACCTGGTGGTGACTTCATGCACCATCCTATCACCACCCTACCACCCTATAGAAGAATAAAATAAGAATGGACTCCTGTACCATGGAAAATTCTCCACTTTATAATGATATAGAATGATGTAGAAGAAGAAGACACACTAGACCATAACCCCAACTATGATACAACCACCTATTGATGATCCTAGATCTCTCGACACTACCTCTTCAACTCTTGGGAGATATACACTTGTAGAACTTTTACAATGATGCTTTTACAATGACTCAGTACAATGATACCTTTACAATGACTGTATGCAGTGTTGCCCACTTGAAGACTTCGTTTGGTGAACTTCTTACTGTTTTTATGCACCTTGATTTCTGCTCTTGTCATGCTACCCTTTCTCACTCTTCAGAAAATTAGATCATGCATTAAGTCTTATCTTGATGAATACATAATGCCTGCAAAAATTCTTCAAGGAAATATCCATGACATGATAATAGCAAAAATTACCTCATGATGAAGAGCATATATCAGTGCTAAAAAAACAATGAATTAGAATAAAAAGAACCTATTGAAATTAATAGATGAACATGCATATACATAATATACTTACCTGGAGCTTACCTCTACTGCCTCATTTTTCTGCACCTTGCTTTTCTTTGTTGCCCTAGAAGGTCTGGTCCTTTGCAGCCCTTGACATCACATGATCTAGCTTTTTCTTGCCTTCTAGGAGCTCGATATTAAATCTGATTTATCTCTGTAATTTCAAATCCCCAATATGTGATATTTGATCTTGTAGTAGCCCTCTAAGTCTTCTTTCTAATGCCACATGTCTGACTTGACTTGGATTCTTCAAGGAAAAGTTATGCCCAATCTCTCATAAAGACCTAATTATGGACTAGTTCAGTAGAGAAAACTTGTACGGTGTGTCACATGTCATTGTTTCCTTCTTTGGCTCTAAAATTGACACATAGAAAATTACAGCCCATGCACTATTTACCAAGTTTTACATAATTCCAATCTACTTCTGAGAGAGAGAGTTATGACGATTTTTCCATGGTCACCTCTTTGAGATGAAATTCAAAAGCCTGCAAAAACCCAAACTTCCAAAGATCATATATCCTAAAATATAGCGAAAAAAGATCTCAAATTTGGACATGAGCTTCATCAGGATTTTTCCCAACTGTGTTTTTTTTTTCGCATCTAAAGCTTTGCAAAAAAAAAGTTATAGCGAAAATTAGATGATGACCTGTTTTTAGTAGCGAAATCCTTACATGAGCAGGATATGAGGGTCACAATTTATATAAATTCTTAGGTTGAAAGGGTCTTCAACAAGTGAATGTTGGAGGGATTTTAGGAGCTTAAAAAATTATTAATTATTTACTATTTAATGACCACAACCAATGATTAGTGTCATGCTATAACTCCATGGGGTTTTATCCAACTAACTGGGGTTTCTAACTTAAAACATGAATATCTCTCAAACCGTGAAGAATTACGTGGCGTGCCATATATCAATTGAAACGTATCAATAATTAGAAACCATCCTAAATATCCTTGACTCAAAATAGAGTAATTTTTCAAGTCAAAATTCCCATGCAAGGTTGGGGTAGCCCTTGGTGCTGCTTAGGTTGACATCAATGACAGCCACTGATCAACAATCTCTCCCTTTGGCATTGATGGAAACACAAGTACTCCCCATCCGATCATGACACCTATTCCTACAACATTCTCTCCCCCTTTGAAATCAATGGAAAAGGGTAACCCTCTGTGACACACAACCATCCTGTGGACCTGTACATAGTTTCACTCCCCATTAATTTTCTGAATAAGGAAAATCTAATGAGAACTTGGGAGAATCCCAAGCTTCGGGTGAATATATTCAAATGCTTCACGAGGTAAAGGTTTAATGAATATATTAGTGATTTTTTCCTTTGTACCAACATATTCAAGTTTGATATTCTTTTCAGCGACTTTTTCTCTAACAAAATTATATTTGATCGAAATGTGTTTTTTTTTTTTAATGCATGACATGATTCTTAGAGATGCTGATGGCACTGGTGTTATCATAGAAGATGGGAATAGGCTCACTGAATTGTACTTGAATATACTGCAAATTTTGTTTCATCCAAAGGACTTGAGTACAAGAAGATGTCGCTGCAATGTATTCTGCTTCTGTTGTAGATAATGAGATTGAGGTTTTCTTTTGGCTCAACCATGATACGAGACAACGACCTAGATATAATTCTGCACCACTAGTACTCTTACGATCATCAACAGTTCCTGCCCAATTTGCATCTATAAAGGCATGAATAATAAGATTTTTACCCTTGGGATACCACAAGCCATATTCTGTTGTGCCCTTTAGATATCAAAGAATTATTTTGACGGAAATAATATGTGATTCTTTTGGTGCTCCTTGGAATCTTGCTACTTGTCCAACTTCTTGCATAACATCTAGCCCGGAGGCTGTTACATATAGAAGACTACCAATCATAGATTTGTACAACCTCTTATCCACATCCTTAGATGAGTCATCTATGCTCAATTTGCAACCTGTTACCATCAGAGTAAGGATGGGTTTGAAATATTCCATTTTGAATTTCTTGAGAATTTCCTTGATGTACTTGGCTTGACATATAAATATTCCTTTCTCTTGCTGAGATATTTGAAGCCCTACGAAGTATGTTAACTCAGCAAGTAAAGTCATCTCGAACTCATTTTTCATCTTTGTAGCAAATTTCTTACTTAGTCAATCATCTTTGCTACCAAATATAATATCATCCACATATACCTCAATGATTGTTAAATTATCTTTATCTATTTGTACATAAAGATTTCTATCAACAATACCTTTCTTGAACCCTTTTTGGCGTATGTATCCATCAAGATGAGCATACCATGCTATGGGAGCCTGCTTGAGACCATATAGATCCTTCTTTAGCCTGCAAACATAGTCTTCTTTTTAAGATAGTAGAAAACCTTCAGGTTGTTTGATGTAAACTTCTTCTTCTAATTCTCCATTAAGAATTGCTGACTTAGCATCCATTTGGTAGAATTTGATTTTCTTGAACATGAATAGACAAGAAACATCTTTATGGCTTCCATTCTAGCAACTGGTGCAAATGTTTCGTCGAAATCAATTCCTTCCACTTGTGCATAGCCTTTGCAAACCAATCTTGCTTTGTTTCTGGTAACTTGTCCATCTTAATTCAATTTGTTCCTGAACACCCATTTAGTCCCAATGAAATTTTTATATTTTGGTCATGGAACTAATTTCCAGGTGTTATTCTTCTCGATTTGATCCAATTCTTCATTCATAGCTGCTACCCAATTTTCATTCGTGTTGGCTTCCTAAAAACTACCAGGCTCAAAGGTTATTAGAAAAGCAATGTGAGCTTGTTGTGATCAATGAAGCTATCGACCTTCATTTATGTCACCAATGATTTGATTTGATCGATGGTTCTTTTGAATCCATTATTTTTTTCTCTTTGGAGGAGCTTCTTGTTGTTGTTCTTGTATATCTTGATGATCATTATTTACTTCTTCCTGGTTGATAGTTGCTTCTTGTTCTAGAATTTTCCCTATGTCTTTTTCAACCTCTATCTCAAGTTTCAAAGATTCTAGATCCTCATCATTATTCGTTAGAAAACCATCTTCGCCCAATGTAACATTTATGCTCTCCACTATCCCTTTTCGTCTTAGATTATAACATTTATAGGACTTTCTTTAACGTGAGTAACCAACAAAGATACCTTCGTCAACACATGATTCAAACTTACCCAACTTTTGATATTCTCTTTTGATATAACAATTTCTTCTGAAGATTCTGAAATATTTTATGTTAGTCAGTTTTCCTTTCCATAATTTATATGGGGTTTTGTTACAATTATTTATGAGAATACTTCTGATGACAATGAAGACTTTCGTATCAATTGCTTGAACCCAGAATTTTTCATTCAACTTTGAGTCCTTCCGCATTGTTCTACCCATTTCTTGTATGGTTTTGTTCTTTCATTCAACAACCCCATTTTGCTGATGTGTTTGTGTTGTTCAAAAATTTATTTTTATTCCATTTTTGTCATAGTATTGTTGAAATAATTTGGAAGTGAATTCTCCTCCATTATCTGAACTTAGACAATTTATTTTCAAATCAGTTTTATTTTCGACCAACTCCTTGTAGATCTTAAAGAACTCAAATGCTTTAGATTTTTTCTTTAGGAAAATGATGTCTCATTAGGGGAATTTTGAGGTCTAAAATGGGCCTCCTAAGGAAATTATAAAATAATAGTGGAAATAATAAAAAAAATTTGATTACATCATCAAATTTTAGAGGGAAAAAATAAAAAACTACTTTTTCAACTCATATTTTCAACTTATCTCCCAAATGTTTTACTCAAATTTCGAGCAGGAGCACTCATTAGATGCAAAATTTAATTCCTCATCCAAGGAATACCCATGTATAATTTCGAAGGGTCCTGCTACACGAAAAATGAGAAACACATGAAAATATGATTGAAATCACATTTTTTTATGTATTTCTCATTTTTCATGTAGCAGGGTCCATCAAAAGTATGCAACATGGGTACTCCTTGGATGAAGAATTAGATTTTGCATCCAACTAGTACTCCCGCTCAAAATTTGAGTAAAAAATTTGGGAGATAAGTTGAAGATACGAGTTGAAAAAGTAGTTTTATTATTTTATTATTTTTTAATCCTTTTATCCTTTTACTTAAAAAATGGTGAATCATCCCCCATGGTTGAAATCATCATCTTGAATCCTATTAGTTCTTAAAAAGTTTATTTTTTTTGTACATTTTTCTTAGGAGGCTCATTTTAGAGCTCAAAATTCCCCTAATGTGCCATCCTAGCATAGTAATCTATCATTAACATGAAATATAATTCTCCATCTAAGCCTTTTGTTCTCACAGGACCACACAGATCAATATGTATCAATTCCAATAGATGTGATGCAAAGAGTTCTTTTGTTTTAAATTCGACTTTTATCTACTTTTTGTGCCGAAAGGCCTCACATAGTGTGTTGGAAGGTTTTGAGATTTTTGACATTTCTCGTACTGCTTCCTTTTTGCTTATCCCGACAAGATTATCAAAGTTTATGTGGCCCATCTGTTTGTGTGATAACCAACTTTCATCTTATTTAGCTAGTAGACATGCTTTAGTTGCTTCATCCAGAACATATATGTCATTTGGAGCTCGACTTGCTGTAGCCACAATTTTACCATACATGCCTTTCCTAATTTCACATTTTGTGGAGTTGAATAGCATTGTGTGTCCTTGATCACACATTTGTCGAACACTGAGTAGATTGTGATTCATGTTTTCACCCAATAGAACATTCTTAGCTAGAGAATATTTTCTTCCGAGAGTGACGATACCTGATCCTATAGCATTTGAAGATCCATCATTTCCAAAGGACATGGTTCCATCCTTCTTCTCTTTAAGAGATACAAATTTCTTTCTATCTGCAGTCATATGCGTTGAGCAACCGCTATCAACATACCCCACATATTTTTTGTTTTGAGCCTTGAGAGCGAGAGCACAATTATCAGTCTTTTTCTTCTTCCATGTCTGTTCGTTTTGTGGCTTCGAAGATTCTTCTTGAGGATTTTCAAGTCTGCAGTCTTTGGCTATGTGTCCAAAGTTTTGACATTTGTAACATTCAATATTATTTCTTAAATGTTTAAATATATTGATGTTTTGTTGAGCCTTAGGAGGTTCATATTTGACATATCCCTTGGAATTGTATTGGTTTCTAGGGTACGTGAGACATTCTATAGCTTTATGACCAAATTTTCCACATGAATAACAATAGCCATGAAAAATATGTTGGTACCTAGATGGAAATCTTTTTCGGGGAATTGTCTTCTAAGGTTATTCTTGCGAATATTGTCCAATGAAGTCTACATGCCTCTCAGATCTCATAGGTTCATTATATTTTGTTGTAGAAGGTCCTCCTCCTTGTTTGCAACAAAGGCCAGTTATGTCGTTGTAAGATCGTTGATTGTTGATGAGTTCTTCTAATGCCCTTGAGATGTTGGCTTAGTTTTGGATAGTTTTTCCCTTCTTCACTTCCTTATGAAGGGAGACTACTTCGGCTTATAATGCTTCCCTTTCTTGTTTTCCTTCTTCCAACTTCTTTTGAAGTGACTCTTCAATACATTTTAGTTCTTCAACTTCAATTTTGAGACCTTGAACTTGTTCTTCAAGAGTATTGGAATAATCTTCTCAGCCTTGAGCTCTTTTATAAGCCTAATTGCCTCCTTAGAAAATTCTTCTATGGTCAACCCTTCTTCTTCGTTGTTTGATACCTCTTGTTTATTGTGCTTGGCCATAAACAATACTTTCTCATTTCCTTCTTCTTCGCTGTCACTATCTTCATCGAATGATGAGCTATCTTCTTTAGAGAGAATGTTCCTTTTGAATCCTTTCTTCTTGCCTTGCTTTCTGAATTTATTAAAGCCTTTCTTTCCTTTTGAGTTGTCATCACTTATGTTCGTACATTTTGCTACGAAATTCCCAACCTCACCACAATCGAAACATATCAATGGATGTTTACCTTTGGATTTTCCCTTACCAATTTTTAGTTTTCTCATAAAGTAAGCATATTTTCCATCTGAAAGACCTTCTTGATCATCTTCCTTTTATTCACACTTGCAGGTGCAGGTCTTTACCTTTGAAGGTTGTTTTTCCTTATTGGTTTTCTTAGATGCAGCAAACAAAATTTCTAGATGTGAAGTACCCTCTTCTTCATCAAGTCTCATTTCATATGCTATGAGAACTCCATGTAATTCCTCTTTGTTGAGTTTGTCCAGATTTGCACTGTATTCTAAGACCGATACCTTTGGGTTAAATATTCCTAGTAGCATTCTAAGAATATTTCATATAATAGTCTTCTCGTCAATAGGCTCTCCCAATCCTTCCACAGTGTTGGTTATTTCATCAACGTGTTGGAAGTATGCAACAATGTTGTCATCTTATTTCATTCTGAGTTGCTCAAAGTTTTCTTTGTAGATTTGAAGCTTTGATTTTTTTAATATTTGAGTCACCTGCATATATATTATCAAGCTTTTCCCATACATTTTTGGCAGTTTTACAACCCAACTTCTTATGATAAGAAGATTCAATAAGTCCACTGATAATAATATTCTTTTCTTTTGCATCATTTACCAAATTCTTCTTACCTTGTTCATTCGCAGTTGGTGTAAAGCCATTTTGAACAGTGTACCATACTTCGTAACCTTGTTCCAAGATACAGACCTCCATTCTTTCTTTCTAGAGTGCATAATTATTTTCATTGAACAGAGGTACACCATTCTTGGTATGCTCCATAAACTCCTTCCAACTGTTAAACTGCTATTGAAGGAACCAAGCTCTGATACCAATTTTTGGAAATACTGAGAGGGGGGTGAATCACTATTCCTTTCAATTAGTATATTATTAATATTTCATAACATTATTTAACCTTCAATTATTATCAATGTTTGTACAATTATAGCAGTAAAAAAAAGGAACACAAATGGACACAATTTTTAAGGTGGAAACCCCCTCCAGGGAAAATACCACCTGAATGATTTTCTAATCATTCTTTAATCTTCAACTCCAATTGAAAATCAATCTCCAAATTCCTAGAATCTAGAAAATAATTCTTCTCCAGCTCCCACTGGATGGATGCTCCATCGCTCAAGATTCTTCAGTAGTCAACTGAATGGATGCCCTAACACCCAATGAGCTACAACTCACCCTAGCACCACCCTATCACTCTAAAGGTTTCAAAAGCTTGAACTTGTTGGTGACTTCATGCACCAGCCTAGCACCAACTAACCAACCTATAAAATAATAAAATAAGAATGGACTCTCGTACCAGGGAAAATGGTCACTTTATAATGATATCGAATGATGTAGAAGAATAAGACGCACTAGACCATAACCCCACCTATGACACAACCACCTAATGATGATCCTAGACCTCCCGACACTGCCTCTTCAACTCTTTCCAGATAGACACTAGTACAAATTTTAAAATGATGCTTTTACAATGACTCAGTACAATGATACCTTTACAATGATTGTATGGAGTGTTGTCCACTTGAAGACTTCATGCGGTGAACTTCTTGATGTTGTTCTGCACCTTGATTGCTGCTCTTATCATGCTACCCTTTCTCACTCTTCAGAACATTAGATCATGCATTGAGTCTTATCTTGATGTATATATAATATTTTCAAAAATTCTTCAAGGAAATACCCATGACATGATAATAGCAAAACTTACCTCATCTTGCAGAGCATATGTCAGTGCTAAACAAAAACAAAAAATTAGAATACAAATAACCTAATGCAATTAAGAGATGAACATGCATATACATAAGATAAATACTTGGATCTTACCTCTGTTGCATCATTTTTTTGCACCTTTATTTGCTTTGCTGCCCTAGAAATTCTGGTCCTTTGCAACCCTTGACATCACATGATCTAGCTTTTTCTTGCCTTCTAGGAGCTCAATATTGAATCTGATTTATCTATGTGATTTCAAATAATCAATACGTGATCTTCGGTCTTGTACTATCCCTTTGAGTCTTCTTTATAATGCCATAGGTCTGACCCGAAATGGATTCTTCAAGGAAACGTTATGCCCAATTTCTCACAATGACCTAATTATGAACTATTTCAGTAAGGCAAACATGTATGGTGTGCTACGTGTCATTGTTTCCTCCTTCGGCTCTTAAATTGATACACATAAGACTAAAGTCTGTGAACTATCCAACACCTTTTACATAATTCAAATCCACTTCTCAGAGACAGAGTTATGACGATTTTCCCAAGGTCACCACTTTGAGATGAAATTTGGAAGTCTGCAAAAACCCTAAATTACACATATCATATCTCTGAAAATATAACGAAAGAAGATTTGAAACTAGGACACATACTTCATCAGGATTTTTCCCAAGTGGTTTTTTTTTTCAACATCTGAAGCTTCGTAGAAAAAAAGTTATAGCTAAAATGCGACAATGACCTGTTTTTAGTAGCGAAATCCTTAGATGAGGAGGTTGTGAGGGTCACAATTTATATAAATGCTTAGGTTGAGAGGGTCTTCAACAAGTGAACTTTGGAGGGATTATTGACTATTCAATGACCACAACAAATTATTAGTGTCGTGCCACAACCCCATGGGGTTTTAGCCCACTAACTGGGGTTACTAACTTCAAACACGAATATCTATCAAACTGTGAAGAATTACATGGTGTGCCATATATGAATGGAAACACCTCGATAAGTAGAAACCATCCCAAATATCCTTGACTTGGAATAAAGTAATTTTTCAAGTCAAAGTTCCCATGCAAGATCGGGGTAGTCGTTGGTGCTTCTTGGGTTGACATCAATGACAACCACTGATCAACATGCATAAAAATTAACAAATGCAGTGGATAATTTGTCTATCTAGATAGAGGAAATTAAGAAGCTTGAAGATCAAGTCAAACTGTTGCAAGATCAGAAATCAAGAAGTGAAGTTTCTCATGCAGCTGAATCAGAGAGAGCACATAAATTGTTAGAGAGGTTGCATAAGTCAAAGAGAGAATCATCCATTAGAAAGAAATTTGGCCAAGTAAAAGAAATCATCTGGACATATATTATTAAATCCATTAATGAATCTGGCCCTGCATCTAGATTATATTTGAACAAAAGGAATTGATTAAGAAGGCTAATAATGCCAACACAACTATAAAGGAAGATCTTGGACATATGTCGTTTAGAGCCAACAACATCATCGAGTTCTTAAACTCCAAGAACAGATATGAGTTAGATGACTTGGGAGTAGATGATACAACAAAGACCATTTTAGAAGTGAAGAAAATTCTTATTAAGAAGAATCTAATTGTTCAACTCGAAGAAAAATTCCACAGTTTAGAGATAGATGTGAATAGATTCTTCAGTATGATTGAACCTTTAACACAGAAGGGTCTGCCTTCTATGTTTGTAACTAATGATAAGCTGATAACCTGTCAAGGCTATGTGAAGAAGCTAAGTGAAATTTATAGAGACACTGCCAAATTCACCAACGTCAAAGGTACCATGACAGGTAAAGAATTATTGGAAGCACTAAGCAATGATATTTTCATCCAACATGAGGTAAACCACATCTTTGTGGTAAAACATACCTTTTCGAGATATACTGAAGTGGATGAAATTTAGAGAAAGGTAATCAAGCTAACTATCCCAGATGAATATCGATGGGATAAATTGTGTGAAATTGAGTAGTAAAGAGTAAATGAGAAAGTTCAGCTGTAGCTAGCACATCAACCAACACTACAGCCAGCGCAACCCACAAATAGGTCTACTCAACAATTGTTTCCTCAAAAACAGTGCCAACATTCCAGATCACCTCCATCGAGCCTATTTTTTGTCACCGTTAGAGTTTATTATTCAATTTAGGCTAATAATACACTGTATTTTGAGAAAACATTGATTGTAATTAGTTTTGTAATATTTAGTATAAATACTTCACTATTCGAAGTATTCTAGGTTGATTTCTGAATATATTTTTCCTACCGAGCATTGTAACTTTCCATGTTTTACTGGAGCATCAATAATACAAGGACTTATTAGAGGATTCATGTGGTGTATTCATTGGTGAAGTGCTTTTACTGTAAATTTTTTTTCCATTGTTTTTCCTTTTCTTTGTGTATTAGAAAATCTTAATTGTAAAACAGAAAGTGTGATGAATAGGACATGTTAATTGGAACACCATATTTTGGCTGCTTTTACAATTTATATGTTTTCCACTGAAGTCATATTGAAGAATACTTAATTTATTTTCAATCTCTACTGAAATTCACTTTTCTTTCATCTCCATAATCCATTTAAAAATATAAAAAGATCTAGTTAATGCAACCTAACTTGCCATGTTTTAACTCTTTTAAGTATTGATGTAGTATCCGGTTTTATATTTTTTACTCCATTTCCCAATGGGAATATAGAAATTTAATCAACCAAATCAATCAAAATCTAACAAACAACCAAGTACAGTCATAACTAGCCTAATATCTGTTAAAAACAAAGTTAAATTATACATAGATCCATCTCTGAAGCTGGCAGGGCTAGATCCCAACTTCCAAATTGGTTTTGATGTTGTCCTCTATGTTTATTCTTCCAATATTTTAAATAATAGAATGATAATCAGAGGGAGAGGTTTCTGTTGAGAGTGACCAGAGGTGCCTACGAGCATGTTCATCCTGGTGAATTTCTCTATAAAGACTTCCTTAGATCATTCCTTAATCAAACAGATGCCCATCTTGAAAGTGGAGCCGGAGACGTAGTCCATCAGGGAAAAATTCCATCATCAATGTTTATTGTCTTCTATCTCTTTCTATTTCTGCAAATTCATGTTTAATTTATGCTTACCCACATTTCCTAAGTTCTGGATTAAGTCATAAAATCAATTTCTTTCCTTCAGTCATCCACACTAAGTGATCAAGTTAACAATAAATTCACTTCGGTGAATAGTCAATCCTATTTCAAATCACTTCACTGGGATTTCCTAAACTGCACACTACACAGTTTTAGTCCTCTTGTCGTGACCTTTCCTCTTGGAATTGCACAATGTGTAGTTCCTACCTCCAAGGACTGTTGCACTACACAGTTTCTGTGCTAAAGATCTAACCTCGACCTCAAGAATTGCACAATTCCTTCTCCCATCTTGGCCTTAACTATGCATGTCAAAACATCTAGCCTCAAGCTCATCCCTTGGAATCATGATCTACACAATTGTGTAATGGCCCAGCCTCCTCTGCCTCTTGAAATTGCGAAGTGTTTTCATCCAATTCCCATCCCCTCAACCTGCCTTACTGGCTCCTAGATCTGTGCAGTTTTCTCCCTCATCCCAACCTAAACAATGCATTGTGCAGTCTCAAGGCTTAAGCATCACCCCTAGATGTTTGAACAATGCAACTGTGTAGTCACTGAGCCCCTTTTCCAAGTATGCCACCTAGTTCTGGCTCAGGCAATGGATCATAATGCACTACCTTAAACTAGGGTATTTCAAACTAATGCCATCTTGTCATGAGTGAATTGTAGACGTCGGTACTTATTTCACACCATAAAGGGACAATGAAGAGGGAGATGGAGAAGGGAAGCATGTTGAAAGATATATTTTCAGTTTAATATGAAATATTATCAATCAAGGCGAAGAAAAAGGACACTAGTTTGCGACTGCAACTCAAGACTTGAGATCACTAAAGATTCCTTATCACCAAGCCATGAGGAGGTGGAAAAGAAAATCATTCTCAAGTAGACATCATATTCAAAGCAGAAGCAATGGCTTTACATTCCCACATCATCAAGTGGTCCATATCATCAATGCCATGTCATGTCATGTCATGAGTTTTCATATGCCACATCATTATTGTGGATCATGTAAATCGTTATTAAAAATTTATTGTAAACTGGAAGTCCAAAGGACACACATGAAAAAGGACACTAGTTTATGACCACAACTGAATAATTGAAATCACTAAATATTCCTTACCACCAAGCCATGAGGAGGTGGAAAATAAAATCATTCTCAAGTAGGCATCAGATACATAGTAGAAGCAGTGGCTTTACATTGCCACATCATCAAGAAGTCCATATCATCAATGCCATGTCATGTCATGTCATGAGTTTTCATATGCCACATCATTATTGTGGATCATGTAAATCATTATTCAAAATGTATTGTAAAGTGGAAGTCCAAAGGACGCACATGGAATATAAAGAGTCATGTGAGTTGAAAAGTCCTAGAAAGTAAAATTGTCATGAGGGTAATCAAAGTCACAAGGAGGGTGAAGCATCACCGCTTAGTTATATATACACCCTTATTGTATTAGCAACATAGTTTTCACCTTGGCTCCTCCCACAAAGCATTAGAGAAATAAGCTAGTTCTTTTGGGGAGAAAGGAGTGGCTCCAACGCTCCACTATTGGAGTCAGTGATGTACATTATATACATGTGTCTTGGAAGTTTTACTTAATAATAGAAGCCTTCAAGGCCAACATGTTCTTCATGCATGGATTATAAATGTTGGGAAGAGTATTATGGGGATGTTTGTATTTCATGTTTTCTTTCACCTGTGCTAAGGTAGTTGAACTATTTGGTTATTTTAGTACTTATATTATTGAGAATGTGATGTAATGGTTGTTATTATTGTCTCATCCTTGTGGAATAATTTGCAGGATATTAGAAAATCATTTCTCGTTCATCGGTTATAATGATCGTCGCATCCCTTGAGGGCTATTCCACTATATTTTAGACATATCATTCTTCTTTAGTGTGTTCTTCTTGGATGGTACTATTACCTCTCTCTTAGACCTGAAACCATGAGCAATGATGCCAACACCTTACACATTTCATAACACCAACGTCGAGACCAGAAGTAGCTAAAGCATCCAACCATTCCTAATGCATTTAATTATCTTCTCATAATTTAATTACATATTATAAGTATTGGTTTTCCAAAGAATAAAGTGGTTAGTTTTTTTTTTTTTAATAAATTCTCTGAGTTCATATCGAGGAAGTAAACATTCTTAGCAATGTTGAGATGTTTTGGGAAAATTTAACAAAGGTTTGAAGGGGAATTGATATTTTTTATTTCCAATGGATAGTATTAATGACTTGCCATTGTGATCCGAAATTATGCAGGAATGCAATAAAATACAGAAATAAAGATAAACACAGAGATTCATCAAGAATAAAACTCCATTTCATTAATTTCAAATAACTGAAATATGCTTATAGACAGAATGGTAATGAACTAGCTCAGGCAATTGTAGCCTATCTCTGAGAAGAGTTGTGGCAACTACATGCCTCTCAAATGTCTTACAATGAGGCTTAAGGGAATTTTTATTATTGAGAAACATGGGAAAACCCCAAACAAAAAACCCTAACCCCATAATATGGAATGCCAAGGGTTTGTGGGCACCGTTGGGGTTAGTTGGGGAGCCAACTTCCCGGGGTCGTAACTTGGTCATATTATGTTCGTTTGGTGTGTCCGATATATCATTGGAAAGATTGCTCTAAGTACTACATTATTGGCTGAAATAATTTTCCTATGGCTACAAACCTATAACAGAGCTAAAAAAAAATGTCATTTAGGGGGTCAAAGCTGCTCCGAAAGTTCAGGACCCAAAAAAATGCTAAAAATAGTAAATGATACTATAAACATGGAAATTTATGAAACCATCTCAAGGTTTAGGTGGAATAGGTGGTTGGCCACCAATATCCACCTATATTATTCCTCCCTCCTTAGGAATCAATGGTCCCCATTGCATGCAGAGCCTTCATGAGGTGAGGAAATTTCTGGTGAACCTAGTCCCTAGCTAACCACTTGCCCTGGTGAAGGAGTTGGCCTGATTTCACAAATCGATATAGTTGGATCCTCTACAGGCGGGTGTTTTTGAGTTGTGTGTCCATATTACGATTAATTTTGGCTTGTTCCATGCATTTTGGGTTTAAATTTATTGGTGTGATTTTTTCTGCAAGGTCATAGGTGTCTAGTAATGGTGCAAAGTAGGGTTGAAGGCGGTACACATTGAATATTGGGTGCAAACCAACGAATGGTGGAATATTGAGCTCAAAGGAATTGTACCCTACAACCTTGGTGCTGGTGTATGGCCCATATAGGAGTGGGTGAAAATTTTAGTGGGGTCTAGTGAGGTGCTCCTTCTGCAAATGTATCCAAACTTAATCGCCCACTTGGAACTTGTGTGTCACCCTATGTTGATCATGTCACTGCTTGTACTTAGGATTGGCTCTATCTAATATGTCATGGACCTATTAGCGGATGTGATGAATGCGTTCAATAATTTTTTTCACCTTGTTAGCTTCAGACTGGAGATGAGATGAATATGCCTAAGTAGTTGCAAATGGTATGGCCACATCAATGGGACACAGTGGTTGGAATCCCAAACCCACCTGAAGGGGGTTATGTCCAGTTGAGCTATGGAGAGCCTGATTATAGTTATGCTGGACATAGGGGAGGGTTTCATCCCATGTGCGTGGATGCTTCAATTTGTTCATGCTCAAAATATGTATGATCATCCTGTTAACGACCTTTTTTGGCCATCATTTTTGGGGTGGAAAGTTGGGGATTTAGTGAACTTGGTGTCCAGCATCGGCCAAAGACTTGAATAAAATGGACTGAGGAACTTGCTGTCCCGATTTCAGATAATGGACTGTGGGATCCAAAAGTGTACCCACACTCATTTAAAGAAGAGTTTAGCAATGGCTTCGGTTGTGATATTCTTCTTGCAAGCTGCCATAATGGCCATCTTAGAGAATATGTCGATGGCGACCACAAAAATGTAGTCATTGCCATGATTGGTAGAAGGAAGGTCTGGCATATAATCCATGGAGATGGATTTGCATGGTATACTAGGTGTAGGCAATAGAGTATATAAGCCTTGATTCTTGATGGTTGGTTTAGCAGTGGCACAGGAAATGCATTATCTGATGTACTTCATGACATTCTGTTGAAGGTTTGCCTACTAGAAATACTTTTTCAATACTGCCACTATTTTCTCGACCCCGAAATGTCTAGCGACCCACGCGTAGTGCACTTCTCGAGTCATCTTGGCACGCTCGCTTGAAGGAACATAGAGGTGTCCCAGGTGGCATAACATTGCATCCTGGAGGTGAAAATATGGAACTTTCTTACCTTCCAAGTGTGTCTAGTATGTGTTGTCGAATTCTGGGTCGCTTTTGGAGAGATTCGGCCAACCCGAAGTCTTGCGCCCACAAGAGTCGAGCATAGTGTATAGCGCCACAATCAATGGTCGGATAAGGTATTCTGAAAAATTATTGGTGTTTTCCTTCTTGTACTTGATGTTTAAATGGAACTGTTGCAGTTATGTGGACTATTTCTGATGGCGATCGTTATGCAATGTCCCTTATGTTTGTATGAACTTTAGGGGTCGGTTATCTGTGTGGATGACCATTTCATTCCCAAAAATGAAATTCTTCCATTGTTGGCAGGTCTACAAAATGGAATACATATCTTTGTCATAGGTCGGATACTTTTAGACTATGTCTGAAAGTATCTCACTGTGATATGCCACTCTATGCCCCGACTTAGTAAGAACTGCCGCAATAGTATATTCAAAGACATTTGTCTCGATCTCAAATGGTTGTTCAAAGTCTGGTAATGTGAGGAATGGTGCAGAGAAGAGGCGATGCTTCAACTCTGCGAACGACTTCTTTTTATATTCAGAGAAAAATAAATTTTCTTTTGCTCCTCCCTTGTTGGCTTGACTCAAAGGGAAGGTGATATGAGAGAACACCCAACACGAACATGTAGTATAAATTGGCAAGACCAAGAAAGTTGTGGAGCTCTTTTAGATTGGTTGGGGTTGGCTAATTTCGAATGACCTGGATCTTGGCTAGGTCCACATGCACCCCTCGCTCATAAATGATGTATCAGATATTGAACTTGGGTCATGCAACAATTTCATTTCTCCAAATTGGCACACATCGTGTGTTGTCACAGTGCTTGGATGACCTACTGAAGTGGGTTGAGGTGCTCTTCCCAAATCTGGTTAAAGGTTAGGATGTTATCCAAATACACCACCATGAATGAGTTGGTGAATGGTCGCAAGATTTCGTCCATCAGCCTCATAAAGGTTGCGGGAGAATTTTTCAACCCAAAAAGCATGACCAACCATTCAAAGATACCCTCCCTGGATTTGAAGGAAGTATTCCACACATCAGATGGTTTGATTGGTACCTGGTGATACCCGGACTTCAAGTAAATATTGTTGAAATATATGTCCCCCTTGAGTTGGTCCAGAAGGTCATCAATCAGTGGGTTTGGATAACTATTCCAAACATTGATCCTATTTAGCACTCGATAGTCAATATAGAATCTCCAAGTCCCATCCTTCTTCTACACCAAGACGATCAGGATTCCACAGGTCGATGAACTCGACCGGATGTGACCTATCTGCAACATCTCCTAAATCTACCTCTTCATTTTGTTGTTCTCCATAACAGATTGTCGATAGATCATTCCATTGGGAAGTGACGCGCCTGGGGTCATATTGATGGAGTGCTTGATATGACAGTGCAAAGGTACCACAACGGGGGAGGTGAATATGTCCATGTACTCCTCCACGACCTTACCCATTTGTTATTGTTGTGTGGAGGATCCCTGTTTAGAGGTCCTAGCCACAGTATTCTTCTTGCCGTGAGGGCAGATCACAAGGAAAACAAATTTCACGGTTTGGGAAAGGATCTTACTGCATCACTTTGCAGTTTTTAGCACTGTTCTTTGCTAAGTCATGATTCCATTTCATATTTTTGTTTTTAGGATTAAACTATGAAAATTTTAAGAAAAAAATTTGTTGCTTTTGAAAATTCTGGAAGCTACAGTTTTAGTCTTTTCAAACAGTTTGTTATTTTCCTATTTCTATCTTTTTATTTTTATTCTGATGCTGCCAGAATTTTCGGAAGCATAATTTGTTTTTTAAAATAAAAGAAAAGGTGCATACACTTTTTTCAAGCCATGTGTTGTAGTGTAAATAAACCTCAAATATTTTTTAAATGTTTTTAGATCTCATGATAGGTGTCGTATTGTAGTCAGTATAGTTCAAGTCAAGTCGTGATATACGTTGAGCCTATGTGTCACTTGTAGCAGTGAACTTAATTGTTACCCCGTACGCCTGTCAACCCCAAGTCAGTTAGACATATGTCAAATTACGCGTTTTTTTGAACAAAGGAGATCATGGTCATTACGCTCAGTGCCATAACCGTTTGGTTAGTCACACAACAGTGGTGCCAGAAATCTCACCCAATTAACAACAAAGACATTCGAGGTGGCTGCCAGTCACAAATCTGCTTTTCTCAAGACATTTCGAGCCCTCCGTATGGAAATACGCAGCAACCTGAAGGTGTTGATGGATTATCACATGGGGCACATCACTATGAGGGATATTTTCAACTATGAAGGTTCATTTACATGGGGTGATAAAATATAGTTTGTTTTGAAAACCATGGAAAAAGCAGGAGCACTGTCATTCGATGTTTTAGCTGTCAGAGATCGAATTGATAAGAGTCATAGCTTGAGGAGGAGTCTAAATTTCAGAAAGGATTTGAAAGGTGAATACAAGAAACACATATAAGGTAAAATTCCTCCAACTCTGCCACCTATCAGTTGCAAGAGACGGAGTCATTTATTTTCTAAAGATGACTAAAATAGGCGTAAAAATCAATCGAATTGAGCCATTGGGTGTAGTTCTAGTTGATGCCAATTCGAGGGTACAAAGCTTTTCTATTCAGTCACGGTGGTATTCTCTATGCTCTAGGTTAGTGAGCTCTCACTAAGGAGTAGCTCAAGATTTTTCTAACTCTTTTAATGGAAACAAAGCTACAGTTTATGGCCTTCCTTGCTGTTTCTGAAGACTCCATTGTTTAAGCCTTTAATGTTCCAGAGGAAGGAGAAAGGTGGTTTAAATGATAGGTTATCATAGGAGGATATCTCATTAGCTTCCTGAAGGATGCACACAGAGATATAAATTGGGAAAAGGCATTCCAAGTAGCTATCTTAAGAATGACTGGGAAGAATATATTAAGCTTATCAATATATACCTCACTTGTGAAAGAAGGTCTACAATTGTGTTCCTTTATCACGTGAATTTTCTTTTTCATGTTGCAGGGATGAAGACATTAAATTTGCCATATTTCCTCTTGAAATGCCTGAAAAAAAATGTCAGCAAGGGTTTTGACTCACATTGTTGTTTCAGAGTATAGCTTGTACCATCAAGCTTTAATCAAAGTTATAGTTGAAGAAGAATTAGGAAAGAGAAAGCAAACTTGAGATCACCTTTTTGTTCTACAGGGTAGGTCAACCTGCACCTACACCTCTAGTTTTACAACCACACCCTCAGCCTGCAAAAAGAAGAACAAAGAGAACGACCAAAAAATAAAATATCCATAAGAAGGCCAAGGGCAAGAAAGAAAACGTTTTTGAAGCTGAGGTTGAGATAAATATAGAAAAATGAGAGAGTTCCTCAGCAAGTAAACCCAAATCTATGAAAATAGTGCCCCATGTTCCTCCTTTTCCTAATTTCTACACTAGAGCCCAAAGAAGAAGGTCTGAAACAACACATAAATCAAAAGCGTAGGTGCTACTGGAAATTCCGGAAGCACATATTCAGCAAAAGTTTTGGAAAGAGTATCAGCCTACACAATTAGATGAAGAACTCCTTAAGGATGCTCGATATGACATCAACAGTAAGAAGAAGAAAGAAGAAGCCAAACTTGTTGTTGGCACCAGAAAGAGGCATACCAGAGACAACAATAATTTTAGGCTTAAGTCCAAGGCTCTACTCAATCCAAGCCTAATGACAGAGGTCATTGATATTGAAGGTAAACCTGAAGGGTCAAAGACAAATAAATCCATGAAGAAAAACAAATACAAAACCCCTTCAGAGCAGCACTCAAAGCCCTCAAATAAAAGAAAGATAAAAATGGTTCTAAGTAGGAGAAAGCCACTGTCAAGGAAGCAACCACAAGAGAAACCATATCCAGATCATCTGCTGACAACAAAATAGACTTGGATAAACACGCTGAATCGACAACCCACATAGAAGGAAGGTAAAGAGGTTTTTGATACAAGTACATTTTTTCTTATCAGACATAATTTTGAACAACAACTTAGGATGTCAAGGAATATAAGTTTACACTATATTTTTAGCATTTTCTGTGTATTTTTGAAAAATAAACAGAATGCTATTGGAAATTTCAGTAGCATTCCATTTTTTGAGTAGTTATAGGTTTTTACAAGAATTTTCGGTAGCGCCCGTTTTAAGCGAATTTTGACACCAGTCCACAAACTTTTCCGAGCCAGTCAAGGATGGATATGAACCCATAACAAAATGGATAATACAAGTTATGGTTAAAGGTGGTTATGAGGTTTTTGGAGGTCTTATTAAATGAAGATACATCGTTATTAAAGACCCAAGACATAAGGAGATAAATCAACAAAAAATGGGGTGGCATGACAACACACTCAGTAGTTCAACCCAGATTTCTTCTCCTGTTTCTTCTATATTTGTCCTTTCTATTAGATTTCGATAGGATAAGACTGTAATGTCTTTTGAAACCTGTGTAATGTTATAATTAATGTTTCCTTATTCTTATAAGAGATGGAGTTGGTGCCTCTCTTGCTATATATACCACTTGTAAATACCATTTCCAGGTTGGATGTTGGTCTACCTGAAGACTGAATATAATAAAAGCTTTTTTACTTCATGCTGAAGGATTTTGTGACTCAAGGAACATATAAAGTGTGGTGTGTCTCCTTTCTTTGTTATTTTCTTCTAAAATATGAACTGCAGCAACTAGTAAGATGTGAGTGAGAAGTTGTTAAAGGATTTAACAATAAATTATCTACTTTCATTTTTCTACAAATCATATGTGCGTTATAGAACATGTCAGTGAAGATTTCATAAAGTATTTGTTGAATACTTTATACATGAAATCTATTATCTCAATGTTGTTTACCTTGCATAAACAAATTTTGTGTAAAGAGCCATTATCATAGTTCTGTGACTGATTTGGGATAGGAATATTTCCTAGAATAGGTACCAGTTATACATATTCTTCCATTAGATACACTCTGCTCCCTACACTACCTTTCACCCACACAATTTATACTTTCCATAGCTTTCGAAATTCATGAAAATCTTAAATAACATAAAAAATCATTTCAAAATCTTTGAGAAGCAATCCCACCACTCAAACAACCCTTTAAAATTTGAAATGAACTATGATGTGTAAGGCTTACTCATTATGCATTCAAGGAGTGAATCCTTGTGCTAACATCTTTGGCATTGTTTTCAGGGAGGTGAATTGAAGTTTATCCCTCGGCGAATGACAAATTTATAAGTCTGGTTCTGAGGTGTACAATTCCAGATGTCTTTTAAGACTGCTTTACACTTGACAACTCCATTATTGAATTTTTGGTTCCTAGAAGTACTAGAACCAGGTCTAACCCATATTCCCCTTTGAGAATCCCAGTTTCTGACCCTGAAAGGTTAATCAAGAAAAAGAGTAAACGAAATTTTGCTTCCTCAACTATTGTTTTCTCAAAGGTTGTTCCTAAAGAAATCCTGCAAACTTTATCACCTGATTTTGCAAAAAATCTTGTACCTCCCTTGTTTTCTAGACAAAAAACAATACCTACATCACAAGTTGGTGCTTTATCATATATTGTTCACAATACACCTATTGTTGTTCCACAAATCCCAACAACTCACACCTTGGCAGGTCCAAACCCACCCCCTAACCGAATGGATGCAATTGTTGCTACGAGGTATGCCCCTTTGGTTTTACCTCAGCCTATGAATGCATTACCTATAGGAGATAATTTCAAGTACATGCATAAGTTTAGTGGTGAGGGAGAGGTAACAGCTAAATAACACTTTTTTGATTTTTATGCTTATGCTGACAATCTAAATATTGAGCATGAATATGTCTAGATGAGAGTTTTTTTTCAAATTATTGAGGGTGATGTAAGAAAATGGTTCAGAACATTGAAAATTGGTAGCATCACTAGAATTGAAACCCTATATGATACATTTTTAAGGAAATGGGGTGATAAGAAAGATTTTTTGTATTATATCACTGAATTTGGTGCAATAAAAAAAAAGGAGAATTAGTTTCTGAATTTTCTAAGAGATTCCATAAGATGTATAGAAAAATACCTACTGAAATCAAGCTTGTTGAAGCTTCATCCAAAATCACTTATGCTAGTGACTTTGATCCTGATTTTTGTTTATTATTGAGAGAAAAAAGATCCCAAAAACTATAAAAAATGTAAGACAATGCACTCGACATAGAATCGAATGTGTTAACAGCTAATAGGCTCAAAGCAGGGATTGATAGAGAAAAAATAAATAAAAAAGCTAAAGTTTCTAGTTCAGGAACTTTAGACATAGATTCTAAGTTAGATGAGATGACCAAGATGGTCAAGTCATTGAATATTGAGATTTCCAAGCTCAAGATGGAAACAAGACCAACTACTACTAGAAATGTTTCATTTGATCAGCCTAATAGGCGGCAATTTAGAAGACCTAATGTTCCTCAAATTTTGCAGCGAGAAAGGAGAGAAGTTGATGATAAAAAAGTTTAGCCTCCTTTGTAGAATGGTATATTTGAAGATGAAGAGGAAGCTGAAAGGTTGGAGAAGGCTATTGATATCAATTTTCTAAGAGATAAAGAAGGACTCATTCATCTTACAGAAGCAGAGTATGAGGATTTCATGTCATATACTCAGAATAATGAAGCAATTCATGATCATTCCATGATTGCAGCTGATCATAAAAGTAGATATAATCTCTTATCAAAGAATATTGATGATAATCCAAAGCCTATTGCACAACCCAAGAAGAATAAGGGCGCAGTTAAAATTCCAGCAGAAAATCAAATTGCTGAACAAATATTACTGGAAATTCCAGTAGCAGTTAATACTCCTTCACTTGAGGTAAAAATTGCTCACAAACTGCCCCCTATTTTCAATTTTGAGAATGAAATACAAAAGATAAAGATTCTTGTTCCTCATGCAAAGCTCATGAAAAATCATGATTTCAAAAATACTTTTATGAAATCTCTTCAACCTCCACCTACCGAAGTAGCTTCTAATTTTGTTAACCTTCAAGATGACAAGCCCACACTTATTTTAGGTCCATTGGTAGAAGAAAGAGATGACTCTTCCCTTCCTTTCTATCTATCTATGAATATTCATGATAATATCTTGCATAATCACCTAATGGACTCGAGAGCCTCACATAATTTAATGTTGAAGGTAGTAATGGATGAACTAGGTCTTGAAGTAACTAGAGAGTACCAAGATCTCTACTGCTTTGATTCTGGGAAATTTCAATGCCTTCATGTCATCAAAGACCTTGTAATAATCCTTTTTAGGTTACCCATGAGAGGAATGGTGATGGATATTGTTGTAGCTAACATTCCTCCTAGATTTGGCATGTTACTTTCTAGGTCATGGATTAGAAGGTTGGGAGGAAAATTGCAAATGGATCTCACTTATGCTATTGTCCTTGTTTTTTGAGGAGAACAAAGAAGACCTTATAGAGAAGCTCAGCTGGAGTATATCATTAGGGACAACAAATACCCCACTAATCATTCAATTTATGCTAGAACAACTGATGTTGGTTCAAGTATTTTACACATGGATAATGTTGTCCTATCTGCAGAAAATTTTCATATTTTGAAGCCTGCTAAAAAATAGATTAATCATGAAGGTTCTCAGCTATGGAAAATGTATTTTGATGGTTCATGTTCCAAGGAAGGATCTCGTGTAGGAATAGTTCTCATTTCTGCTTTGAAAGAAAGCTCCACTTTTTCTTTCAAAGTTGAATTTGAAGAAACTAATAATGTGGCTGAGTATGAAGCTTTGCTGATTGGTTTAAAAACAACGAAGGACATGAATATTTTAGAAATTTATGCTTTTGGAGATTCTAAACTTATCATTCAGAAAATCAGAAATGTTTATCAAACTATGCATCCTAGACTCAAAGATTACCAGAATGCAGTATGGAGTATTTTAGAAGACTCATTCCTAGATTTTAACATCTCTTTTTTCCAAGATAAAGTAATATTTTCGCCGACCCACTTTCTATTTCAGCAAGCTCATTTAAGATTCCAATACCTATGAAGCTAAAATATGAAGTGGAAATGAGGTTTAGACCTAGAATTCCTGATAATGTCAAGAATTGGAAATTTTTTGAAGATGAACAGGAGAGTAGAAGATTCATTGAAGCTGTTGAATATTTTTTTGTCCTAAACATTGAACAAGACAAATATTTCATGAAGAATGATGATGATTTGCAAGATACCAAAAATCTGCAAAAATAAACTGTTGATCAGCCTATCATTCAACTGCCTACAAATCCCATTCCCAAGGGGTTAATCCCACTTGAGAAGATTTTTGATCACAATGATGTCTCAGTCAAACCACAGTTGCATGAAACAAAAGTATAATTGGAATATTTAAATTTGGGCACAGAAAAAGAACCAAGGTATGTGAAGTTGTCAAAAGTTTTATCAGAAGAAATAAAGGCTGAAAACCATAAGTTTTTTTGTGAATTTTTTGATGTTTTTTCTTGGAAATATGAAGATATTAAGAAATATGATACATCTATCATTTAGAATAGAATAACATTGAAGGATGGTACTATGCCTTTTCGACAAAAATTAAGATAAATCAATCCACTACTGTTACTAGTGATGGAGAAGGAAGTTAAGAAAATTTTGGATGCCAAAATCATCATTCCATTGAGATACTCAAACTAGGTTGCTAATCTAGTTCCAATGAGGAAGAAGAGTGGTGAAGTCAGACTATGTCTAGATTTTAGAAATCTTAACAAATGCTCCAAGAAAGATAACTATCCTTTGCCAAATATGGATCATATTCTTCAAAACGTAACTCGTCCAGACACAATTTCCATGTTAGATGGGTTCTCTGGGTACAATCAAGTTTCAGTTTGGCCAGAAGATCGAGATAATACAATATTCAATACTCCTTGGGGAACATTCATGTATGCAAAGATGCCATTTGGGCTTATGAATGTTGGAGCTTCTTTTCATTGTGCTATGGAATTTTCATTCACTGGAGAAAAGCACAAATTCTTGGTCATTTATTTATATGATATTATTGTTTATTCAACTTTAGATCAATAAAACCTTCAGCACTTGAGACAAGTATTTGTTAAATGTAGAAAATATGGTATATCATTGAATTTGAAGAATTCTTAATTTTCTCTCAAAGAAGGTAAGATGTTGGGTCACATAGTTTCTAAAGATGGAGTGAAAATTGAGCCTAAGAGAGTAATTGCAATTCAGGATATAACACTTCCAAGATCCAAGAAAGAGGTTCAATATTTCCTTGGTAAGATCAATTTCTTAAGAAGTTTCATTACAAATTTTGTTGAAGTGGTGAAACATATTACTTGCATGTTGAAAAAGGACAAAGAAGTCAAGTGGACCATCGAATCCATAAATCCATTTGCGCTGATCGGAAAAGCTATCATTGAAGCACCTCATGTAGTAAGCCCAAAATACTCAAAGCCTTTCTTGATATTCTTATTTACCTCCCAAGATAATATTGATGTTGTTTTGTTACAAAAAAATTTATAAAATAAGGAAGCTCCCATAGGATTTTTCAGCAGAGCACTTAGAGATGCAGAATTGAAGCATGAAATGTTGGAAAAGCATGCCTATGCTTTAGTGAAAGCTCTGAAAGCTTTTAGAATTTATATTCTGCATGCTCAAGTTATTTCTTATGTACCTTCATCTGCCGTTAGAGAGATATTAGTTCAGCCTGATATTGATGGGAAAAGAAGTGGGTGAATAAAGTCATTGAGTTTGATTTAGAGATAAAGCCTACTAAAATAATAAAAGGTCAAGGATTAGCTAAACTACTAGCTGAAGAAAATTGTAAAGTTTCGGGCTTGAATTTCATGGATGACAAATTTGGAGGGAATATTTCTGAACCTATAGAAAACATGGCAGTGGATGTAAATCTGTTTGAATGCAGTTGGCACAAGGACATCATCTATTTTCTGCAACATTTTAAACCTTGTCGAAATTTTGATAAAAGCATAGTAAGATCTTTGAAGCTGAAAACTATTAAATTCTACATTAAAGATAATTTTTTATATTGGAAAGATCTTACAGGATTTTTTTGAGATGCATTGACCCAGATGAGCCCAAGAAAGTTATCTTTGATATGCATAGTAGTGTGCGCGGAGGACATCACCATTGGAGAACTACTGCATACAAGATATTGAGAAATGGCTATTTTTTGCCTAGCTTGCTTTCTGATTTATATGTTGAGGTGATAGCATGTGAAAAATGTCAAAAGTTCACCGGTAAGAAAAATTTGAAGTCTTTGCCTCTGAAGCCCATAGTTGTTTCTGCACCTTTTCAAAAATTGGGCTTAGATTTCACTGGAGAAATTCATCCACCTTCAAGTGGACAACATCCTTGGATTCTTGTTGCAACTGATTAATTCACCAAATGGATTGAAGAAATATCTACCAGGAATGATACTCATAAAGTTATCATTAATTTTCTAGAGTGAATCATAACCAGATTTGGATTTCCATCAAGGTTGGTAGTAGATAATGCAACTCCTTTCAAAGCCAATACATTGGTAAATTTCTGTGAAGATTATGGCATTCAGATCACTCACTCTACACATTACTATCCCCAGGGAAATGGTTTAGCTGAATCATCAAACACAAGTTTGGTAAGAATCATCACCAAATTGTTGGAGCAAAACAAGAAAGCTTGGGATTCAAAACTGAAGTTTTCTTTATGCGCAGACATGGTGACAATAAAAAATTCTATTAATACATCACCTTTTCAAATGGTTTATGGAACTGATGTTGTTTTTCAATTCCAATTAGCCATTCCTGTAGCTAAATTTCTGCAAGATCATGAAGTTGAGCCAGATGACATGAACAGGAGAATTTATCAGATCAGAGAAGCGCAACAAAAGGGAGAACACCAATATGATTTGGTGAGAAAATATCAACAAGGCGTGAAGCAAGTTTTTGATAGAGGAACTAGAAAATAAGTTTTTCAAATTAGAGATCTAGTGTTAAAGTAGGATGCACAAAATCAAGATCCAGGTAAGCATTCCAAATTTTATGCTTTATGGCTTGGTCCTTTCAAAATCTCAAATATTATCCAGAACAATACTTTTGAGTTTCAACATATTGATGGGATAGAGCTGTTTGGAGGCCCATGGCAATGGGCGCTTTCTCAAAAAAAAAAATTTACTAAGGTTGTTGGTAGCCTAATTTCACTGTAAATACCTGTGTGTTGCATAATAGGAATCCATAGCCCAATGACAAGGCACTGAAACTACAAAATATTCTTAGAGCCTTGTAGGGAGAGCTCTATCCCCTGTGGAGCTAATTTTAGGACATTTCTTTGCTAAGTCACGAGTCCATTTCATATTTTTATATTTAGGATTAAACTTTGAAAAAATTTAAAAAAAAATGGTCACTACTGGAATTTTCAGAAGTGCCAGTTTTAGTCTTTTCGGACAAACTATTATTTTCCCGTTTATGTCTTTTTCTTTTTATTCCAATGCTGTCGAAATTTTCGGAATCATACTCTATTTTTTTTAAATAAACGAAAAATCACATCCGCTTTTGTGAATCCACGTGTTGTAGTGTAAATACTCCTCAAATATTTTTTAAATGGTTTTAGATCTCATGATAGGTGTCGTATTGTAGTTAGTCTAGTTCAAGTCAAGTCTTGATATATTTTGAACCTATGTGTCACCTACAGTAATGAATTTAACCGTTACCCCGTCTGCTTGTCAACCCCAAGTCAGTTAGATGTATGTAAAAGTATGTGTTTCTATGAAAATAGGAGATTGTGGTCATTACGCTCAACTCCATAACCGTTTGGTTAGTCACACAGCAGTGCTGCCAGAAATTCTGGCCAATTAACAGAAAAGACAACAAAGGTGACTACTAGTCACAGATCTGCTTGTCTGAAGACATATGGAGCCCTCCATACAGAAATATGCAGCCAACTGAAGGTGATAATGGATTATCACATGGTGCACATCACAGTGATGAATATTTTCAATAATGAAGGTTGATTTGCATGGTGTGACGAACCATATTTTTGTTTTAAACCCACCGAAAAAGCAGGAGCACTGTCATTCGAAGTTTTATTTGTTGGATATCAAATTGTTGAGAGTCATAATTTGATGAGGAGTCTGGATTTTAGACAGGATTCCAAAGGTGAATACAAGAAGCACTTGCAAGGTAAAACTCCTCCAACTCTGCCACCTATCAGTTGCAAGAAATCGAGTCATTTATTTTATGAAGATGACTAAAACAGGTGGAAAAATAAATTGGATTGAGCCACAAGGTGCAAATCTAGTTGATGCCAATTAGAGGGTAAGAATCTTGTTTATTTAGTCAGGGTGGTATTCTCTATGCACCGTGTTAGGGATCTCTCACTCAGGAGTAGCTCAAGAGTTTCCTAACTCATTTAATGGACATGAAGCTACATTTTATGGCCTTACCTTGCAGGTTTCTGAAGACTTCATTGTTGAAGCCTTTAACCTTCCACAGGAAGGAGAAAGGTGGTTTAAAGGTCAGGTTATCATACGAGGAGATCTCAATAGCTTCCTCAAGAATGCACACAGAGATCCAAATTTGGCGAAAGGCATTCCAAGCAGCTATCTTAAGAATGACTGGGTGGAAGATATTAAGCTTATCAAGATATACCTCACTTTTGAAAGGAGGCATACAGTTGTGTTACTTTATCACATGAGGTTTATTTTAAATGTTGCAGGGATGAAGACATTAAATCTACCATATTTCTTGTTGAAAATTCTGACAAAAATTTCAGCAAGGGTTCATACTCACACTGATGTTTTAGAAGAATTAGGAAATAGAAATCAAACATGGGATCACTTTTTGTTCTGCAGGTCAAGTCAACTTGCACCTACACCTCCAGTTTCACAACCACACCCTCAGCCTGCAAAAAGAAGAATAAAGAGAAAGGCCAAAGAAGAAAATATCCATAACAAGGCCAAGGGAAAAAAACAAAAGGTTTCTGCAGCTAAGGCTGAGAGAAAGTTGGAAAAAGGAGAGATTTCCTTAGCAAGTAAACCCAAATATATGAAAATAGTGCTCCATGTTCCTCCTTTTCCTAATTTCTACACTAGAGCCCAAAGAGGAAGGTCTGCAACAACATATAAATCAAAATCACAGGTGCTACCAGAAATTTTGGAAGCACATATTCAACAATAGTTGTAGAAAGAGTAGCAGCCTACATAATTAGATGAAGAACTACTTAAGGATGATGGATATGACATCAGTGGTAAGAAGAAGAAAGAAGAAGCCAAACCTATTGATGGCACTAGAAAGAGGCATACCATAGATGAAAATAATTTTAGGCTTAAGTCCAAGGCTCTACACAATCCAATCCTAATGACAGAGGTAATTGATATTGAAGGTAAACCTGAAGGGTCAAATACAAATAAATCCATGAAGAAAAACAAAGACAAAACCCCTTCAGAGCAGCACTCAGATCCTTCAAAGAAAATAAAGACAAAAAAGCGTTCTAAGGAGGAGAAATCCACTGTGAAGGAAGAAGCCACAAGAGAAATCAGATCTAGATCATCTGCTGACAGCAAAATAGACTTGGATAAATTGGCTAAAGCTGTAGCCCACATAGAAGGAGGGTAAAGAGGTTTTTTGATACAAGTACCTTTTTGCTTATCAGCCATAATTTTGACCAACAACTTAAGATGTCAAGGAATATAAGTTTACACAGGATTTTCAGCATTTTCTATGTATTTTTGAAAAAGAAACAGAACGCTACCAGATATTCCGGTAGCATTCCATTTTTTGTGCAGTTACAGGTTTTTATTGGAATTTCTAGTAGCGCCTGTTTTAATTGAATTTTGACACCTATCAGCAAATTGTTCCGAGCTAGTTAAGGATGGATAAGAACCCATAACCAAATGGATAATACAAGTGATGGTGAATGGTGGTTATGAGGTTGGATGTATTATTAAATGAAGCTACATGGTTATAAAATACACAAGACATAAGGAGATAAATCAGTAGAAAAAGTGGCAGGATGACAACACACTCAGCAGTTCAGCCCATATTTCTTCTCCTCTTTCTTCTACATCTGTCCTTTCTATAAGATTTCGATATGATAAGGCTGTAATGTCTTTTGACACCTATGTAATGTTATAATTAATGTTTCCTTATTTTTAGAAGAGATGGAGTTGGTGCCTCTCTTGTTATATATACCACTTGTAAATACCATTTCCAGGTTGGATGTTGGTCTACCTAAAGACTGAATATAATAAAAATCCTTTTTTACTTCATGCTAGAGGATTTTGTGACTCAAGGAACATATAATGTGTGGTGTGTCTCCTTTCTTTTTTAATTTTTTCTAACTTATGAATTACAACAACTAGTAAGGTGTGAGTGAGAAGCTGTTAAAGGATTTAATAGTAAATTATCTAATTTTAGTTTTCTGCAAATTATATGCTGTTATAGAACATGCCAGCGAAGATTTCATAAAGTATTTGTGGAATAATTTAAACATGCAATCTATTTTCTGAATGTTGTTTACTTTGCATACACAGAGTTTGTGTAATGAGCCATTATCATAGTTGTGTGATTGATTTGGGATAGGAATATTTCCTACAATAGGTACCAGCTATCCATCTTCTTCCATTAGTTACACTCTTCTCCCTATACTAACTTTTAGCCACACAATTTATACTTGCCACAACTTGCCAAATGCATGAAAGTCTTAAAGAACATAAAAAATCATTTCAAAATATTTGAGAAGCCATCCCACCACTCAAACAACCCTTTAAAATTTGAAATGAACTATGATGTGAAGGCTTACTCCTTATGCAGTCAAGGAGTGACTCCTTGCGCTAACAACAGTGATCAAAGAGATGGTGATAGGTGGTACTACCTCCAGTATCCTATACAACTTATTTCCCAAAGTAAAAATAACAGTGTGAGGCCTAGACTCACATACAACATGTCACTTACACAAGTATGGTTGGCCTAATAATACATCACAAACTTCAAGAAGAGCAACATCACATAATAAATCATTCGTGAAGGGCTTGATGTTGTACAGAAGGCGACACTGTTGGCTGAAATGAAGATCCTGTCCTTGGTGAAGCCACCCGATGGTGTATGGTTTTGGGTGTGCTATGGTCGACAGGCCTAGCCGCTTCACAACCTTTGCTGAAATGAGGTTCTTTTGGCTCTCACTTTTGACAATGAACTGCAGCGGGGAACCCCTCACCCACATTTGGGAATGGAAGAGCCACTCCCCCTCCTCTAGATCTTCGGGTTCCTCCTTTTGGATCTTGGTGGTGGTAACAGTGGCACTAGGCTATGCATCAATAATCTACTTCCCTTTTAATTCCTCTTGTCAGGTTCTGACTCAGAGTCGAAACATGCATATGATTCGGAAACCTTCAACTCGGGCACTAGTCACCCCTTGGTTTAAAATAATAGTAAAGTTAATATATTGAGGTTATGATTTATTTTATATTTATATATCGTTAATTAATATCTCAATATACATAAAATAATTATCGCTAAAAAATAATCATTTTAAAAACTCAGCAAAAAATATATATTTTTCATACATACATAATTAAAAAAATATTTATTTTAGGACATTTTCGCTAAAAATAACACGTTAAATAAAATGAAATTATGGAAATTTTCAATAAAAACAATTGAAAAAATAACAAATTTTATGAAATTTATATAAAAAATGATGACATTTGAAAAAAAAAGAAAAAGGATCCACATAAAGATTTAAGTATTTAAAAATAATAAAAAATAGATAAACATACAATTTAAAATAAAAATAAAAATTGTAAACATAAAAAATTTAAAAATAAAAAATAAGATTAATTAAACAAAAAAGACATTAAAAATATAATAATAAAAAATAATAAAACATTGAAAAAATTAAATTGAAAAAATGAAAAACAATAAAATAAGAAAAAAAATTTTAAAAATAAAAATCATTTAATATATATATATATATATATATATATATATATATATATATATATATATATATATATATATATATATATATATATTGTTAAATATAAATAATTAAATAATTTAAAAAAAATTACTAAGAAAAAATTAATAAATAAAATTTCGGCTCCTAGGACCACTTGGCAGGCTGAAAATCAATTGAGAATCGTCCTTGAACCTGCGGGGTGGCCTAAGGGGCCTCTACCCTAGGCTGCCAGAGCTGCGCAGCTCCACCAACCTAGGGCGGAGGCCCCTCGAGCAAACTGGTGGGCTGAAGGAAATTATGATCTCCACCAACCCATGGTGGAGGCCCCTCGAGCCACTCGCCATTCTCAAGGCGATTCTCAGAATCACCTTCAACCCACTTGCCTGCCCGAGTGGTTGGATTTTTATTTTTATCTTTTTATTTTCAGAATTTATTTTTTATAATATATATATATATATATATATATATATATATATATATATATATATATATATATATATAGATAATGCTTTTTTATTATAATATATATTTTTTTAATTTTTATGTTTATGCATTTTATTATTTTTTTAAATTGTATGTTTTTTTTTTAATGTTTAAAATTATGTATCATTTTCTTAATTCTATTTTTTCGAATGTCCTTTATTTTATAGAAAATTGACAGTTCTATAGCTTTTCCAAATTTTTAATTCAAATTTTCTATAATTGTATTTTATTTAACGTGTTATTTTGAGTTAAAATGTCCTAAAATACATTTTTTTTTAATTATATCTATGTGCAAAATGTATATCTTTTATTGAGTTTTTTAAAATATAAAATAAATCATAACCTTAGGATATTAATTTTATTATTATTTTTTTGTTAACTTTGGAAAAAAAAAATTAAAACTTTCATTATAAAAACACATTGCAAAAGGAAAACAAGAAACAAAAATTGGAAAACCCTTAAAAACCAAATATATTAGGACAAAAATAATAATTAAAAAAAAAAAAAATGGCCCCTAAGGTCCTTGGGCGAGCTCAAGTTGATTCTCATAATAGGTTGAGCCCGCCAAAGGGCCCAAGGATTCGTTGCCCTGGGCGCATGGAGCTGCACAACTCCACCTGCCAAGGGCAGCAACCCCTTGGGCCCATGCGTGAGCTTAAGCCGATTCTCAAAATCGGCTTGAGCCCACCCAAGGGATGAATATTTTTTATTTTTTTATTTTTATAATTTTAATTGGGTTTACGTTTTATTTATTTATTTATTTATTTAACGATTTCTTTTTTCTAATTTTTTTATTTCTTAAATTTTTTGTTTTTTATTTTTAATGTTTTTTATTTTTATTTTTGTTGTATTTATTTAAGTATTTCTATAAAAAAAAAATTCTAATGTTTTTTATTTTTAAGTTGTTTAGTGTTTTTTATTTTTATTATTTTGAAATTTTTTATTGTGTTTTTTTTAAGTTTTTGAATTTTTTTAAATTTTTATTTTATTGGTTTTTTAAATGAGTTTTTTATTAATGTATTATTTATATATTTATTTTGATGTTTTCAAGAAAAAGATTATTGGGGGTTGGCAAGCTTATTATGAGCTTGAAAACAATTGTAAGTGAGTCGATCTTTACATTTGGAGTAAAAATAGGTTCCTCTTTGAGACCCTTGTCACCCCTGTTGTCTTATACGAATGTGAAGTTTGGCTTTGCAGTATATCCAGAGAGTCATGGAGGAAGATTGAAATGATTAAAAAGAAATTCATAACCTACAACCTTAAGATGAAAGGAAATACTCCCTATCCTATCCTCTTGATCAAATCTGGTTTGTCCCCCATTGAAAGTATGTATATGTTTAGATATCTGATGTATAATAAGAAGTTTGACAACATGGAATAAAAAAGGCTCCCTAAAATTGCTTCTGACTGTAGTGAAAACCCTCACCTTGGCCTTAAGCACGGGTGGTATAAGTATGCCCAGTCTTGGTTCAACCATTGGGGAATTAAGGAGGAGCCATTAGGGGAATTTTGAGGTCTAAAATGGGTCTCCTAAGAAAATTATAAAATATTAGTGGAAATAATAAAATAAGATTTGATTACATCATCATATTTTAGAGGGAAAAATTAAAAAAACTACATTTTCAACTCGTATTTTGAACTTATCTCCCTACGGTTTTACTCAAAGTTCGAGCAGGAATAATCATTGGATGCAAAATTTAATTCCCCATCCAAGGAGTATCCATGTTGCATACTTTTGATGAACTCTTCTACACGAAAAATGATAAATACATGAAAACGTGATTGCAATCATGTTTTTTCATGTATTTCTCATTTTTCGTGTAGCAGGATCCATCAAAAGTATGCACCATGGGTACTCTTTGGATGAGGAATTAAATTTTGCATCCAACGAGTACTCCCGCTCGAAATTTGAGAAAACCCTTAGGGGGTTAAGTTGAAAATATGAGTTGAAAAAGTAGTTTTGTTATTTTATTATTTTTTAATATTTTTACTTTTTTACTCCAAAAATGGGGAATCATCCCCCATGGTTGACATCATCATCTTGAATCCTATTGGTTCTCATAAATTTTATTTTGGTTGTACATTTTTCTTAGGAGGCCTATTTTAGACCTCAAAATTCCCCTAATGTCAGTATGGGAAGCAAAGATAATATCAAAAATAATATTACCTCCAAGTTTAAGGACAAGTTGTAGGAGGATCAGGAGTTGGAGGGTAAAAGGAAGATAAGATACTATAAGGAAGTGATCAACCCCACCCTTGATAATCAGAATTATCGCTCTGTGTTTTCCATCAATAAGAAAAAAATGAACATTGCTAATATAAGAACTAATTCCCATGATCTTCGGAGTGAGACTGGGCGGTGGTCTATTCCAAAGACCCCTTGGAACGATAGAATCTGTCATATTTGCGATTCTAAGGAGGTGGAAGATTAAAAGAACTTCCTTTTAGACTACCCAACTCTTACTCACATTCGCTCTCAATTCCCTACCATCTACCACACTTCCAATCTTCTTGACCTATTAAGGCAGTCCACCTATAGCAATCTTGGAGCACTTATTTCCCTTCTCTTTGACCATAGAAACAAGATTTTGAAGAATCAAACATATATTCTTTCTCCTCTCTTAAGGTCCGATAGACCACATTGGTCTTAGCTCCTAGTAACCATCATCATCATCGTCATCATTTATTTATTTTTATTTTTTTGTTTCTTTGGTTAATTTTTTTTCTTTAATTATGTTTTTTGAAAATGTTTTTTTTTTATATTATTTATTTATTTATTTTTTCCATTTGTTTTTATCTTTTATAGGTTAATTTCGTTTTTTTTTTTTTTTACATTTTTATGTTTGTTTACATTTTTATAGGTTGTCATTTTTTAATTGTATGTTTTTTTTTCTAATATATATTTTTATTTACTTTGTAACATTATTTTTGACTTTTGTTTTTTTTGTCAATGTTTTAATTTTTAATTTTATTTGTAATTTTTTCTTTTTTCATTTTTTTTTTTTGAAATTTTAAAGTTTTTCGGAGTCATGATATTTTATCTTTTACTCCATTATTTCAAAATGTTGAAAGTATGTCTTGAAAAAAAGACGATATTCGAGCATCAACACCTTTAGTTTTCAGGGTCTTTTTTGCACAAAAAAAATGGTTTTCATTTCCATTTTTAAGACATGTTCAAAATTTACCCAAAAAAAATTGTCATTCCAGCATCAACACTTTTCGTTTTCGAGCTTTTTTTTCATGTTTTTTGGGGATTTTTTACTACAGTTTTCATTTTGAGTTTATAGTTCTTGTTTCATAGTTTAAATGTTCTGGATGTATCTATGCAAACAACTGTGGCTTTTAAGGACCAAAAGTTTCTCCAAATATTTGATACCCAAATTTTTGCGCAGGGTATGGAATAGATTCTTCAACTCATGCACATCTTGATCCCTTTGTTGCCGCAACCTATTCCATCGTATGTACTTTTCCTCATAGCTCCCCACGGGTTAATATTTTTCTTTGATGGCGTCTCACCTAGAATTCCAAGTGGGTGTGGTTGAGAACACAGAGGATTCCCTCTTGTCCTTTTTGTCATAGTAGGTTTCCCACCATTCCTTGACATGGAGGGCAGCTTTAAGGAGTGACAAAGTTATATTTTCCCGATTGAAAAAGTCATGAACCAAAAAACATCCTTCTAATAGATTCAACCATCTATCTACAATCTCTGCATCTCTTTGGCACTCAAATATGGGAATGTCAAAGTTAAATTTTACTTTAAAAGGAGTGGAGCCTCTAGAGTGGCTAATAGATGAAGATATGTCACCGTTGGGTAATTGTCGAAGGATTTGGGCAAAGTTGTCCATCATCGCGTTCCTCTATTTCTCAAGGGCCTCCTCAAGAAATATTTTGATATGATCACCTACTCCCTTGGCTTTATTTTCTTCTGCAATGGGAGGATGTTAGGGTTTGTGAGGCTAATCTTGCAACTATTCAACCAGATCGAGCCCTAACTCCTTATACCTTGATCTCGTTGGGGACATGCAATGAAAGATCAAGAAAGAGCACACTGATATGATACCACTTATCTGAACTTATGTGGGAATGTAATAAAATATATAAATAAACATAAACACAGATATTCAGCAGGAATAACACTTCATTTCATTAATATCAAATAACCGAAATATTCTTATAGACAGAATGTAAATAAACTAGCTCGGGCGATGGTAGCTTATCTGTGAGAAGCGATGTGGTGGTTACTTTCTTCTGAACTACGTTACAATGAGGCTCAAAGGTTGTTTGTTATTTAACAACATGGGAAAGCCTTAAAAAACCAAAACCCTAACCCACGGGAGATAGAACACAAAGCGTTTGTGGGCCCCATTGGGGTTAGCTTGGAAACCAACTTCTCGGGGTCATAACTTGGTCATATTATCTCCATTTGGCACATCTGATATATCATCAGAAATATCTCTTAGAGTACTACAATTTTTTCTGCAAACCCTTGCCTACAACTATAGACCTGCAAAGGACCTCAAAAAAATGTTATTTAGGGGGTTAAAACTGCTCTGGAAGTTCAAGACCCGAAAAACTACTAAAAATAGTAAATGATGTTATAAAAAAGGAAACTAATGAAACCATTTTGAGGTCGAGGTGGAATAGGTGGGTGGCCACCAATATCCACTTGGATCACATTGGGAAATTTCTTAATAATTTGTTTTGGGCACATTGATTTCCAGTAGAAAAACATTCAATGCGGTTGAAGATTGTATATGGAGGGGGAAGTTATGTCCTTGCAAGTAGGAATTTTAAAATTTATCTTTTGAGTCTGCCAATCATCTTAAATGTTGTATTGACCTTGTAGTGAAGACAGCATTTTGATCTATATCTTCCAATTTTAAGTTGCACTAAATGCATGGATCCTATAGTTTTATGCTTGATTTTTTTAGTGTTTTCTTTTTCTTTTGGTTTTTAATTTATTTCAGTATGCATGCCCTCAATGTCGATGATCATTTGACATAAAATATTACATGTTGTATTTTCTGCTTGTAAATTTTTCTGCCTCATTGTCTTAGCTGTGTACAGAATTCGAAATTTTGGTGCTAAAAAATCCTTTCAATTGAATGCAAATTGTCATAAATATTTTTTATTTTGCTTAAATACACTTACAATTTAGAAGGATTGTAGAAGAATTACCCATACATGTTGAATTATTCTTGCAATAATTTTTGCATAGTAAAAAATGTCACAATAATAGCACTATGACATATAAAAATAATAAGTTAAAACACAGTTTAAATACTATTGAAGTTGAAATACATTTCTTAGAAACTTAATGAATGTGAGATTAAAATGAATACAAATTAATTTATTTGTTTTATAAATAATTCACTATTCTATTATTATTACGAATAATTTCATAACTAATTAAAGATGGAATTTTTTTGTTTTTTTTAATTATATAAATTAAAATCATTCAATTCTTAATGAATAAAAAGGTAGAAATGTATTTTAAAATGAAACAATTAACAATTTATTTGGGCTAGATTAGCTCTCTATGCATCCATTTTTATAGTCATCCATTGATATAATTAAGTAATTGAGTTAAAAAAAATATTTATTTGAGGAAATTACACTATATTGTCATTTTGATTGTGCTATTTTCATATTGACACTGCAAAGTTAATCAACTAATGGTTTGAGATTGCAATTTTTATTTTTTTATTAAATAGTTTTGTATTCTCAATTGAAAGTTTAATAATATTGGGATGATGCATTCAAATGTAAATTTGTCTTTGAAATTATCACAATTTAACAATCCTATCGACCTCCCTTTGCACCTTTTAGAGTAATTGCTAGTAAATTTTCCTATAGACGGACACAGCTTATTTCATGTGGAGGAATTTTGGAAAAGGCGTATTATTGATTTGAAATATGGACAGTTATAAGGTCTGTTGTTTCGGGCAGCAAGGTATTAGTCTTAGTGGCTTCTTTTGTTGTGGCTCTTCTAAGTGTGGAAGAGTTCAGACTTGAATAAACATGATCGTGATGGAATAAGGACATTGGTCAAAGTTTCGAAGCTAGGTGCATATGATTGGTTGTAGGGAAGATTTGTTGTTGAATATTTCCACCACCAAAATTTTGTGGGTAATACTCATGTATGGAAAAGGGTAGCAAAGAATTCCACACATGGTGTTATTTTATTATGGAAAATAAAAAATCTCCATGTTATGAATGAGCATCTTATGAGGATTCAAGTCTTTATGAATTATCATTTCATTGATTTAAGTATGCTTGAAAGAATTGGATGATTTTTTTTGTGATATTTATTCCAGCCAGTTATTGCCACGAGTTTGAAATTGTGTTGTAACTAGACATTCCAACAGAAGACAACTTTTAATTCTAGGAATGTTTGACTACTAGATTTTATGAACACATGATGAATACATAAATAAAATACCCATGATGAAAATAATTGTAGAGGAAGAAAATTACGATCTTGTGATCATTGCATTTATCTCTTGTTGATGTATTTAGTGTTGCAATGTTGAATATGTAAAATCATTCCTAAGTTTGCAAACTGAGAATTTTCATAGTAAGAAATGTGTTCTATCTATGAGTTTTTTCTCCGAGAATTATTTTCCAAATGGCGCACTATAAGTCTTGATTGGCATTTACAAAGAATATAACACTGAGATGGATGTCTCTTGTATGAAAACTACTTACCTAGATAATTGGCAAGTACAGTGGATGGTACCTTTGTATCTCTATAGATGGAAGTAGATCCATAGGATGTTCAATTAGTCAATAAGGAAAATTTCAAGGATGAAAATTTGTCTTAAAGTTTAGAGACCTTGGTGAATCTTACTAGTCCCTGACATGCAAATTATAAAATGTTTTGTTATATTTTTGTAAAAATATTTAAGTTTCTAATGATTTTATATATTTTTTATAATTTTTTGGTGATTATAAAGGTAAAATAATTTTATACTATAAAATTTGGGCAAATAATTTAAAAAAATGGAAATTAGCAATTTTTTCCTTTGGAAAAAACATGAAAAATTAGACCAACTACGAATATTAGCCCCTAAAGGTTTTCTTGTTAATAAAATTTCATGGTTGGATTGATGTTAGACCCTAGAGTAGAATAAGTTCCCATTCGATTTGAGGTATCGATAGTACTTTGATTTCTAGTGGGTATGTGATGAAAATTCTCTAAATGAAAGAAGGAGCATGGAAACTTTTTGAGGTGGAAGCAGTTGCATTTTTCTCACTTGAGCTACTTAAGTATTAGATGTGGACTAACTTGTTGGAGTGAAGTGATGAATTTGCAGTAGGGAGGATAGAGAGGTCCTAGTTTCAACAGAGAAATATTTGGCATTTCATCCAAGGAATGTAGGAAACAATGCTTGTGATAGAGAAAATACTTATTGAAGTGTGATGGCAATGGTCAATATTAGTTGGTTATAGCAGTAGGAAAGGATATTGTGTGATGATGGAAAAACGAAGGTATAATCACATGAGTTGTATAGAATAAAGTAGATGAATAGTCATATTATAATGTGTGTCAAACATGTGTTTGTAAGTAATTTTATAGAGTTATGTTTGAATTCATTTATTGGTCCGTAAAATGCTTGATGTACCTAGTAACTCCATAAGCTGGAGCATGTGTTGTATTTGTATCTATGTAACATGAAATGGGCATATTACTATAAGATCTAGAGAGGCATGCATGCCCCTTTGTCATGTGCCCTTGATAATGACTTGATAACTTGTCTAATTTAGTTAATAAACCTCTATTAGGGAGTTATTTTACACTTTAAAGAGTAGATCATGTGTTGGCTAGATAACCTTGAGTGGACAATATTAGTGCCCATTTATCATGTGCCCTTGATAATGACTTGAGAACTTGTATAATTTAGTTAATAAACCTTTATTGGGGATTTATTTAACACTCCAAGGAGTAGGTCATGTGTTGGCTAGATAACCTTGAGTGGACCATATTAGTCACAGACTCTAAGGGGTGAAGTTTTATATCCAAGGGGAATTCATATATATGTTGAATGAACAAAGTACATGAAGGAAATCCTAGCAAAACTACGATTGTAGTTGTTAGGAACACATGCATTTCTATAGATTGTTGTTCTTTATATGGATGTCGATGGTTTGATGATGTGTACATGATCGAGGTATGAAGTAAAACCACTAGGTTGGAACAGAAATAGACATCAATTATTAGGAGGTTCTTCACTTTGCAAAGGTGTGTGTACTACAAAGCAGATGTAGATGAGTAGCTCAATGAATGTGTGTTGGAGTATGTAACTCCTACTCATATTATGGGTGTGATCATATATTTAATTATTGATTTTATTGGTAAGTGTTTGTGGATTTATATGTTCTACATGAAGGAGTTTGTTCATATTAATTAGGAATTTGTTTAAACCTAGTTATCTAAGAAAATATCCAAATAGTTAGCCTCCTAGTTTGGAGTGTGTTTGAGATATTTTCTCAATTGAGTGATTAGGTAAAAGATAGTCCTCCTATATGAAGACAAATCTCATTGAATTATATTTGTACAATTTCATTGTTAAATAGAACTCGCGAGTTATTTGTGTGATCCACATGCATATTGATGGCCACCCACCTATTCCACTTGGGGACCTACCATTGTTTCTTTCAGTTTCTTAGTTCCCTTAACTGTAGCACAGTTTACTATTTTTAGCAGTTTTTCGGGTCCTGAACTTGCGGAGCCGTTTTGAGGCCCTAAACGACTTTTTTTTGGAAAAACTAGGCTTAACTTGGAACTTCCATCAATTTTTCTCACATCAAAAATTTTATTCCTCGGGTAGATCTTTCTAATGAGGTATTGTGCACGTCAAACGGATATCGTATGTGAAATTTACGTCACCAGGAAGATTGATGTACCAATTTACCCAAATGGGGCCCATAGTTTTGGTGCTTCATCTCGTAGAGTTATGTTCTTTGATATTTAGGGTTATCCACTATTTCTCAATAGTAAATAGGTCCTCGAGCCTCATTGTAACACAGTTCAAAGACCTGTAGCCACCACATCTCTTCTCATAGATAAGCTACCAATGCCCTAGCTAGTTTATTTCCATTCTCATTGTAAGCACATTTCAGTTATTTGTTATTAATGAAATGAAGTTTTATTTCTCTTGCATCTCTTCTTTTATCTGTATTTCTATATTTCATTATGTCCCTGAATAAATTTGGATCAATGGTATCAAAGTGGTCTGCTCTTTTTGGATCCTTCTTTACATGTCCCCAATAAGGTCGGGGTATAAGGAGTTAGGGCTTCATCTGGTTGAACCTTTGCAAGGTCAACCTCACAAACCCCAATGGCCGCCCATGTGGGAAGAAAAGAAAGATGAGGGAGCATGAGATCCTATAAAAATATTGCTCGAGGAGGCCCTTGAGAAAAAAAGGAATGTGATGATGGATAAATTTTCCTATATCCTTCAACGGATGCCTACCGATGGCGCATCTACATCCAACAGTCACTCTGGAGGTGCCACTCTTTTTAAGGTACAAGTAAACTTTGACATTACCATATTTTAGGGCCAAATAGATGCAGATGCCATAGATAAATGGTTTAATCTATAAGAAGGATATTTCTCGGTTCATGACCTTTCCGACCGGGAGAAGATTATTTTTTCACTCCTCAAAGTCATCCCCCATGTTAATTAGTGGTGAGAAACCTACTATGAGAAAAAGGACGAGGGGGAACCCTCTTTTTTCTCAGTCGTATCGACTAGGAATTCTTTCTGAGATGCCATCAAGGAACAATACTACCCCATGGGGAGATATGAGGACAAGTAAATACAATGGACTATGTTGCGGCAGCAAAGGGATGAAGATGTGCTTGAGTTGACGAATTTTTTCCATACCCTATGCACAAAGTTGGGTATCAAATATTCAGAGAAACATTTGGTGCTGAAGTACTGCAATTTTCTGCACAGATACATTTAGGAGGAAATGGAGTTCCTAAACATCTCCTTTCTTGGTATGAAATACCGGTATGCTGCCAAGATTGAGCATAAATTCAAACAGAAGAAGCAAGACTTTGGATCTATGAATCAAAAGCCAGGGAAATGTGCCCCCAAACTGTAGAGCAAAGGAAAAATCCAAGGCATGACGACCCAATTCAACCTACCAAAGCCAAAAGCAAAGAAAAACACCGTAAAGCCAAAGAAGGACATGGGAAAGTGGTGTGAGTTCCATAAGAGCTCCACTCACAAAACAAGTGAACGTTAGGCCAAGAAGACACTGGTGGACGAGATGAAGGCTTCTAAATTAGATACATGCTCTAACTCTAAATCAGAACCGGACAAGGGGAATGAAAAAGGGAAGCAGATTATCGATGTGGAGCCCAATGCCATCGTTTCCACCACGAAGATCCGAAGGAGGAACCGAAAGATCCAGAGGAGGAGGAGCATCTCTTCCACTCTGAGATGTGGGTAAAGGGTTCCCCTCTACAGTTCATTGTCAAAAGTGGGAGCCAAAAGAACCTCATTTTGGTAGAGGTTGTGAAGCGGTTGGGCATGCCGACCACAACACACCCATAGTCGTACACCATCAGGTGGCTTCACCAAGGATGGGATCTCCGCGTCATCCAATAGTTTCACCTTCCCTACAGCATCAATCCGTCCACAGATGAGGTATTATGTGACATTTATCCTCTTGATGTTTTTCATGTATCATTAGGCCAACCATACTTCTGGAAGAGACATGATGTGTATGATTCTCGACCTTACGCTGTTATTGTTAGTTTGGGAAATAAGTTGTACAGGATACTAGAGGTACCACTGCCTACCACAATATCTTTGGTTACTACAAAAAAATGCAGTAAGCTCATTTCCAAAACCGGGAAATTTGTTTTCTTGGTGATCCCTCACGGAAAGAAGAAGATTGTGGCCACGACCTCCAGACATGGATCCTCTACACGAAAACAACAAATGAATAAGGTCGTGGAGGAGTACGAGTACATCTTCACCTCACCCGCAGGGGTGCCTCTGCACTGTCAGATCAAGCACCCCGTCGATCTGACCCCAGGTGCATCATTTCCCAATGGATTAATCTATCAGCGCTCTGTTCTGGAGAACAATGAAATGAATAGGTATATTTAGGAGCTGTTGCAGAAAGGTCACATACGATTGAGTTCATCACCCTGTGGGAGCCCGATCGTGTTGGTGCAGAAGAAAGATGGGACTTGGAGACTCTGTATTGACTATCGTGTGTTGAACAAGATCACTGTCCAGAATAGGTACCCAATCCCATGGATTGATAACCTTCTGGACCAACTCAAAGTGGCGAAATATTTCAGCAACATCGACTTGAAGTCCAGGTATCACCATATACTAATTGAACCCTATGATGCGTGGAAGACTGCCTTCAAAGAAAGGTAGGGCCTTTTCCATTAGGGGAATTTTGAGGTCTAAAATGGGCCTCCTAAGAAAAATGTACAATCAAAATTCACTTTATGAAATCCAATCACATTTTAGGGGATAACATCATCCCTAATGGTTGAGGTGGCATTACTTGAGTTAAAGGTACTTACTTGTCACATTCTCAATGGTGGATAAAAACTCATGGTTAACCATGGTAGTGCTCTAAGTACATTTAAAGTCAAAGTACTCATAATAAATGCCATTTCACACTTTTTGAATAAAAATATATTATTGTCATTTCATATTTCTTGAAAGAAACAATGCATATCATTATACATTTATTATATTATATTATATTATATTATTTTTATATATTATATTAATTACATATTATTATACAATTTAAATAATATAAATTTTAATTAATAACATATAATATAATTAATAATTTATAAATTTATATTTATATTTTATTTTAAGTTATTTAAGTACAAAGGACAAGTGCATGATTTTTCTTGAAAAGCTCATTCTTATTTATAGTCACATCAATACAATTTTTTTATTAATTTTATTTTGGTACAACTTTTGAATTTAATTTAACTATGGTTACATGGATTGTGGTGCAAAAAGTGAATTGAAAATTCATAAATATTATTTTATTGGTTTAGCTATTATTTTATTATTTCCTTACGAGGCCCATTTTAGACCTCAAAATTCCCCTAATGGAATGGTTTTTCATTCCTTTCGGGTTGACAAATGCTCCCGCAACATTCATGAGGCTAATGAAATACATCCTACGGCCATTCACCAACTCATTTGTAGTAGTGTAATTGGATGACATCTTGATATTTAGGCGAACTTGGGAAGAGCGCCTCCACCACATCCGACAGGTCCTCCAAACACTGCAGAAACACAATTTGAGTGCCAATTTGGAGAAGTGCACTTTTTCCATGACCGAGGTTTAGTATCTGGGATACATTATAGGTGAGTGGGGGGTAAATGTGGATCCAACCAAGATCCAATCCATTTAGGTTTGGACAGCCGCAATCACTCTAACATAGCTTCGTAGCATTTTGGGTCTTGCTAATTTCTACTACAGGTTCATGTTGGGATTATCTCATATCACTTGGCCCTTGAGTCAAGTCACAAATGGAGGAGCGAAAGAAAAATTCTTTTAGTCAGAATCTCAACAGAAGGTGTTCATATAGTTGAAACATCGCCTCTCCTCAACCCCAGTGCTCACATTACCAGACTTGCAACAACCATTTAAGATCGAGACATTTTCCTCTGACTATGTTATTGGGGAAGTTATTACTCAAAAGGGGCATCTAGTGGCATTTTAGAGTGAGACATTGTCTGACATAGTCCGCAAGTATCCTACTTATGACAAAGAAATGTATTCCATTGTGCAGGCTTTCCGAAAATGTAAGCATTACATTGTTGGGAAGGAAACTGTCATCCACACAAACCACAAACCACTATGGTTCATACAAATGCAAGGGAAGTTTTAGAACGATCGTCATCAGAATTCGTCCACATATCTGCAACAGTTTCATTTGAACATCAAGTACAAGAAGGGAAGAACCAATAATGTTGCAGACTGTGTCAGCCGACTACCATTTGTGGTGCTATCCACCATTCTCAACTCTTGTGGGCATGAGACTTATGATTGGCTACTTCTCTACAAGAGCGATCCAAAATTAGGCCACACATATAAGACACTCTTGGAGGGTACGCAAGTTCCAAATTTTCACCTCCAGAATGCACTGCTATGTCACCTGGGACACCTTTGTGTTCCTTCAAGCGAGCATGCCAAGATGATTTGGGAAGCACACTACAATCGATTCACTGGGCATTTTGGGGTCGAGAAAATAGTGGCAGTACTATAGAAGAATTTCTATTGGCCAAACCTTCGACAAGATGTCGAGAAGTACATCAGATCCTTCACTGCTTGCGCTATTGCCAAACTGACCACCAAGAAGCAAGGCCTCAATACTCCACTACCTGCCCCTATTCGACCTTGGGAATCCATCTCCATGCATTACATGTCGGGGCTTCCTTATACTAAGCATGGAAATGACTATGTTTTTTTGGTCTTCGATAGATTCTCGAAGATGGCCATTATGGTGGTCTGGAAGAAGAATATCATAGCAGAAGCCATTGCTAAACTCTTCTTTAAACGAGTGTGGGTGCAATTTGGGATCCTGCATTCTACCATCTGAGATCGAGACAAAAGTTTCGTCATCACATTTTGGTCTAGCCTCTGGTTAATGTTGGACACCAAGCTCACCAAGTCCACATCTTTCCATCCACAAGCCGATGGCCATACAGAGTTCATCAACAGGATGATTGTACACATTATGCGCATGTACAATTTGAAGCATCCACGCACATGGGATGAGATCCTTCCCTATGTACAACACAGTTATAATCTGGCTCTCTACAGCTCATCCAGCCACAAACCCTTTCAATTGGGCTTTGGATTCCAACGACTATGTCCCATTGATGTAGCCATGCCATTTGCAGCTGCTCAGTGCAATTCGACTCACGTCCAGTCTTAAGCTGACAATGTGAACAACTTCATTGATCACATTTAAAACATCCACCAATAGGTTCATGACATATTGGACAGAGCCAACGCTAAGTACCAGCAACGACATTATCAACATCGGGTGCCACACAAATTCCAGGTGGGAGACAAAGTGTGGCTACATTTGCAGAAGGAGTGCCTCACTAGACCCCACCGTAAGATTTGCTCGCCTGCGATATGATTCGTACACCATCACCATTGCTATAGGGGCCAATGCCTTCGAGCTCAGTATTCCACTAATCCTTTTTCTGCAACCAGTGTCTAATGTGGACCGCCTTCAGCCGTACGTCCCACCTCTATTGGACACCTCCGAAATTGCAGAACAACTCACATTAACAGAGTTAAACCCGGATTGCATGGAATAGGCCACCACGGATCGTATCATGGACATGAAAATCAAGAACACTCACCAACAAAAGATCCAGTTGTATCGAGTTGTCAAAGCTAGAAAACTCCTGCACCAAGGCAAATGGTTCACCAGGGACCAAGTTCAATAGAAGTTTCCTCATCTCATGTAGGAACTTAACTCAATGGGGACCATTGCTTCCTAGTAGGGGAGGAATGATCCAGGTGGATACTGGTGGACACCCACCTATTCCACTTGGGGCCCCACAATTGTTTCTTTTAGTTTTTCAGTTTCCTTAATTGTAGCATAGTTTACTATTTTAAGTAGTTTTTCAGGTCCTGAACTTTCAAAGCCGTTTAGAGGCCCAAAACGACATTTTTTTGGAAAAATCAGGAGCAACATGAACTTCCTTGGATGTTCCTCACATCAAAAGTTGTATTCCTTGGATATATATTTCTAACGAGGTATTGTGCGCATCAAACGAAGATCGTATACCAAAGTTACGTCCCCAGGAAGATTGATGTACCAATTTACCCAAGCAAGGCCCATATTTTTGGCGCTTCATCTCCTATGGTTAGGTTTTTGGATGTTTAGGGTTATCCATTGTTTCTCAATAATACATAGGCCCTCGAACCTCATTGTAACATTGTTCATAGGCATGTATTTGCTACAACTCTTCTCAGAGATAAGCTACCAGCGCCCTAGATAATTTATTTCCAATCTATCTATAAGCGTACTTCAGTTATTTCTTATTAATGAAATGAAGTTTTATTTTTTATGCATCTCTTCTTTTATGTGTATTTCTGTATTTCATTGTGCTCATGCATAAAACTAGATCATTGTGTGCAATAATAATATCTAATCTCCAACACCTTTTCATCTATGAATATAGAAATATTCCTATTTTTAATTTCATTAAAACCATGATAATCCCTTAATATTTTTCTCTAACATGTTTTATAATTTTTCAGTATGATATGCATAGCATTGAGAATATATATAGTTTTTAAATAGCATGATTATGAATATGAATTATTATTTAAATTTATTATAATATGATATACATATTATATTTATTTCTTAAATAAATTGTTTGTAATTTTATCAATAAATATAAAACTACGCTATAATAAATTTAATTAAATAGACTTATTATTTGTATTATTACTTTATTAATTGAATGGAAATTTTTTTATTATTATTACTTTTAAATATATTCATCATTACAACATCTCATCTAAACCTCTTCCATAATGAACTCAAGAATAAATAGATTGAGATCATTTTAAAAGATTTATAATTTAATTTTTTCCCAACATCTCATATAAACCTCTTTCATAATAAACTTAATAATATATACATTATTCATTGAATAACTATAATTTAAATTTTTTCCAACCTTCTTCATTGTAAAAAAATTATTAAAATTAATTTTTTAAATTATTATACATATTTTTAATTAGAAAAATAAATTAAATAATTAAAAAAATATATTATATTTAAATTATACAATATTAATGATCATAGTTCTAATACTTTGTAACCCAATTAAAACTTGCATTTTCACCAAAAGGGTGCAAAGACACGTCGATACAAGTGTAGATGAATGTTGAGTGATGTAGAGGTAGTGAAGAAGGAAACAAGGATGTGGACGTGGAAGGCGTGAGGAATCAGGAGGTGAGGGGTGGGGGAATGAGAAAAAATTGCTAAAGTAGAGGGTTGTGCGTGTAACATGGTTGTGTTATCGAAATCTGGTGAGTTTTTGGGGTGATCAGATGCCCCCATAGAAGCATTGAGTAGATAGAGATAACCACAAACTAATAGGGAAGATAGTAAATGAAGAAAGTATGTTGTGGGAATATCTCGTAACTATATTTGTAGTATATCTACCATCCTACCAAATTGCCTAGATGAAATTTTGCACCACTGATATTGTTGAGGGGATGAAAGATGGAACTAATAAAGTAGCTCGGCCTAGAGGGTTATCACATGGTTTGGCATTGGCATTGGAGAACTGTTATCTTTTGAAGGAGTGCCAAAACAATATCTAGTTAGGATAACCCAAAAAGATATAGGGGCTCCTTCCAAAATTCTTGAAGAGGCACTAATATCTCACTTGTATCTCATATTAGATGTGGCATTGAAAAGTAAATGACTCCTTGGTCTCAACTTCCTAGATTTTGCATATATGAAATTCTAATCATGAGGGATATGGCGTATGGTCTTAATCTTGAACTAGTGGTATCACACTTTCATTGGCCCAATGGAAATATTAGGCCATGAGACCAATTCTATTTTACATTCCAAATAAATAAACCATAAACCTTTATTAAATAAAAGGATTACATCCAAAACCAATGTCCCTATGACGTTGTCCAAAACTGAGATGAATTTTCAAGCTGGAATTTGTCTTTCAAGGAACAAATTTTTCAAAGGTGACAATGGTATTTTATTCATATATATTGAAATATTATTGATATATTATATAAAGTGGTATCCTCTAAGCTACTACTTTGGTCTCAAAGAGAGATTTATCAAAAACTGCAATCATCAGATATGGACTGAAAACAACTTCATGCTCAACTAGAGTAATCTTGAACTAGTATTTGATTTTCCTTGGTGGATGGATTTATTCACCGCCCACAGTTGATCCTCTAATCGGCAAGGAACCATGTTGTCTTTTGTGTTCTTGATTTGAGAAAATATAATATTCTTTGTTATACTTTGTAGAAGTGGTGAAAGGATATGAAAGTGAACGTTTTATTTAGTTCTTCTACAAACTCGAGGCACCCCTGTAATTCAATAGTTTCTGATTTTTGGAGCTTTGAATCTATTCAATAACTAGTTTGGAGTCCCCATATATATTTAGGCTTCTAAGACCTCTTCCTATTGCTAGGTTCATTAGGATGGTGATAGCCTTTACTTATGTAAAAATATTTGTGGCAACACCTAATCCACATTCAAAGTTCATTACCATGGTGGTAGCCTTTACTTCTGCAAAAATATATGAGGTAGCATCTAATCCAAATTTAAAGGAGATTGTATTTGTGTTTATATTGATTGGAATAATCAAAATACCCCCACCTCCACTTTTTTTTGAGTTGCTTCTTGCTACCTCATCAAAGAATCCATTTGTATTAAAGTTTATGAGAGATGTCAGGGGCTGCAAGATTTTTTTAGTTTTTCTTTCTTTGATACTTTTTGGTAGCAAAGGTAGGATCTATTGAATTTAGGGAAGGCTTCCAGCAGAGACTACTTTGTCTTTGAACAAGGCCTCATTAATTCAGAGAAATATTTCCCAAAGGACAAAATTTGGAAGGGAATGGTGCCTCTTTCTAGCCTCATTGTTTTTTGACCAAGTTTCCAGGGGTGCTTCAATTGATTCTCATTCCCAGCTTACTTCCTTTTCCACCATTTTGATATTTTGAGGTTGTCTAGACTCCACACTTCCTTGGTAAACAGAAAATTTAAGAAGAGATGGATGGCACTTTTGGATCTTCCTTGCATAAACAATAAATACTAGGTCCTTGTCAAGATCCTTCGTCTCCAAGTTTCAACTTTTAATTTCATGAAAAGGATCTAGAAAAACTCATTAGATGTATATTTCTGTGGATTTTAGTCACCAAGTTTCATATTTAAATTTCATGAAAAGGATATATATCACATCATAGTAGGAGGTTCACCTTTCTGGTGAAGATAATGATGCCGAAAATAAATTTTAAGAAAATTCATTAGATGTAGATTCATGTAAATTTAGTTTAAATTTCATGAAAAGGATTTGAGGATGAGATCTCGTTATGAGTAGATAAAAAATATTCTACAACACTTTCAGGTTTAAACAAACTTCTTACAATCTTAACATCATCTTACAAATGGACATATCTTTTTCAATTCAACATTATCTTCAACTTCACTCTACTTGGAAGAATATGTGTGTGTGTGTGTGTGTGTGTGTGTGTGTGTTAATAAAAACCTATAGATACTAAAACAAAAGGGGTTGATTGGAATCTCATATCAAGGCACATCAATCCATCATATAATAGGAAGAGGCATCCCACAAAATTATTCATAAATAAATAGAAGCAGAAAGTGATGCGAGAATAACACAATTAGGAGATGAACTGGAGGCTAAAATTTCAATTTTTGTTGCTTATAGAAAGTGAGAAACATCATACCCTTGCAAAAAATGGTGAGTCGCTGCAGAATTCAAAAAATACAATTCCCTCAATCACCCTCACAAAAAGAATTCAAAGGGAGACTTTTCTCAACTCCTTTATGGAGAACCATTACCATTCTAAAGATCTATATTCTAGGGGAAATCACTGAGAAATACAGCCAAATGTATAGGGAAATCACTGAGAAGTAAACCCTAGTCAGTACATTTGGAGAACAAGATTGATTTAAACGTTGGTCCAAATGGTTTTATACCACATAAAAATATATCCGAGACACAAAAATGATTATGGTGATACTCTAAACGATGGAGTGTGGATCAATTGATCCTTTTGGGCTTGACAACCAAATAAAACAACCCAACAAGATTCGATATATTTCACCCCAACTTTTTGTCAATTATATTCTACAAAAGTTTCACCAAGGTAACAACAAACATGTTACAAAAATAGTTCTAAATTTTTTTAAGAACATGGAAACATTGTCATCAATAGACTTGTGTTCAAAATATCATTCACATTGGATTCAGTATCAAAAAAAGAATAGCTAGTTGGCCACTTCTTGAGGTGTGGTTCAAATTTGGTTCCTTTTCCTCTTCGAAACAACTCGATTAGAGATTGCGTTAAATTCCCTTGGATCACTCCTCTAGTACATGGGAGCACAACCTAGTTTTCCAAAAGAGTCTAGAGAGATTAAGAAGGTTTCCCTCTTCCCCTACTATAATATTCCTAATTAGCTTTGAGCTATTTTTATTAATTTTTCCTTTTTATAATAAGATAGATGAATAAGTGGGTAAAGAGACCCATAAATCTCTTTAGTAGGAATAAAACCACTTCTAATGTTAATGTGGATCATTGTATCAGCTTAATAAAGCACTTTTGGGTGTGAATAGGGGCTAAAGCATGTGAACAAGGTCAAGGTTGACCAAATCAACAACGATGTCATGGAGGTAGCAGAGAGTTAATGGAGGGCAACACAATTATGGTGGAGGAGTGTATGCGTGAGAGTAGCATCTTTAATGAGTGCGACCTAGGGTGAGGAAGCTCACCAAGCATATAAGGAAGGGAATGGAAGCCATAGCGGGGATTTTGATTATTGTTTATGTCATGGTATTTTATGAATTTCTGCATGCTTCAAATTTTTAGAGGAGCTTGCTGTGCTGTTTAGCATAAGGGTGTTTCCAAGTGGAAATACCACCCTCATCCTTGGGGGACTTCGAGTACCCACTCAGGAGAGGTTCATTGAGCTCCATTTCCACTATCCGTCATTAGGCCAAGCATCATCCATTATTCACAATGCAATCTCCTTCAGTATTGTGTTTTTTTGTAGGGCAGTAGCAATGGACGGTTGATAAACCTAGTTTATGAGCTTGTTTTCCAGTGAGGGGAGCAGCCCTTCATCCAGAAGGCTATAAAGGAGGTTTCTTGGGATTTTTTCCACCATCTGGCATCAGGACAAGCATTTTCCATCATCTACAATGTAGTCTCCTTCAAGAAATCCTATTTTGCAACGCAATGTAGTGGAGGGCTTAGTGCCCAAGTTTGTGAGCTAGTTTTCTAGTGAGGGGAGGGGCCCTCATCTAGAAAGCTTGGAGGGAGAAGTTGCAGCCATTTCCTTGTCATGTTAGCCATGTCCCAACAGTGATTCAGTGGTATATCATTATTCAGCCTAGGGCTACATTTCTCATATGGTGTATTTCTGGAAACCCCTTCTGGGTTGTCCTGGAATTGTGCTTGGGAGCTTAGATCTCTGATCCTGACACTTTTTGAGAATTATATCAGTAGATATTTGTATTTATATTTTCCAGCAGCAGTGACACTCATTGGGACTGTGCTGTAATGGTCCTTCAACATTTTGAGTTGCAACAACATTTCATGTTTGGGTGTATTTGATCATTGGAGGCTTGTTTTGCATAACTTGAATGACCTTTTCCTCAAGGTATTGTACTCATTTGCTACTATTATATAAAATGAAATGCATCTATGATTTTCTCATGTTTTAATTTATTGGTATTTACTACATTTTCCAATTTTATGTTCTATATTTCTGTCTTTTCCATTTTGGACTATCACAGTGGTATCAAAGAATAATCTTGGCTTAGCCTATGGGGCACTACATCTAGAATTCTGGAGCAATGGATGGAAGAGAGTTTCCAAAACTTCTTCTCCAAACTATGCAGGATATTGCCATATAAATTAAGGAGATGAGGATGGAAAAACATAAGGATACCTTGAGAAGGTCTCAACATGGAGAGATTTCCGACACCTCGCATTATTGGTGTGAGAAATCAACATTACAACCAATTCCACAATGATCCACCATGCCTACATTCCTTGCAATAGGAAATGAGGTAGGAGGAACTCAAAAGGAGGAGATTATTGGCGATTATCTCCTAGAATATGAATCTCAATCTCAGAGGTTCAAATAACATCTAAACTTCCAAGGGTTCTGTCAGATCAAGGATAATTGAAGACCCAATAATCACAATAGAGGTAGAAGGTACATGAAAAACAATGGTCTGCAACATACTTTGGGTAGATTCTTTCTACCTGCTTTTGATGGGTCACCCAAGTGCACAGCCAAGGATTGGGTAGAGAAATTAGACATCTATTTCCAACTAAACCAAGTTTTAGACATGAAGGCCATTAAGATAGCAGCGCGACACCTTGAAGGTGAAGCACATGAGTGGTGGTTTCATGGCCTATCTACATTGGGGCATGCCAATATAACTGCTTATGCAAATTTTACAGAGAGTTTGGTGGAAAGGTTTGACCGAAGAGATCCAAAAGCACATTTTGTTGAGCTAGCTAAGCTCAAGCAGTTAGGAGATCCAAAGATTTTTATCTTGAAACTTTCAGTCATGGTGCCAAATTTATCCACGGCTAGAAGGGTGTGTATGTTTATGGATGGGCTAGTAGAGCCTTTGCATAAGTTGGTAGAATCCACTAGACCAACTACGCTCCAAGATGCTATTGAGAGGGTTAGGGACTTGCAAAATACTTTTCCAAGGGCAAGAGACCCCCTTCAGCAAGAGTTTTCTTCTCAATCAAAAGAGAAAGCTATGAATATTCCTCCCTCAAGAGAGCACCAAGACAAAGGGTCTCTTAGTGATGATGAGGTATTATCCAATAATAATTAGGAGGAAGAGGAAGAGTTGGAAGGAGATACCAGCGTTGTAGCACCAGGAGGATATCCACCACCACCTAGAGGTGGAAATGGAAAAATTGATCCAACTAGAGGAGCCCTTGCATCCTTGCAAGGAGCTCCAAAGAATCTAACATTGGGAGACCAAGGCACAGTCCAGGAACAACATGTGTCGATATTGATAGACACTGGGACTACCCACAATCCTATTGATGCCCAACTAGTGCAGTGGGGAGACATACCCACCAGTGATTATGAAGGATTGTCAGTTGTGGTCCCCGAGACTAAGCAGTGGGGGAAGTGTGTTTCGGCATTGACTATGACTTTGGGGACATACACCCTGATAGATCACTTATTTGTGGTCAAGACCCATGCCACCAATATGATATTGGGTGTGTAGTGGTTGATTACACTGGGGGAGGTCACTACAGGTTGGGAGGTATTGTAGATGGAATGGATAGACAAGAAGAGTGGTAATCATCAAAAGATCAAGGGCATCCACACCTATCCATCTCAGAAAGCCTCCACACATAAGATGGAGACTAATTTGTGCAGAAGAAGCCATGAAAACCCAGTCCACTCATATATGAAGTTCACTCTGGACCATGATGTTTTATTATTTGGAGGCATTCCACGAGGGAGGCCCTAGGATTGGAAGTTGGTTAAATATTTCTCACAACAAGTGACACCACTCACATATCTGGCTAAGAGGAGAGCCTTGTATGGGACCAACACAATGCAGAGGGTCTTTTATTGGATCAAGGAGGAGATGAATATTTGTTTGGTATCAGTATTACCAACTGTCAACAAGACTTTTGCACTGAAATGTGACGCTTCAGGAGTGGATGATGGCACACGTATGGTGGAAGAGGGCTATTTCGTAGCCTTTGAGAGTCAAAAGATACTTCCACATTGGAAGGAGTCTTCCATTTATGGTAGAGTGTTGTGAGTCTTCATACATGCATTGACCAAACTCAGGAGGTTTTGGATGTGCAAAAGCTTCCAAATGAAGATTGACCACCATGAACTTCAATCTTTTCTTGAGCAAAAACAACTGGAAGAGAGGCAGTAAAAGTGGGATAGCAGTACTTTGGCATGTGACTTTGGCATTGATGATGTCAAAGAGGGGAGTTATGAGGAGATAGGTGCCTTATTACAGAAACTAGCAGCATTGTCATTGAGGGATATAGATCCATATTGGGAGTCCCAACTATTGGTGGAGTATTCAAAAAACCACTTCACATGTGAAGTACTTGATGGAAATGTTATTGATGAGAGGTATAGAGTGGTCTGAAGACATCTATTACCAGGGTTGGGTCTTCTTGACTTGAGATTCCAAGCTCAAGGAGAAGATACTACATGCAACACATGACTCACTCATTTCCGGTCACCAGGATTTCATCAAGACATATCAGGCCATTTGGGAGAGATTCTCATGGGAGGGTCTCAAGGAGGATGTGTTGCAGCATATCAAGGAATGGGTAGTTTTCTTGAAGAATGAGGAGGAAGGAAACAACCATCTTGAAAGGTTGTTACCACCACTTACTCTTTTGGGAGAGAGATAGGAGAGCTCATCTATGGACCTCATCACTAACTTGCCAATAGTACATGGTAAGGGTTGTGTCTTTGTGCTTATTGATCAACTAAAAAAGTATTTGCATTCCTTTGCCATTTATTTACAGTACATTGCTCCACAAGAGGGTAAGCCTCTCCTTGCACTTCATGGTCTTCTTAAGACCAAAATTAGTGATAGATCTAGCCCTTCCTTGGATGGCTTTGGGCTAGTATTGTTATATTTTGGGTATACTCAGTTGACACCCAAGGCCATTTACTACTCCCAAGTAGATGAGCAGACAGAAACAACAAGCAAGTGGTTGGGGAGCTACTTGCCACATTATATCTAGGGGGGATAAGGATCCAAACTGTGCTGGTTCCACTTGGGGGACTATTGTCACCACCCGAAATTTCATATGGCACTTAGTATATTTCTCCTTTTGGTTCCATATGGTGATGATGTTCTATTCACTATATGTGGAATGACTTGGGAAAGCAAGGTTCCTAGAACCAAAGATTGGATCCTAGAGAGTCAGAATGTATTCTGGTCTCTTAAGGACAACATTTCTATAACCCACAAATAGTAAGAGTCCTCCACATATCATAAATGGAGAGAGAGATAGCGTGGGGTGGACAATTTGGTCTATCATTTTCAACCATGCAGCTCCTCTACATTACAGAAGCAGGGGATTGATGAGCTTTTCTATGGGCCACACATGGTCATCCATCTTGTTGGGAGAGTAGCATATGGATTGGAGCATCTCATTGGGATTAATATCCCCAACATTTTTCATATCTCATGCCTCAAGAAGGCGATCAGACAACATGTAGTTGCCACCATGGATCTCCCACTTCTTTATGATGTGAGCCATTTGGTTTTATCACCAAAGGCTAACTTGGACACTTGGGACGTGCAGCTAAGGGAGAGATTGATTGAAGGGCATCTCATTCGTTGGAGGATTTTATCATATGAGGATGCCATAGGGGAAAAAGAGGATATTGTGCAGCAGTCATCCTTGCAGTTTCTTGAGGACAAGCAACATCTGGGAGGAGAGGACCGTAATATTCCTAATTAGCTTTGAGCTAGTTGGAATATTAATTTTTTCTTTTGCTAATAAGATAGATGAATAAGTGGGTAACAAGACCCATAAATCTCTTTAGTAGGAATAAAACCACTCAGTAATGTGAATTTGGATCATTATAGCAGCTGAATAAAGCACTTTTGGGTGTGAATAGGGGCTAAAGCATGTGGACAGGGTCAAGGTTGACCAAATCAACAACGCTATCATGGAGGTAGTGGAGAGTTAATGGAGGATAGTGCAGTTATGGCGGAGAAGTGTATGCATGAGAGTAGCATCTTTAATGAGTGGAACCCAAGGTGAGGAAGCTCACCAAGCATATAAGGAAGGGAATGGAAGCTGTAGAGGGGATTCTGATTATTGTTTATGTCTTGGTCTTTTATGAATTTCTACATGCTTTAGCTATTTAGCGGAGTCTACTATGTTGTTTAGCACAAGGGTGTTTCCGAGTGGAAATCACACGCTCATCCTCGGGGGGCTTCAAGAACCCACTCAGAAGAGGTTCATTGAGCTCCATTTCCACTATCCTGCATCATGCCAAGCTTCAGCCATTATTCACAACACATTCTACTTCATGATTGTGTTGCTTTGCAGAGCAATAGCACTGGAGGGTTGATAGACCTAGTTTCTGAGCTTGTTTTCTAGTGAGGGGAGAATCCCTTCTTCTAGAAGGCTAGAAAGGAGGTTCCTTGGGCATTGTTCTACAATCCGGCATTAGGACAAGCCTTTGCCATTAGGGGAATTTTGAGGTCTAAAATGGGCCTCCTAAAGAAAATGTACAATCAAAATTCACTTTATGAGAACCAATCACATTTTAGGGGATGACATCATCCGTAATGGTTGTGGTGGCATTCCTTGAGTTAAAGGTACTTACTTGTCACATTATCAATGGTGGATAAAAACTCATGGTTAACCATAGTAGTGCTTTAAGTACTTTTAAAGTCAAAGTAAAGTACTCATAATAAATGTCACTTCACACTTTTTGAATAAAAATATATTATTGTCATTTCATATTTCTTGAAAGAAACAATGCATATTCCTATGCATTTATTATATTATATTATATTATATTATTTTTATATAGTATATTAATTACATATTATTATACAATTTAAATAATATAAATTTTAATTAATAGCATATAATATAATTAATAATTTATAAATTTAAATTTAAATTTTATTTTAAGTGATTTAAGTACAAAGGACAAATGCATTATTTGTTCAATGATAATACTTTTTCTTGAAAAACTCATTCTTATTTATAGTCACATCATTACAATTTTTTAATTAATTTTTTTTTTTTTTGTACAACTTTTGAATTGAATTTAACTATAGTTATATGAATTGTGGTGCAAAAAGTGAATAGAAAATTCATAAATATTATTTTATTGGTTTAAATATTATTTTATTATTTCCTTAGGAGGCCCATTTTACATCTCAAAATTCTTATAATGAATCATCTACAACGTAGTTCCTTCAGAAACTGCTTTATTTTGTAGGGAAGTGTAGTGGAGGGCTTAGTACCCAAGTTTGTGAGCTAGTTTTCTAGTGAGGGGAGAAGCCCTTCATCCAGAAAGCTATGAGGGATAAGTTGCAGTCATTTCATTTTCATATCAGCCATCTCGTGGCAGTGATTCAGTGGTAGAGCGTTATTTAGCCCTAGGGTTGCATTTCTCATGTGGTGTATTTCCAGAAACCCCTTGTGGGTTGTCTTGGAATTTTGCTTGGGAGCTTAGATCTCTGATCCCGACACTTTTTGAGCATCATATCTGTAGATATTTTTATTTCTATTTTCCAGCAACCATGACACTCATTGGGACTACGCTGTCATGGTCCTCTAGCATTTTGACTTGTAACAACATTTCATGTTTGAGTGTATTTGATCATTGCAAGCTTGTTTTGCCTAACTTGAGTGACATTTTCCTCAAGATATTGTACTCATTTGCTGTTGTTATATATAATTAAATGGATCTATGATTTGTTCATGTTTTGATGTATTGGTACTTACTACATTTTCCAATTTTATGTTCAATATTCCTGTCTTTTCCATTTTGGAATATTACACCTGCATTATACATTCCCATCATGGAGGCAATATGTCAAGCTTTGTCAAACCCAAAGACCAAAAGAGCATGTAGGATAAAAATTGTTCACAAAACCAAACATGTATATTATGCCAAATTCCTAGAGGATGTTTTGTGCATGCCGAAGTCTGCCAAGACGTAGCATATAGGTTCCAAAATATTTTGAAATTAGACCAAGTAGCGTCCATGCGAGCTTAAACAAGGAAAAATGTAAAAGTTATGGATGGAACACCCCTACCAAAACTCTCAATCCAATAGTGCACACCTCAACATTTAATATAGTTTAGAATTGGAAAAATTTCTCATACTTCGTCATACAAATAGCGCTAATATCTCCAAATAAGGGGACACTAGGCCTCCACAATGCAAAACGTATTGAAGAAAATTGGGGCTAGCGCAAATAAATAGTTCAATCCTCGACCACTATTGGTAATCAGAGAAATATTGTGCTTGTTTATGGAAGAAGGAAAAATAAATAAAAAGTGTGTTATGGATGCAATTACCACTAGAATGTGACTCTCCTTTCTAAAAACCAATAAATAAACTGAAACAAAGCATCTATGTTGTGTGAGGTTCTTTTGAAATTTAACGTTTTGATCTCAACGACTTCACTGAGTTACTTGTAAAGAAAAACACAAATGTCTTTCAAATCCTAGAGATCAATTCATATTCTTAATCAGAGGCAAACTTGTGTTCCAATTAAAGTAGTTCATCTGTAGTTGAAATATATGTCTATCCAAATTTTAAAATTAACTCAACACCAAAATGGTAAAAGAGTATCAAAGTTACTCAAAAAGAAAGAAAAAGAGTCATGGTTTTGGGATATAATCACAGACTCTGAAGTCTGGATGTTATATAAAAAACTACAACACTCTCAGTAAAAGATGACTCTCTTGAGCCACTCTAGCCCGTGTTTTTTATAAAAAATATTAGAACTGAGTTATACTATTCAAAACAGAGACAAATTGCATTCCATTAAAGAAATTTGACCAAATTTTAAACGTAATTCAGCACAAAATTGAAACGAGAGAAAGGATCAAGGTTGCACAAAAAACAAGAAAAAACTCTTTATAATCCTTCTGCTTTGGATGTTTTCAATGGCCAATGTTAGAACTCGATTATACTTCGAAGATCAGCTAGTAATAAACAAGAAAAATATATCAAAGTGGGGGTAAATACATAATGAATAAATCTTTTTAATATCACAAGAACATTTCATTACTATTAAAACATGTTTCTTTAAGCAATAAAAAAAAGATTCAAAACTATAAGATTAACAATAATACAAAAGTCGTTTGAAGAAATTGTTGACTACTTGAGAGTTCATGGGCTAAGAAGATTCATAGCCTCTAGATTTTATCAAAAGGTCTTGATAAAAAGCAATTTTTGACTACTTGAAAGTTCCACGAGCTGGGAGGATTCACAGGCTTTGAATGTTATCTAAAGACCTAGAGCACTTTCAACAAAATATGACTCTCTTCAGCCACTCTAGCCCATGTATTTTATGGACAATATTAGGACTTTGTTATCCTTGAAAAAGTAGAAACAAATTTAATTCCAATTAAAGAAATTTGACAAGGTTTTAAAATTAATTCAACAAACAATGGTAACCAGATCCTCTAGATAGTCACACACTTTACTCCTGAGAGTAGTCATATTAAAAACATAGAAAGCACTTCAAACAAATGATCAGAAAGTAGTACGACTCACAAATGGTTACAAATAAAAGGGATGTAACTGAAGAGCTCAAAATCATAACCAATTGGTGTTAGCTCAAAAACAAAAGAAAAAAAAAACAAAAGATACATCGGAGGACAAAGGGTATCAGAATAAATTAAACTGAACCGATAAAAAACAATAGATAATAAAAAAATAAAAAAATAAAAAACACATCATAAGACAAAGGGTATCCGAATAAATTAAACCGAACCAATAAAAAACAATAGATAATACCAACTACACCGAAAATAAATTTAGAATTACAAAACAATAAAGAGAACAAAAAAAATACTTACAAGAAAACTAAATCAACCAGAAAAGCAGAGTTGAAAGTCATTCACAAAAATAATGAAGAAGGGTCAAATTAAATCCCAATAAATCAATCCGGTATGCATGTATTAAGATGATGTAGAACCTCCTAATTTCCAATAATAAAATTCATAGCTACCAAATTCGTCCGTATCGGAGAAATAAATACGGAAATTCGGTAATTCGATTCGGAAATCGAATAATTCGATGAAAGTTCGATTGGGTTCCGGGTATGTTAGGTTAGGGTATAGAAATTTCATGGTTTAATAATTTCACGGTTTATAGTTTATTAAAGGAATTTGTTAATTTGCCTGCGTGAGGATAGTGAGTTCGATTTTCACGGTTTATGTATATTAAAAGGGATTTGTTAATTTGTTTGCTTGAAAATAGTGTGTAGTGATCTTAAACACAAAATAGATATATGTAGGATGGCAGGATTGCCTATTTTTGGGTTGAAAATTTTTCCAGGTTTCCAATTTTAGTGTTGCCTTCAAAGCTTTAAAAAGCTGAGATAATTAGGAAAGAAAGAATTTTAGTAATATATTGAAATAAATTTTATAATAATAATATATATATTTTTTTTAATATAATATATTTATATTGAGAATTTCAGAAAACTCTGGAAGTTAAAGAGTAATTTTATAAAAATAAGTTAGTTTTTAATATTTAATTTTTAAATATGTATTAATTATAAAAAAATTATATAAAATTTGAAATTAAAGAGGGATAGTTTGGACTTTTGGACATATAAGTTTTAAATAAATATTAATTATAAAATGATTTTAGATAAGATTTGAAAGTAGGAGGGAAGTTTTGAATTTAAAAAAGAAGAAAGCTTTTGGAGATAAAAGAAGTGTGGTTGTAGTTTTGGTAAGTAAATTGTAATTTTAAAATTGTTTATATTGATTAAAATTATTAAAAATGATTTAAATTTCGAAATGAATAGGAAGAAAATGACAAGACATTGTTGTTAAAAGAAAAAAAGCATATATATTTAAATTTTTATAAGATACTCTCGATTTTTTCCCGAATTGAAAATTTTCTATCCTAATTTTTATCTTATCGTATCGAATTCGAATTCGAACTTGGTAACTATGATAAAATTAACTCCAAGAAAAATGCTCAAATGAATCTAAATTGCAATTCAAGGATAAACTTTTCAAAATTTAAAGAAAAAGGGGCCGGGGAGAATCAATCTCACATGCTAGTAATCACGGTATATGGTGAGCATCTTGGTGACAACAAAGGATCTAAGAGAAAATACAACGGCGACGTTGATAGCCCTGTCAATATGCTTCATATCCTTTCTTTTCACCGAAGAAATTGGAGAAGTAGAGCTAGTATGCATTTGGGCACCAACAGTTTCCAATGAAAACCCTCCCTCTGCGTTGAATCTTCCATCTTTCCTGTGGGAAGCTTCTCCATTCCCTGAGACATGAACCAAAAACCTTCTTGTTGGTCTATGGTATCATTGTTTTTTTACAGGAATAACAGCTAGGTCATCTGCTAATGATCTTGTTTCCCAATTTCTCTTACAATTCAAAGTTGGACCCCTTATACCCAATAGACATTTCCTTCCTGCATGGTTTGGCCTGCTTAGTTTTAAGACGTGCAAAGAAAAATTTGAGAGCCCCTGTATAGAGGACAAGGCCCTATTGGTTTAGCTATTAAAATCTATTATCTTTTTTATTATTCTCACATAAAATATCAATCTGCAAACTCTATTAATTAATCAAACAGATTACACACATTTATACATGAGATAGTCTCAAGATAGGAAATCTATCTTAGACACACAATAATGTGGTTGAGAGATTCTCTCAACCACACACTAAACTAGGAATAAATATAGTTCTAGCTACCTCCTAGGATGTAGGAACAGACTCCTTAAATAGAGAGTTACAACCATAGACAAGTAAGAATTACATATTCCAAAGCCCTCCCTTAATGACTACTTGTCGTGATATCAATTCACAAAATCTAGTTGTGGTCAATCATAAGAAAAAATGATATGTCAACATCCATATAAAGGAGCAACCATCCACTAGAATGCATGGGTACCAACCGCTGCAACTACTGGTCTCGTAGGATGTCCTTCACATACATGGTTCTGTCAACCATTATCACTGCATACATGTACCTCTATCAAAATATGTGTCTGCGACTCAGATCCACCACCAACGGGTAAATCCCATGTCCAGAACCAACAAGAGATGTGTCTGCGACTCAGATCCACCACCAACGAGTGACTCCCATGTGCAGAACTGCCAAAAAGTGAGAGATCAGCACCTTTCTAAGCCAAATATTCACGTCCAAATAAAAATCCCTAACAGTCGAACTGATTGCACCTTTCGACACAACTGTCAGATAGAAAAACACGCTGACCCTCCTGTGTTGAGAAACAAAAATATCTGAGACCTGTGAGTGAGGTGTTTACTGCAGTCCACCTACTCCTATGAGCATTCAAGCTCCTGTGTGCACCCGGGGCACCTGTAGCCACTAAGGCTCTGTATGTGGTTTTTGGTTCACCAAAAACCATCACTTTAAAGTGACAAAAGATGGTTTCCGACTGACCATAAACCATTACAAGGTGGTTTTGAGATTACCACGAACTTTACACATGCGTTAACAAGGCTTACATTCCATACTCCAACTCTTGGAGTTTCCAGGTACATACAATGACCACTACAAAAAACACCTAGACTTGCTTACCATTAAATTGTGTGACTCATCATCAAGAGTCTATTCCAAAAAAAAAACTCACAAAAAACACACACAAACTTGATTGTCTATCCTCCTTTTCCACTCACCATACCATTCACCTCCATGAACACTGCACCATTCATATTCTGGAACACACCATTACTTTGGCTTTATACTTTTGAGTCTTCGGTATCTTCATTTTACTTTGGAAAGCTAGTCTTGGTCTCCATGTTTTACTTGTCATCAATTAGGGTTGCGAATTCTAACAAAATGACATGATATTGAGGTCGCAAATCTCAATATATATACAAATTTCCAAGACTTATCCACATTTACCCATACCAAATAAAAACAATACCAAATGAAAATATAAGCACAAGTGATAACCATGACAGTAATGCAATATCCATGAAGAAAAACTGGCATGCAAACGTTCAACACATGCCATGCCATTCACTGCTGCGGACAAACTACCCCAAATTTCAGTTCACCAGAACACTGCCCACACTGCTATTGTGGGCAGATCCAAGATCATACACTGCACGTTGTCTTCGATCTGATCCCTATCAGATCACTCACAACTGATCGCTTCACGTTGCTTCACGAATAGGCACGAGCAACATCCTTTCACCTGCTTGCTAGTTCACATTTCGATAAGCAGTAATTCATCTCCACCACCCAGGTGCTCAGCCTTGAGGAGATAAAATGTAGCCACTAAGGCTCAACTCAGCCACCAAGGCTTATCACAGCCACAAAGGCTCAACACAGCCACAAAGGGCTCATCACAGTCACAAAGGCTCACCAGCCAACAAGAACCATTAGTCATTAATGCTCACCCACTCTTCTCCACAACATGAAATGACACACATGTCAGATTTGTAGTAACATTTCCATAGTAACGTGGATCACACAACAAATAACCATGCTCACTGTACCATAGTCAGCTCTCCATTGCCATCAAATTCACCACACTCTTTATGTCCACCAACTGCATAGACAAGGCCGTCAACCACTACACAAGGAAATTTATAGCATGCAACCTTCATCTTTGCAAGAATGCTCCATCTATTTAAAGTCGAGTCGTATTGGAATACATCTGCTGAAGGTTTAGCAATGCCATCATCATCTTCAACTAAGCTTGCCATGATCAGAAGTTTTCCATCGATTGCAACAATTCCAAATGCTGTCTTAGCAGGACTAGGCATAGGTGGCAGAGTCTGCCATTGGCCACGCAAAGGATTAAGAACCTTCCAGTGTAATTATTTAACATTTGAATCGCTTTCTAGATGCCAAGATTCTGTTCATGATCAGCTCCTCCTTTAGCTGGATGACCATATCTCTCTCGAAGATGATAGTGTTGCTCACAGAAAACCTCTGAATCAAAAGCATTTAGAATGATACAACCATGGATTTCCTCAACGTACTAGAGAGCACCTAACCGAATGCATGTTGGAAGAACACTAGCAGGATTGAGGAAGGGAATCTCGTAGACGGCATTGAAGTAGGCCCAACAATTCTCGCAGCGGGGAAGGAGGTCTTTTTTGGTACAGTGAGCCTTCTCTTGTACCTCATCTTGGGAACCTAGACACGCTCGCCCTCATAGCCATTGAGATCAACCCATTGATAACACATGTTGTCAGTGTTAACAGGTTTTAATGGCAGGTCGATCCAGCAATAGTGGTCTCTAATCTAAAGTGGATCTCTGGTATACGCTCCCACACTCCACATACACATGTTTTTTCCTCCTTTAGATCTTGACGGAGACAATGAAATCCTCTTCTTCAAACCGCTTGAAAAACTAGAGCTTAGGCTTTCCCTTCACCTACAATCAACCTTCTCACAGATAGTGATTCATACAACAATAACAGGCATTCCACTGAGAGCGTTGACGAACCCTCCTTCACGAGCATTCATCGTGCTGGCAGAGACGTGAGAACATGAACTTCAAACTGCTTCAATTGCTCCTCCTCACCCCTATTGGCAGCCATGGCAGTCTACGGTGGTAGTGAAGCTTTCCTGCAAACAATTCTGGTTATGCTTTGCTGTAAACAATTCTCCAATCTGCCCAGCTAATTACCCTTGCGATCGCCCCAAACAAGTACTGATGTTATTTCCGGTATGCTAACATAGTTGCATAGCTTCATAAGAAGCCTATTAAATATACAATCAATAGCATTGAACCTTCTTTGCCATTTTTCCCAGCAGCGCTCGGCCTTCTGGGTCTTTTGGGGATTCACCACCATGCATATCCAATTTGATTCAGGCTTCTCCTCACTCACAACAGCGTTCTAACAGCAATATGCTCTCCAGGTGAGTTACTTGGAGAGTGTTGAACCACTCAACACTATGCAGGTCGTTGAGCCACTGCCACTGAACAAACTCGAAAAAATAAAAATAAACTAAAACAATACAAATACAATCATTTATTTTTCTATGCCCAGGAAGGGCCAAAGGCCCTTACGGGCTCTGATACCAAGATAAAATATCAATCTGCAAACTCTATTAATTAATCAAACAGATTACACACATTTATACATGAGATAGTCTCAAGATAGGAAATCTATCTTGGACGCACAATAATGTGGTTGAGAGATTCTCTCAACCACACACTAAACTAGGAATAAATATAGTTCTAGCTACCTCCTCGGATGTAGGAACAGACTCCTAAAATAGAGAGTTACAACCACAGACAAGAAGGAATTACATATTCCAACTTTCTCTGTGTTGTTATGGTCGTTGAAGAAACCATTGTAAAAATATATAGCATTAAAATTACAAAGAGATGTTAACTATGGCGATCATGACAACCTAAAAACAATGAGTAACTTCGATTAAATGAGTCTGAATTCAGTTATCCTCTCAAGAATAACCACAGAAAAGAGATAATTTTGATCGAATTACGTACTACATAGCTAAAGGAACAACATCAAAGAATATTTTCACTAGGTAAGTGCGATGAAGGCCTTACAAAAGGCTGAAGGATAAGAAGTACAACCCCTCTTGATGCAAAAAGGAATAGAAAGCAACATAGGCCCTTGCGAATAAATTGGAACAATTTTCGAAGCCCTCGGGCCAGATTACTTGATCGAATCGGTATTGGGGTGCAATAATTGAATGGATAATGAGAGAAAAAAACCATTTGAAGATGTGGCAATGGTGGTCCTGGAGAAAAAATCCTTTGAAGATGAGATAATGGTGGTCTTGTCGTTGTCTATCCTTTGTTTGATTGAAGGATACTTGTGGCCATAGGAATGGTCGTGGGGATAATAAGTGAGTGTCTCCACAGTCAGAAAATGTAGGAACCGAAGCTGAAGCGGGCATCTCCACATTTAAAAAAATGTAGGAGTCGAGCCTGAAGAGGGCATCTCCATGGTCAAAAAATGCAGGAGCCTTTGTAATTCCATTGCTCCTACACAGACGCCTTCTTCTACAGTGTTTCCTTATCCTATTACCTTGCAGGTGGGTCGTTGTCAAGCATGAAATTTCCTGAGACCCAGACATACAAAGCCTACATCAAGGTCGTCAGTAACTTGCATGGAAACAGGACCTAGGTTCTAGTAATTCCTTGAGAATTGGCAGCATAGATGGGATCATGTAAAGCTTGATAGTCACTTCTCTGTTCCTCTGACTGATAACAATCGTACTCATGCTAAGGAGCAAGATGAAGAAGATATCAATCTAGAGGAAACCTTCTTGATGACACTTCTGGGCCATATTGGAGGTTCAATTCATTGGTAGTCACGATCATACTCGTGCTAAGGAGCAAGATGAAGAATATATCAATCTAGAGGAAACCTTCTTGATGACACATTTGGGCTATAGCGGAGGTTCAATTCATTGGCAGTAACTGCTCTATTCATGTGCCTGATAATTATCATACTCGTGCTAAAGAGCCAGATGAAGAAGATATCAGTCTAAAGGAAACCTTCTTGATGATGCTTCCGAATTACAATGAAGGTTTATGTCTCTGACAATGAGTTGCAAGTAATCTGAACACTATTACCACAAAGAACCTCAGCATATAAACTCCTATCAGCTTAAAAACATAGTACAATTAAAATTCGTACTTCAACTACTTTTATAACCATATTTTTTAAAAACTGGTACAAAAATTTCATGCTCTCTTTATACAATATTACCACAAATAACATCACCATATAAACTCCTATCGGCGTAAAAACATAGGACAATTAAAATTCGTAGTTCAATTATTTTTGTAACCATATTTTTTAAAAACTAGTACACCTATTTTTTAAAAACTAGTACAAAAATCACATGCTCTCTTTATAGGATATATGAGCATATATGGCTTCCTTAGGTCACGATTTAAAGTTTGTATAGAAACATTCCGAGTTTGTCTTCTGGTCAAGGCAGAGCTATCACCACGAGCTATCACCACTTTTCGAAAATTAATTGGTGGACGAAGGGTGAGCCCACTAGTAACTTAACCTTTTAATAGTGGAAGTAATATGTATTTAACTTTGAATGTAATAGTGATGAGTGGTGAAGATTTACAATTGGGTTAATTTAGGTTTTACTGAATAGTAAATTGAATTTTTTTTTGTTAATTGTAATTATGTATTTTTTTTATAGGTATGGACAATTTTTTTGTTAATTTTATTTGTTGAAATATGAATTCATCTACCATAATCTCTTCTCATTCTTAATTTTAAAAACTGATTTTATTAAAATGTTTAACTTGAAAATCTCATACTAAATTCATATTCTCTTTAGTCTATATATTTTGTTATCTAAAATACATTGTAAATTATTTGTTAGTGACTAAAAATATACCTATTTAATTAGTCATATGATTAGACGATAAAAATATTGAAAAAATTATATAAAATAAAACATATATAAATTTAACCATATTAAAAATTGTGTTTCCACCTCATATAATCCCTAGAAAACCCAAACCACTTTTTATATAAACATATTAATAATTATGCCGTTAGCGTTATCAAGGATGACCAATATCACTAGTAGTATGAAGGGACATCTAAATATAATATGTTCAACTATTAAAAGTATTATTATGGTTGGTATTAGAGTTAAATTATAAATATATTAAAATTTATGTGATTAGTTTTATCAACAACGACCCATCTCACAAGTGGTATGAATGGACATCTAAATTTAATAAGTTAAATTATTAAAAGTATTATTATGGTAGGTAGTAGGACATTGTATTAAGTGGTCAACCTATATTAATTTTGGGTTAGTTGAAAATGTTTATAAGATTTTCATAATTTAAATTTATATTTTTGATAATATTTTTATTTATTTTTTTGCAATTTGATTAGCAATTAAATTGAATATATTATTTCTCAATGTATAGATTAACAGGAAAAAGTACAAAAATCCGATCATGAATTGGTTTCTTTAGAGAATTGTGAAAATAATTTATTTTTCATATTAAATTCATTTAATGGCGAAATATTATGAATTTATAAGTCAAAACAAAAAGCTAATTTGAATCTGGTATCTTATCAAAAAATTCTGAAAGCTTTTTTTTCTTCAAAAAGAGAAAAATTACTGTTATATTAACATTAATAACAGTACATCATTCTTCCATTACACTCTCGACTGTGAATAGTGAGAAATCTTAATAGCAATGCCATAGTCTAAAAATTTTCTAGGTAAGAAAAGGTTCAATCTAACTATGACATATTACATCTGGAGGCTTAAACCAAGCCATCCACATTTCCAGATTTTGGTTTGTCGGAATATCATCCTCCCCAACTATACTTGATAATTGTCGAGGCACATAATACATGACACTTCTATGTAAGCCATGTTTTATATACCTGGACCTGTCACCACTTAAGTACTGAGGCGCTTGTCCGATTAAGATACTTGTAAATCAGGCTCACTTGCTTGCTGTTCATAATGCATAAGTATCAATAAGGCTCGCTTGCTTGCTGTTCATAATTATAATTGTCATTATCTCAAGTAGTTCATGTGAAAATCGTGTTTATAGATTAATCAGGCTTGCTTGTTTACTCTTCCATCATTAGCTGCTATACTGTCTCACTTCTATTTCAATTAACAGAAAAATATAATCATTTACAGGCTCGTGTCCCATATAGTGAGGAGACAGTCAACTAAGAGCAGTTGATTAGCAAAATATTAAATCATAACATTTAATCAGTGAGCAGGCTCGCTTGGATAGTCAGGCTCGCTTGAGTTGATCCTGTCTGTTCGTAACTTCGTTATACTGAAGTGTACAAATACAAAATTGTGATCTGGATATTATACTCGCTCGCTTGATGATGCATCTCATAGAGGATATAGTGTATCATTTTGCATAAGATTAAATACAAAAACTGATACCAAAAAACAAAAAGATAGGGTGGAAAAAGTAAAACTACCTTCATGGTATGTCTATGTCCTTGGACTAGACATGGACATTTTCTCGAAAGTGTTCCATCCTGATGATGCCCTCTCCCATACTGAGTCCCTTCTTTGATAAATGATCAACTCTGGAGTTTAATTCCCTGTATATGTGATGTAGAGGAGGGTGCTTCAATTTGGTCCATAGATCCTTAGTCCTCACAATCCATCCTCGAGCAGCCAGAGCCGATAGGGAAAAGTTACCATTTATCACCCCAATAATTATATTAGAGTCACCATATATACCAGATATCTCAATTCGAAGATTGTATGCTGTATATAAACCGCTCCAAAGGGCCAATAGCTCAGCAAATGTGTTGGTTCCACATCACACATTCCAGCATATGTGATATCTATCAGTATTTGATGTTTTAATCCATGCCCCGCACCCCAATGTTCCATTCTGACAAGCCCAATCAAAAAATATTACAGGCACTGCGATGCAGTGAGGTCTCAGCCTGATAGACTTATCCACAGTTGGATTGCAAGGAATATAACGGTGATAGATCCATTTCATTATGGCTCCATGAATGGCTTGAATTGAAAAAACTTCATTATCGAAAATGATTTTGTTACGGAATTTCCATATTTCCCAGATTATGAAGAATGGTAATGATTGAAATTTGTTCCCGATTTTGTCCCATATATTAGCTTCATCCATAAAATCATTGGGAATCCTAGGAGAGTCCATAAAATGTGGAGTGAAAAGCTTCCATACTTGAATAGCCACATGGCATGTAAAAAATAGATAATTTATTGAATCTTAATGATTCCTACAGAGGACACACCAACCCAGTCCCTGAAAGCCCCTATGAATAAGTAAATCCCAGGTAAGTATTCTATTTTTCCAAACCAACCATCCAAATACCAATATTTTGTTGGAATGTGTCGGTGCCAGAATGGCCATAACTCAGAGGATGTATCTTCATGTGTACCCAACATAAGCAATGATATGTATGTTTCCTTTATAATCAACATTTCACTTTTTTGGCCACCATTCCATGTTATCTTGTCACCCCTAGCATCATAACAGAGGCCTCTCGCTTTGATTCTTTGAACATACACAGTCCAGGCTTGTGCATCCTCACCACTTAGTCCCAACATATCAGCATCTTTCATTACCAGAACTCCTATAAACCAGTAGTGTATGGTCTGACTGAGAAAAAATATGCCTCTTCGCGCCAGTTTTAGAGTCATCCTCTGATCTGGTATTTCATTCTTGTCCATGCCACATATTCGATCCCTTCCAATGATGATATCTAGTCCATTTCCAAACGACCATATGAGCATGTCTGCAAAGAAATTAAAATTTTTTTGGAATCCCTTCCATATGGCCAAGGTGAACCTGGGAAATCTTAGTTGTCTGATGTATAAAATATATAAAGGATCATTATCCAGATATTTGGTGTATACAATATTGTTCCATATTCATTCACCTTTAATTGCACGCCACAACGATTTTTCCAATATTGCAGAATTGGAATATCGGAGGGCATCCAAACTCGAGCAACCAAGAGGAAGGCAACCCCTGGAGGAAGTGACATCACCCACCTTTTGGGACCCACCAAAGCAGTTCCAAGAGGATAAGGGAATTCACGGGAAGGTCTTTCAAGCAGCCCCCAGAAAACATAAAAGGAATAAGGTGTTAAACCTTAGCATAAGTTTATTTTATTTTATTATTAATAATATTATTTACTCTTATCGACTTTTACCACAACGCATGTTTTAATTTAACTTTGGTTATATATATTATAAATATGATATATATATATATATATATATATATATATATATATATATATATATATATATATATGTCGCGTGCATTGTGAAGACTGTCAAGTGTTGTTGTGTATTGTTTTGAGAGAGCCCGAAGGATGAGAAAGACAAAGAGCACTGTGTGAAGCAGTGAATAGAGAAATAGAGAGACAGAGAAGAAATATTGAAGCACTGCATGTGTAGAAGCTGAAATTTTATTTTGTGAATCCAGAACTTCATTCTGAAGAAAGAATTTCACTTTTGTAAGAGAGTTTTTCTTTTTAATGAAATAGCAGTGTTATACCTCATCTCTCTGTGTCTGCAATTTAATTTTTATTTAATATCTGTGTTGTCGAAGAGGAATTTTATTTTCCTCTCTGTGTTAGAATTACTCAGAAAATTCCAACATGGTATCGGAGCTAGTCTAGGTGCTCAGTGAACGAAGCAGAGATTTCTCTTCACTACAGAAGCTATAAGAAGTTCGTTGAAGCAGATTTCTCCAGTAGAGAAAGCTTCTGTTTGTTTTTTTTCATAGTCAAGTAAACTGTCGCATGTGCATAGTTACAATGGCAGCAACAAGCAACAGTTTGATGAATCCCCAACTTCCACAGTTTAACGGGAAGAACCATGAATATTGGGCTATCACGATGAGAGCCTTGTTTGCTTCACATGACATATGGGAGCTAGTTGAGAATGTCTACCCAGAACCAGCTGACACAACAGCACTGGCTGTTTTGACAGCAGCATAAATAGACATGTTAAAAGATAATAGGAAGAAGGACTCCAAAGCCCTCGTCTATCTCTTTCAATCAATGCATGAGAGTATTTTCCCAAGGATTTCAGCAGCAACAAAGTCTAAGGAGGCATGGGATATTCTCAAAACAGCCTATCAAGGCATGGAGAAGGTGAAGACAACAAAGTTGCAAATGCTGAGGAGAGATTTTGAAACTCTTTGTATGAAAGAGTCTGACATTATAGACTCATTCTTCACTCATGTTATTGGGTTGGTTACCCAGATAAGGTCTCATGGACAGACACTTGAGGAAAGAAGAATAGTGGAGAAAATCTTGAGAAGTCTACCCTCGAGATTTGATGCCATAGTAGTGGCAATAGAAGAGAGAAAGGATCTCTCATTATTTACAGTGGATGAGCTGAGTGCATCCCTAATGTCTCATGAACACAGACTAAACAGAGGAATAGATTCCTCATTGGAACAATCTTTCAAGACTCAAATGTCTTTTGGTCGAGGTAGAGGTTAAGGCAGAGCAAACAATAGAGGAAGAGGCAGAAGCCAAAACAGAGGAAGAAATAGCCTTGCAAGTTCGAGTGGAAGGAGCAGCAATCAAAACCAAAATGAAGGCTCAAGCCAACATCAAGCTCATGACAAAGGTATGATAAATCCCAAGTCCAATGTCATTATTGCAAGAAATATGGGCACTATGCCAATAAATGTAGGAAAAAGAAAAATGACATGAATAATAGGAAGAATGTTAATTTTACAAAAGAAGAAAAGAACCAGAGTAATGTGCTTCTAACATGTAATGTAGCACAAGATAGACAAGATGATGTATGGTTCTTAGACTCAGGTTGTAGCAACCACATGACTAGAAACATAGAAATGTTTGTCAATCTTGATGAAAATGTTAAATCTGAAGTAACAACAGGAATTGATAGTAAGATTTATGTCAAGGGAAAAGGCAGAGTAAGTATCCTGGTAAGAAATTGAGAATATAAGTTTGTGCCAAATGTATATTATGTACCTGGCTTGAAATGTAATCTTTTGAGCATTGGAAAGCTCATTGATAAGGGCTACAATGTATTTTTTAAAGATGATGTGTGCACAATCATGGACATACCTCCAAGTAAGAAAGTCATTGCAGAGGTGCATATGACAAGCAATAGGATGTTTCCTCTCAAGCTTAGAGCAGACTTGAAGGAAAGAAGAAATTGTAGAAGTTGTAACACAAGATGTCTTTCGGGAGGAAGTGAAGATGGCGGTTATGGCACTTGAGTTTTGGGCATCTCAATTTCGGAGGCCGGAACTTGTTGCATAGAAAGGAAATGGTAAAGATTTGCTTGATTAAGAAATCGGACAACCTTTATGAAGGTTGTATCTTGAGAAAAGTAACATAGAGAAATCTTTCCGGCGGGGAGGAGTATAAAGGAAAAGACACCCTTAGAGATTGTCCATGAGATTTGTGTTGACCAATGCAAACACCATCTTCAGTGGCGAAATATGTTTTGACTTTCTTGGATGATTTACACCGGAAGACATGGGTGTATTTCTTGAAATAGAGTACAGTGTTTGGTCAGTTTCGCACTTCAAAGCTCATGTTGAGAAGCGAGAGTGGGCACGAGATCAAAGTGCTAGAGCGCGGATGTGGAGAATACATCTTCAAGGTTCATCGTTTCTTTAGGGAGAATGGCATACATAGCGAGTTTACCACAAGGTACACACCTCGGGAAAACGATGTTGAAAGAAAGGAGCCAGTAGGACGCTCCGGGACCGCTGGTCGAGTACGTGAAGGAAAAACATGTACCAAATAGGTATTGGGTGGAAGGTGTAAATTGTCGGTTATATATTGAATATATGCCCAACGAAGTTGTCATGAACATAGTTCGAAAGAAGTGTGAGTGGAACAAAACCCTTTGGCACTCACATGAAAGTTTTTGGATGTGTGGCTTATGCACATGTCCTATGTCAGGTGAAAGAAACGACGGCAAGGGGGAGAAGTCTTTGTGGATACACATTGATGATCCATGGCATACAAACTCTATAATACATCCACCAAGAAAGTAATAATAAGCAAAGATGTGCGAGTTTATTGAAGAAGCTTGGGATGGAAGCTTAGATAAAATAGTGATTGTGAGCGTGTGTCTCACGAAGAATAGAAGAAAGGGACAACGATGAATAATTCCTCCTTAGTGGCTCCTCGTCCACCACCACTAGCACAGCAAACCACACCACAAGCAATCAGAACAACCCTTGGCGAGGAAATCAAGGAAGTGGTTCTTCAAGCACACCACGAGGCAAACTCCCTCGAGTTCAAGTGGAACTCCAAGTACACCAAGAAAGGCGAGATTCGAAATCTCGGTGAGATTTATAGAAGCAAAGGAGAGGTAAATGATAATGTTGATGCGAGCCATGGAAAATTTTAAGGGAGCTAATATTCACGGGTGGGCTAATTTTCCATGGTTTTTTAAAAAAAAATTAGCCAATTTCCATTTTTTTATAAAGTGATTTGGCTAAATTTTAAAATATAAAATTATTTTACCTTAAAAATTGCTAACATTATATAGAAAATATATATAATATCATTATATATATTTGAATAATTTTACAAATACATCAATAAAAAAATTATATTTTTTTTTTTTTTTCACATTAGGGACTGGTGAGATTCGCCAATTTTTTAAACTTCAAAATAATTTTCCATCCTTAAGAATTTTCCCGAGTCCCCAGAACTCTTTATTTTCTTTGTATTGTCATGTTGATGACCCAATTCATTTTGAATATGTTTTAAAAGAAGAAAAAATGGATTGAAGCAATGAAACGAAGAGATTGGTGCAATAGAAAAGAGTAATACATGGGAGTTAGTGGACCTCCCTAAAGGTAAATAAATCATTGGAGTAAAATGGGTCTATAGACCAAGAGCATTCTTGAAGGCAAGATTGAAAGGAACAAAAGAAGACTTGTTGTCAAAGGCTACAAGCGAGAAACAAGGAAGAGGAGATTATGAAGAAACCTTTGCACCGAGTTTGCAGGATGGAAACAATGAGAACAATGTTGTCCATAGTAGCACAACGAAATGGAAGGTTTACCAAATGGATGTGAAATATGCATTCATGAATGGAGTGTTGAAGAGGAGGTATATGTTGAACAACCTCCATGCTATGAGATTGAAGGCCAAGAGCACAAAGTATGCAAGTTGAAAGAAAGATCTTTATGAGTTTGAAGCAAGCACCAGAGCATGGTACAACATGATAGATGCTTACTGTTGAAGATACGATTTGAGAAATGTGATGGAGAACCCAAAATCTACATAAAAGAAAATGATGATAAGATTCTTATTGTTGTTTTATATATGAATGATTTAATATTGCGAGAATGAATTTTCTCTCATTATTGATTTTAAATCGAGTCATGAAGAGTGAATTTATAAAATCAACGATTTAAGTTTTTTTGAGATATTTTCTTAGAATAGAAGTAGAGAAAATGAAAATGGGATTTTTTATTTCGCAAGAAAAAATATGTTGAAGAAGTGTTGAAAAGATTCAACATGCTGAACAACAAGGCGATTGTAACTCCAATGTTGTCATGGGCTTAAAATTGAGCAAAAGAAGATCACGACAGAATGTTGATCCGACATTGTATAAAGCATAGTTGGCAGCCTTGTATTTGACTACAACTAGGTGGATATTATATATGTTGTAAGTTTAATATCCGGAGTCATGGAAACACCAAAAGAGACTCATTGGCATGCAACCAAGAGGATTCTAAGGTATGTGAATGGAACAAAGGGGTATGGTATTTTATACTTCTCATTTTAAAAATTTAATTTTATTAGTTACACGGCAGGTGATTGGGGAGGCCGGAAGTGTAGATGAGGAAGAGCACATCTATATATGTGTTTAATTTGGGATCGAGAGCCATCTCATGGGCTTCAACCTTGATAGTTTCTTTATCAACGAGTAGAGGCAAAATATGTGGCAGCAACAACAACAACATGCCAAGCATTATAGATGAGAAGAATGCTCGAGAGATTTATGTCATGAACAATACAAAGGAACAACAATTTATTGTGATAATATCTCAGCGATAGCTTTATCAAAAACTCTTCTTTCCATAAGATAACAAAGCATATTGATGCAAAAATTTCATTTTATAAGAGAACTAGTTCATAATGGTGAGATTGTTTTGCGGCACTACAAGGAGGTACGTTTGCGGATATGCGACAAAGCCATTAACGCGAGAAGAGTTTTAACTATCTCGAAATGCACAGGTATGCAAAAGCAACGGTTCCCAATTAAGGAGTGTTGGAATATTAATTCTAACCCCGCGAACCCCGACGAGAAGGACGAGAAGAATTTAAGTCTGATATGAATTTAGGGAAAGGACGGTAATGACGGCATCAATCTCAGTTCTCATCTTCACACAACCACATATCCTTATCTTCGACGCAACCACCGAAATGAATTTTTTACCAACCACTTCTGAATTAAATTAACGAAGTCGGCAACATTCGGGGGCATCCAACCTTGGCATTGTGAGGGAAAGGTAACCCACGAGAGGTGATCACCTTCCTACGTGGGACCAATGGAAGAAAGCTGATTTCTTGGGGGCAATGAAAAGTCCTTGCATTATATCTTGGCCCCACGGAATAAGGAACACATGTTCGTTTAATGTTTTGATTTAATTCTTTATCTAAGCCGCATTATGTTTTAATTTTTAACCTTGGGTTAACGTTTTGTTACCACGGTACATTTTGTTTTTTAGCTTTGGTTATATATTTTGATATATATATTATAAATGTGAAATATTTATAATATATATACATATTATAATGTTTTATATAGATATGCGGTGAGTGCATTGTGAGGATTTTATGATGTGTATTATGCTCAAAGGCGAAGCAGAGACGAGAGAGAACACTCGATGTGCGTAGCATTGAATAGAAATAGAGAGAGAGAGAGAGAGAGATAGAGAAGGAAAAATTGAAGCCATGTGGAGATGAAGATTTTTTTTGTGAATCGAGAACTTCTAAAGAAAGAATTTTATTTGTAACATAGTTTTTGTTTTTTAATGAAATAGAGTGTTTTGTCTCACATCATGTTGTGGAAAAGAAATATTTTCCTCTGTGTGTTGAAATTCCAACTCTATACTCAATCAACGGCACAATCAATGTCACGGTTCAACGAAAAGCTGTGAAGAAAATTATATGAACTTAGTGATTAATCCATATAAAAAAAAAAATTTTGGAGGTATTTACTTGCACATAAGATTGCAATTAAGAGCGGGTGTAAACAATTTCTAAGGTATTTTACGCACGAAATCGGTATGAGGGTTGGTTTAGCATATGGAATTTCAATCCATAGCATTGGGAATCTCGGCCAGGAATTTTTGGTTTTAATTATCAATTCACTTGTCGTTTTATTTATATATTTTTTAATCCAATTATATATATTGTGTGAACCTTGAGCATTCTCATCAAATGCGAGTGCTAATTTGTGATCTAATAAAGCCTAAATCTACGGTGTTTAACATCGAAAATGTGAAACTAAATGGAACTCAGCCCATTCTAAATCAATTGAATTTTAAACGAAGGCACGTCCATTTGAATTGTCGATAAAAATCACTTAAAACTAGAAGAATGAGATTTACGCCGTGTTCGAATAGATTGAAATTAAGAACCAGGTGTAAACAATTGCCAAGGTATTTACGGAGAGAATGATTGGCATTGATTTTGGTTTGAATATGGAATTTCGATCCGCATTTGGAATCTCACCGGGGATTTATGGTTTTTAATTATCAATTTAGTTATCGTTTTATTTATCTATGTTTGAATCCAATTATAATATATGTGAACCTTAATTTTCATCAAACCTGCCAGTGCTAATCCATATTCTAAGAAATCCTAATATCTGCAGTGTCTAACATCCAAAATGTGAAACTAAATGGAACTCAGCCCATTATAAATCAATTGAATTTTAAAGGAAGCCACATTAATTGAACGGTCTAGGACTCTTCATTACACCATGGTTCCCAAATTTTGATGCCAATACCATGGAGGTGACTAAAATGCCGGTGCAGGTAAGACTCTACAACCTCCCGCTACATTTTTGGAATGAAAATGTTCTTGGTACATTGGAAACACCTTGGAAGATACATTAAAACGGACACCCAACGCACAGAAGAACGCATATTCACCTTCGCACGAATGCGACGCGGGGGGGGTTGATTTGAGCAAGGGACTCCCGAGAGTCCATTATGTTGAACAAAAAACAACGAGAGATGGACACATCATCTAGACTATGATAACACGGCCTTCGAGATGCGGATATGCGAGGGTGCACGGGACACCTACAAAACTCATGCCGAGGAAATTTGCAAAAAGGGATAACGGAAAGAAAGAAAACGAGGCAAGCGGCAAAAGGTTGGCAATTCCCTACGAAGAACGGAGACTGAAGAAGAGGGTGGAACCAACACCACACTGAAACCAACAAACGGAGATACCTCCATGGGCACACAAGAACGGGAAATGCAGATCCTCTTGACACATCACAAAGATTCGGCGGATATGGTACACGGAACACTAGACGAGTGGGGATACAAAAGAACATACATCGGACACATGCGGCTACGATAAGGATCATGGAGCACCAACGGAAAGAAAATCAGCTTGTCCTTATCGAGACCGAGCCAACACTTGGTGCTTGGCGTAAGGTTGAAAAGAAGAAGGAGAAAATCTTAATTGTATCACTTTTGCATTTTATTTGCGGCATTGGATAACAGGTATACGAGCTCATACAACTGTAATTTTGTTTCTCATAAATAAAATTACGAACTTTTCATTGTGAAAAATTGAACGGTCCTAGAAGCAATCTTAAACTAGAAAAAATATTTGAATTCAAAACGATCCTAAAAGAAACAACCTCAAATAAAGAGTATAATACTTCATACTTCACGCAATTAGTCGGTACAAATAGCTCATAACACTTTTACCCTAATACCCAAATTGAACTTCTTGATGAACAAAAAACACATCAATTAGATTATCAATTACTAAATTGAAATAAAATTCGATATGCATAGGAAACGTTACTCAAGGAGTATGTTCAAGAAAGTACAACACTACACCTAATCAAGAAAGGGCTCGCCTTACAGGAAAAATCTTCAAAAAATCCTGAAAAAAAATAAGTTCAAATGAAATTATAATAGTTCACCGTGATCGATACAAAAAGCTTATAACACTTTTACCCTAATCCAAAAAATAAAACAAGAACCACAAGAAATGCTTGTCATCGATTATTTGTTGATTATGTTTCATCTGATTCCTCTACTTTTTTATCTGTGGGAGTAACATTTTCGGTAGAACGTCTCCATGATGACATCATTTTTCAGCTCCTCCAAAATGAGAACTTATCGTTTCCACTATTTTGGGTTCCTTGTCCCCTACTCACACGTTGTTTTGTAATGTCGTCACAACATCCTGTGCCCTACAAAAAAATGAAGGGTCATATTAATCTGAAATCAAGTTTGTAAATAATGTGAAGAAGATACGCTAGATTTATATACCCTTCTTCTCTATTCTTTCTTTTACGGTAACTTTCTTGTGCACCGTCGGGATGGCGTTCGCGATGTTACTAATGTGGCACGGGGATTAGGACACCGCCAATGCTTGTTGTTGGACCGGGTGCTGCAATTCATCTTGTTTTGTAATTCCGATCACGGCATCTTGAGCCTTGCAGAAAAATTAACGGGATTATTAATATATGAACTCAAATATGGAAATAATGCGTAGAGGGTAGAGTAGATTTGATTCTTTCATTTTTTGCTCTTTCTTTTTTTTGTCCTTTCTCTTTCTCTTTCTCTTTCTCTTTCTTTTCGGATGTGAAGATGATATTCGCAGGATGAACTATTGTTGGCACGATGTGCACGACACCACCAACCCTTCATGTTCGACCGGGTGCAGCGCAATTCATCTAGAAAGTCACATTCGGCATTCTCTCTCCTCCTCGAGTCACCTGGAAAGTCGCATTCAACATTCTCTTTTCTCGTCGGGTCACATGGGAAGTCACTTTCAGCGTTCTCTTTCCTCGTCGAGTCACCTAGAAAATCGCATTCAACATTCTCTTTGCTCGTCGGATCATTTGGAAAGTCGGATTCCACATTTTCTTTCTTGGACATATCACCTCACAAGTCACATTCGGCTATCTCTTCCCTAGTCATGTCATCTAGCAAGTCGTATTCCTCTTCTTCTTGTCTCGTCATGTCATTGTTGGATGTACGGTAATTTCAACTTACTTTGCTGATAATAGTTAATGTAAGGAGCCATCTAGATTTGACTAGGGTCGTCTGGGCCACTACCGGGCCCGGATAGTGTAGCTTCTAAAGAAGCTATCTCACGAAAATGAACTTCGAGAAGGTTTTTCTCTTTGTATATATATTTTTTTCTTGTAATTCAAATGAACGGGCTATTCTTGGAGTCTTACGGTTTCTGTCATGGTATCGAGCCGATGGTTTTGGCTTGGTGAGTGTTTGCGAGGTGTGAGTGCTGCCGGTGGATTGTGTTGACGGGGGGCGGCGTGTGCTCGGTCGACTAAGTGCTCGGTGAGGGAGGCAGTGTGCTTGTGCTCGGTTGTAAAGTGCTAAAGGTTTAGACTCGGTGTTTGTTCGAGGTGAGCGTTTGTGTTGAGCAAAGTAGTGAGAGCTCCGAGAGGCTATTGAGCACATTGTGTAAGATGTTACGAGCGTTGTGAGAAGTGTTTGCGAATTTGTATGCGTTAAGCTATTGTGTGTGAGAAGAAAAGTGTGAGCCGGAGGAGTTATGCAGGAGAAACAAGCTAGAGAGGTGACAATGATCTGCTAGGGTGTTGTGTGATCAAACACCATTGAAAGAGGTGTGGAGGAGCAGCCTTGAAGTGAGTACAACTGGATAGTCATTGTGGCCTTGTCGGGCGGCGTACAATGTGGAAAGGCTTCTCCTCAAATTCGGGAGTTAGTTTGTGGTACAATTTGGCTTGACTTTGTGAAGAGTTGTGAGACTATTGGATCTTGACTAGTGGAAGTGATCTCCCCTTGGTGTTGGAAATGGACGAGGTGTAGGCTTGTTGGCATGGCTTAAGGAGAGTTTGTGAGAAGCGGTGGTGCTTGAGATGTGTGCCGAAAGGAGAAGTATTAAGTAGGAGCGCGTTAGGCATGTTGAGCCGAGGAGCAGGGCTCGGTGTTGTTGATCTGTTGTGGGCGAGTGGCTTGAGCAACTAACTTATGGGATATTTTTTCAAAGAAAAAAAACCAATGGAGTGGTGAGAATTCGATCGAACGTGGAGGAAGAGTCGCCGGCGTGGAAACTTCTCATCGCGCGGTGTTGTGGAAGTGGTGTGATGCATATTGAAGATCGCACTTAAGCTATTTAGTGTTGAGTATTTGTTGAGCTCTCTAGACGTCGAAGTGTGGACGAGTTGAAGGTTAACGCTGTGTGCCAGTTGATGAAAAGTAGCATTATGTAGCTATATGTGGAGGATGAAAAGATTAGCGTAAGCTAGTATAAGTGTTGTTTTGAGCTCGGTTAGGTAATCGAGATACTGTAGAAGTGAAGCTCTCGCGAGCGATGCGAGGAATTTATTTTTAGCCTTGGTGAAGCTTGTTGATAGTTGCCCACTTTTCCTTGAGTGTGCACAGGGAAGTCATGTGGAGCGCATATGCGATGGAGGTGTCGAAGAAACCAGCGCGACGATTGGAACGGTGATTTTTGGTGCATTGGAGGAGTCTTTGACCGTGAGCGTGGGTTTGTGCGTTCAATTCTCGATCAATTTTCATGGTGAGGTGATCTTAGATAATTTAGCCTTTGTTTCTCACCTTGGTAAGAACTTGTTGCCTTTGGATAATTAGAAGTGGTGCTAAAATGATTTATGGTGCGAGTTATTACGTGCTACGACTACGTATACATTTTTCAATCAATTTTATATTAGGTGTTTGGCAATTACATTGTTTCTTGAGCTTTCCGTCGGTGCCTTTCTTGTGCGTTATTTGGAATATTGTGCCGGCTTAGAGAGGGGATTGAAAAATTCATATGAGAACGGATTGTGTTCTTTATTCTTAAACTTTGCTCGCGAGTGTTTGCACGCACGTATATGAAAAATAGATTTTTGTTAACTTAGTCGGTTGAGCTAGAGTTGAGAACTTGGTGTTGTGAATATTGATGTGGCATATCTCAATTTTGAGGGGTGTTGCGAAGAGTCGGTGTGTGTGAGCGAAAATCGTTTGCGAGAGAGTCTATGCGTTGGAGCGATTAATGTAACGTATTTTTTGGAGGAGGCATAGCCTCACTATCAACTATAGGAACCTAAAATATTGGAGGCAAAGAAGATTAGAGTTCTGGTTATCATGTGGGTCTACACGGCGTAGTGGTGTATACATAGTTTGACTCAGCGTGTGTGTCAAAGGAAGGAGTATTCAAAGTCGTCATGGGTCGGCAAAGGAGATTGAAACAACAAAGAGAAAGAATGAGAGTGTTGAGGCGAAATTTGGAAAATTTCGAACCATAGAATTTATGCTCAATGAAGATATTAATCGAGATCAACTAGAGGATTTTACGGATGCGGTATTGAAGAGATTAATCCCGGTGTTGCCATCATTTCCAGGTAAAAATTTTGAACTTTGGCTATTAAAATGGAGGGACTACTAGGTTCGGTAGATTTATGGAAATTTGTCCAAGAAACTAATATGAATTCTAAAATTAAGAAGTAGACATGCAATAGCATTGTTTCTCATTATATCGGCTCTAGATGAAAACATCTGTCAAGCATTTTAAATGAATTTGGTGAAGTATTTGATCCAAAAATGTTTTGGCATATTATTGAAGTAGTATAGCATGAAGTGGAGTGAGAAAGGCATAATTGATGAAAATGTTATTAAAAATAGTGATTGTGATGAAAGCATCATAGCTGGGATCAAGGCTGAAATTATGTGTGTAGTGACAATAAAGTAGCATGTGATAGTTGAAGCTCCATTTGTGATGCGAAACTTGTGAAGTCAAATATGATAAGAATTATGTATCTCATGAAGAATTGTTATGTTTGATACATGAAAAGAAACTCATTGATGAGATGTTGTTTGGTGAGAAGATATGCCTATCTACTCCATCTACAAATCGAATGCGAAGGACATGTTTGTAACAACGGAGGCGATTAAAGAGGTTGAAGACACGAATCAACCAACTATGAAAGATGAAGATCTCTGATTTTAGAGAGAAAATTCGTGGAGGATCCAATAGCAACTCATGGTAATAGAAGACTTGATAATAGTTGATGAAGCTGAAGAAAGTTAATACATCCTTTGAAGAAGAGTGTGCGATTTTGACAATGAAAAAAAAACAATTGAAGAAATGGCAAGCATTGAGGACAAGTGTAAATCCCAAAAACCTCCATCAATGGTGAATGGAAAGAATATTAACCTGCAATCAAGAAAGGATAAACTTCACCACTATCTTATGGCGAAGGTGAAGATGAAACGGCAACGAAAATAAGTAGAGTATGGACCATTTAGAAAGAAGACAAAAATGAAAGTCTTGTTCGTGTATTGTTGTAAGCCTAGTTGAGACTTAGACCAGCGAGGCATGTCAATTAAGGGACGTATGTTAATTATGTCTTATGTATTGTGTCATAGTGAATTTTGTGTGTCTGTGATATGGTTGAAATTAAGGGGGAGTGTTGGATGTAGAGTAATTTCAACCTACTTTGCGACAACGATTTAATACAAGGAACCATCTAGATTTGAGTAGGAGTCATCTAGATTTTTCTAGAGTAGCTTAACTTCCTAAAGAAGCTATCTCCACCGACAATGAACCTCGAAGAGTTCTTCTCTTTGTATAAATAGTTGTTTCTTGTAATGCAAATGAACGAGGGCTATTCTTGGAGTCTTCTATTTGCATGGAGTCATGCGGAAAGTCAATTCCTCTTTCTCCTTTCTCACCATGATGATAACAGAAATGGAGGTTTCTTTTTATGTGGAAGCGACAATAGAGATGTGTGCGCCTTAATTTCTATTCTAATCAAATTTTTTGTGTTGGAGTCTTTATAAGCGAATGTGGAATGCACGCACGAGTCCTAAAAGTGCAAAGATATGCTTACTACGATGAAAGCGGTTATATTCAATTGTGGGGACCTCGACGAAATATATAATTTTTTATTAAAATCTATTATTAATTTTATAGTCTTATGCTAATATATAAATTTAGCAAATTTTTAATATATGGTAGAAAGAAGGAAGGAAATTATATTAATGTCCAACCACTGATGACAAAAGTAGGTCAATGGGACTCTAGAGTACAATGATGTTGATAAAATGAGGTATCAAAAGGTCTCTTATATAAAGGGCAAGAAATAAGAAATAAAGCAAGAAAAATGCAATGCACGAAAACCAAAATGAAAATAGTCTTGGACTCCAAGTGCGAGAGGGCACAAGATAATGGTCCACTAAATCTCTCTCCTTACACGGTCGAATGCAAAAAAAATAGAGATGGAGTGTTGTACGGAGGGAGGGCTAGGGGAGAATCTAGAGGATCTAGAGCCTTTGTTAAGCAAGCACTTGAAGAAGAGCTATATCAGCTACTGCTAGTAAGAGATCTCGTTTGGTAATGACTCACGGTTCCTTGTGCTAAGGGATGATCCCTGTAGCTAGCACTGATCTGAAGTTTGAGGCAACAATGCTGATTAACTTGTCTGCATTGTAGAGAAATTGGAATTATAAAATTTATAATATTTAAAATTATAGTATTTTAATTTTATGATTAATGAGATTGTAATTTAAGTATTAATAAATTAAAATTTAAATTTGAAAGTTAATTTCATTTTTTCTTCATTATTTAATTAAAAGAAAAATCACTTTTAGACTTCTCAATCCATTCTCCATTTATAATTGTAATATAAACCAAGAAAAGGTCTCATCTCATCCATAATTGTATTTTCAAACTCCTATGGAAAACCAAACCAAAAACTACATGTTGAAACTAAACCTAAAACTACATATCAACATCAAACATTCATGCTTTCAATTCCTAACTCATAGTTGAGTATGAAGAGATCTCCAAACAAGTAATTTTGAATAAAGGAGAACGGGGGGTGGTGAAAGGGAGTAAGAGGGCCGGAATGAAAACTATTTGGGTTAATCAGTCGTTAATTTGGTAGAAAAATGGTTAAATTGAATTTAAAATTATAATATTTTATTTTTATTTTTTTAAATTAATTATTTAGTTAATTATTATTAAAATAATTGTATTTTATGCCAAAAAAATTTTAACTAGAGGGATTGGGTAAAGTTTTTTGTAATAGTTGGGTTAAGTGTCCAACTAATGGTTATGTTATGTTTGTTAAGACATTAAGACATTTATTTGGTTTTTTTTTTGGAAATATTACATTATGAGCATAAATTAATTTTGATTAAATAAAATTAGTTATGGAAGTGATTTCCATAAAAATAAATGGATTTAATGGTAAAAGTATTAAGAACTCAAAGAGTTGAACTTAAAAACGAATATAGCAGTTACCCCAACGTCTTACGATAAAGGAATATTTCAATGAGGAAAGAGGTTCTATTTGGTAAGCTGGAAGAAGGAAATTTGAGAGAAGGATTGCAAGCTAGTGTTGACAAGTGGAATTACCCGAGAATCCTCATATTTGTCTTGGACCGGTTGTCTACAAGGGTCTCTTCCCGAGCCTATGTCAGCTCACATAGCTCGGGGTGGAGCACGGGGGAGAGGCGAGGATTTAATTGCCTCACTCGATCTAGGAGGACATCATAAGTTAGAAATTGGGAAATAGAAGTAAGTTTATCTGCCCTCGAGAATCTTAGTTTGGTTTATGAAGATATTAACAATTTTTATGTTATAATCGTAAAGTTATAGTACTTTATTATGAAAAGAGAATTTTCTATGTATGTTTCTTTTTTAATAAATAAGTTGGCCAATTAGAATTAAACTCATCACTAATAATACAATACGAGAGAGAATTGTTAACATAGAACCCTCGAGGTGAAGGCTGCGTATTGGTTGTCTGTGCAGCTAAGATAAACACACATAATGGTACGGCCATTTTATTGTTAAAACAACAAAAACTAAAATAAAATATGGACAAAAAAGTAGTATTCTATAGTTAACATTATAGCGAGGATAAAGAGCGTAAATGCGGAACATTAGATAACGGAAGGTTATAGAAGGCATCGTGCGAGAACTAGATACGGTAGTAGAGTCATGCAAACAATACAAGTAAAATAAAGAGCGTGATTAAATATAATTGTTTCTAAAACTATAAAATATATCTGTCAACATAGTACAAGAAAGAAGACTAAACCATGGTAAGGAAGGAATTAACAATTTTATGCAGCAAATTCTAACTCTAAAGTTGAAAGAAAATAAAATATAAAAATCTCTTTCTTTGATTCATAAGAATGACAACAATATTTCTAAATCGAGTGAAGGAAGCTGAACATTGAAAAGAGCGAACAAGATATTAACAGTAAGAACAAAACTTTATCTGAACATAAAAAAATCAAGTTCCTACGTATTATATATTCGTGAAATCCGAAATATCACATTCGGTACTAAAAACCACCGGTTGACCAAAAATATAACGATGGGAAGCAGTAAATATAAACCAACGCTCGAGGTAACTTGACTTTCATGTCGGTTTATTCTGAACCAGAGAAAATATGGTACAAATAAGGTATCCATAGATGTGAACTATTAATTCATAAATACGGGCAGATTTCGGACGAAGAAATGTTCCATTTTAACCATGAATCACACGAAACGTATGCACCTCACCCGGTGAGAAAATCTCGTTACAAAAATACGATCTAAACCTTGAAATTTCTAAGCCGAGACCTAGATGTAAAACATGCATTAACGTGAGTTTAGGAAGGAAAGTAAAACCGACACAACGGTCATACATATACGTCATAGCATGTCCAAATTGAGTATAGTTTTGGAACGAAGTTCCAAAATCTAAATTAACGAGAACAAGGTGGAAAACTCCCCGCAGAGGCCACGAAACCCTACAACCTCAAGTTCCGAAGTGACCAAATCATAAGCAAAGAAAATTTTGATGGATAGAGTTTGGGAATGTTAGAAGAGGAATTACCAGGAGTCGGGCTTAACAAAAAATTCTACGCTGATTCCGGAGCGAGAGTTCGTGCGCAAATAGACAAAGAAAGTTAAATAAATAATTTTCACAAACACCCGAATGCTAAAAAAAAGGAAAGCTCAATTCAAAAAAAAAAAAAGGTAACCTTACCTATGAGAATTCTTTGCCATAAGAAGAAAGGACAACCTACAAGAAAATGATCGAAATAATGGTCATTATAACTATATAGGTCGAGAAACACGAGCTACATAAATTTGAAATAATGGACGTTGCTAGTAAAGGATTTTACCATGGATTTCGTCTATGGCGGCACGGTTGTAGTCGGCGATCCATTTGGAGGAAGGAATCTGATAGGTATTTGCAGCCCTAGTCAAGAAGATGATCGGATCTTAGAAGCAAACGGTATTTGGGTATTAGAGGCAATAACCTTAAGAAATTTTGTAAAAAAATCTATATTCAAGGTCGATTATGTTAAACCTTCTACACCGTAAATAATGCCGGCAAGAAGAATTTTCACTTACGGAAAGGCAAAAACCTCATCGATGCCAAGAAGAAGTCTTGTTGGGGATTGACACGGAGACAAAATGCTCTCTCACGAGAGCGTTGAGCAAACTCTTAAGATGCAAAATACATATACATCTCTAATGGAGTGTGTTTTTATTAAGGTTAAGTGGGTACGACATACTTATGTGTAAATTTGATTATATTGAAGATAAAACGATGAAATGTATTTTTTTATGAGCATGTTAATGGATGTTACATTTTTCCAAACTGTTGGGTTCAAATTCAACTGAGACATTTGTAAGTGGCTCTTATTTTCTATGAAACACATTCAAATTCCAATAAAAAATTGTTTGCAAACAAACTTAGATTATTGTGCTTGATAATTTATAATTCCATGCATACAATGAGATTATTGTATATTTATAAATCAAAATTCTTAGTTATACCTCATTTAATTTTGGCTATGAGACCCATTTAAATTCTAGAAAAATGTTTCTTACTATAATAAGTTGGGGTTTAGGAGTAGATGACAATTTTCCAATAACGAATCACCATATTCCATATTCTTCGGAAAAAAATGGCCCTAAGAATTCTTCTCATTAATTTTTTTGAAATAGTTATTATTGAACAACCCTTAGACACTAATTCTCTTAGGGTGTTCATTTTCCCTTTAATAAATACAAAATTTAGTGTTTGTTTTGTCCTTATGTATTATTTCTAAAAGGAATAGTCATAATCCACCATAAATCTTATCTTTATAAATGCTACCATAACTCCATGTTGAGAATAAATCCCAAAAAATAACCTAAATATAAGTTGTTAAGGACACTTCATATATATCTACATCTCGAGTCATGGCGACCATCTCATTTTAGTGTATTAAAAAGTGAAGTTAGAAAATTAGTATTTCTTGATATCCTATCTATGTGTTATTTTGATGCTTCTTTAGTGATTTGAATGGCTATCGTGATGAATATCACTCTACATTACATATATTATTTTATCCTAGTCAAATCAATCTCATGTATATTGGTGCACCCATATATCTATCTTTTAGAAATTAATACATTTCAACCATGTCGGTCAACAATTGTATGAAGGACCCCCGATGCGGGTGCTTAAAGGTGATTATATGGTACAAGGCTTGTGGTTCGGCGCATGAAGAAACCCCGCCTGGCCACTACACAAATCCATACCAACGGCCATTAACTTCATTTAAGAGCTGCGGTCGTCACCACAGGAACTACATTTGCTCACTTTACCAAACATTTAGGCTGCTCCTTCCGCCTCAAAATGACGTTCCTTGCTCATTCGCATGGCTATGTTCTTAGGCCTTGGTTCTATTCTTCGGCCTCCTATTTCTATGCCTCTCCATTCTTCCCCCTGGAATCTTGCTCATACGGTACGAGCGACTCCATGCAGAACGGAAACGTTGCGATCTTCGGTGCTACATTGAATTTCTTACGGGGCACCATTGCTCGCGAGGAGCATCCTGCTGCCTTTTGCGCCTCTGCTTGCCTCGGCCTCCACCACCACCTCCGAGCTTTGGTAAGCCTTCCGCACCGCCTGCTCCTTCCACTACCCGGAGCGCATTCCGCCCCTCTTTGTGCCACTATGCCTGAGCTCAAGCATCGCATGTGATGCGGGTGTGGCGGCGAGCGGAGGCCGCGGCCCCGCCCATTCGTCACCCTCCTCTTAGTCAGTTCCTCGTATTCTTCCTTGGAGCATTCTTGGGGCAGGTATCCGGCTTCGCGGCGGATGCGATTCGCTTGGTTGATGCCTTGTCTCACTCCTCTCGCCCGGCCCTCACCTGCGAACCCCATCTCCGGCGTCTGCCTCGCTTGATCCCTATGTCATTTTGCATACCCCCAACATTTCCTTATTCCACTTTCATTGCACCTCGGGCGCTACATGTTCTAGCCACCATCTCGGTTTCCTTTTGGGGAGGAGCTCTGAGGCTCAAGCCACGGTCCACCCATTCTTCAAACACGGCCTCGCCGGTGACCTCGGCCCATCGCAAATGCAAAGAAGAAATAGGCTCTTGGCAAGCATAATTCATCGCTCGGATAGCGGTAGCAGCTCGGGAAACGGTAAAGACGACAAGGATCAGAGCAAGCGGGCCATGGGTAAAGGTGGTGAAGCCATAGAGCCACGACATGCGGCAACGGCCACCTAGGGTAACGACGATGAATACGGATGTCTCATTGTCGAAGAAACACCCCTCTGCCACCACATGACACCTAGACGATCAAGTTTTCTCTAGTTTATGGATCTTAGCACCAATTTTTTTTATATGTTACTATCTATGTTTGCTTTAATCATTTTTTTCTATATAACGTTGGTTTCCTCACTCGAGGCGGTGACTCAAACTCTCTTTTGCTAGTTTCCCCTACATGGCGGCTTCTTTTTGTTGTTTTGTTGCAAAATATGCCACTAATATAGGCTTGAGCTTGCAGAGCCAGAGCCTCTACGTATTTTATGGTTAACTAATGAATTTAATCTTACTTAGAAAAAAAACAATTGTATGAAGGAATGTACAATTAATAATATATACACAACTAAGCTAGTTCTCTTTCTCTTTAATTTTTGATAAGTACGAAATTGTCATATTTTAATCTTCCAAGTGCCACATTCAATATCATCCATAAGTAGGTTTACTATATGTAATTCTACCTTTTTCTTATAATAATTATAACGTATCAATAGCTTCAAAGATAACTCCTAGAAATCTATTAGGCTAGTATATAATTTCCATAGTTTTATTCCTTTCTCTTCTTGTGTTATGTGCCTCGGACCTAAGCACAATTATGATTTCCCTATCCAATTTTTACCATTTTACTTCTTCTTCGGGGACTTGGAGTTTTCTACCCTTATATTTTTTAATCTAGTGAGTGATTCATTTGGAATTTTTCTACGTAACTCGAAACAATCCACTCATTCAGAAGTACGGAGCTACCTTACGGTATATAACGAATGGTATATTTTTAGTTAGGGAGGGTGCTAGAACTACGTTAGCTACATTTTTTTGGTAGGATTTTTTTATAATCCATCCCTTACCTTATTAAAAATAAAGGATTGAAGGCTTATTATTGTGTCATATTGAAAAGGGTGAATTTAGATAATATAATCCCACAAAAGTTGGAAATGGCCACATTTTGTAGATTCAATATTTGAATGACAATGGTAGTTTCTAATGACTTGGTTTCCATTAGGTCAATATATTGTGCTTCCTCTAGATGATTATTATCCTTCTTCTTTGTCTGACCTTTTTTTCCTATACCTTTATCCTTCTTCGTCACTATTCTTCATCTCATCCTCCCATTTCATTCTCTTGTTGTCATCTTCCTATTGAATCCCCAAAGCTTCAACTTCAAATTCTCTGAGTTTTCGTTGTTCTTCTATTCTAGATTAGCTTCTAGTTCATGTTTAAATCCAGGTGATTCAACCTCTTTATCGGAGCTCCTTTTTCACATGTTTCATTTTCTATAGCTTCCTTTTATACACTTTCCTTTATAATGTTCTCCTTTTCTAACTTTCATTTTATAAACACGGAGCTACCTCCAATTCCAAAATTTTTATTTTTAACTATAGTTAAATATTATAATTAATACACTCTTGATATATTTGTAGAGAATATTATTCATGGTATTTTTTAAAAAGAAAATTATTAAGAAGACATGTAATTGTTAAATTCTTAACGAGAGATAATAAATAATAGTACCGAGAGGAAAAAACATAAAATTAATAGCAACAAAAATAAACCATAAGCACAAATGTTTATCGGGGAACACGCCAACTCTAGGAAGAACCCAGCCTAATGAATTTTCATTAGCCTTGGCAAAAAAACTTGGCCAACCCAACTAAGTGAGCTCTCACTACTAAACTCCCTTGCCTCATTACAATGAAGTATTCCTGGCCTTTTATAGGCTCCATTACATGCAATACCATGGGAATAAAACCATGGGTACACTATACCACGTACCCAAAACCTCCATTGTTATAATTGGTCAAATTTGAATATATTATTGAGTAAATTTTTTACCTAACATTCTTCCCTTAAACTTGACTTTGGGATCCTTTTACTAAATCCAACAAACCTTCCCAAGTGAGCCAACCACTGCTCGCTTTGGCCCTTACCCCCCTCAAAGTTTACACCGGATTATATATTTAGCCCAACATTCCCCTATCGTATGAGTCCTAACCTGAGCTTTACTATTTATTACCCATGGGTACCCTGTCTTACGGGACTTACGGTGGTGTAATCATTTACACAAAATTTAGCTCACTGTGGTAATTTTTATTTTGTTTTGTTGTTTCTATATCACCTTTCATCCTCTCCCATCGTAATATTGTGGACCTCACCCACCTTCGACTCTAATATAAATTGTTAAGAATTTACTACGAGAGACAAAAAATAATTACCCGCGGGGGAAAAAAACATAAAATAACAAAAAAAATCATAAACCATAAGCACAAATGTTTATGCGGGAAAACCATAGCTCCTCGGAAAATCCAAGCTTGTATAAAATTTCATTAGCCTTGGCAAAGAAACTTGTCCAACCCGGCCAAGTGAGCCTTCTTCTCACCTCACGACCTCATTACAATGAAGTCTTCCCATCCTTTTATAGGCTCCATTCCATGAAATCCATGTGCATAACACCATGGGTACACTATACCATGTGACCAAAGCTGCATTGTTAGAAATGGTCAACTTTGAATATTTTTCTCAAGTAAAGTTTATCTAACAATCATGTTAGTTGAAAAAAAGAAGAAATTTAAATTTATGAAAATTGAATTTTAGGCTCGAAAAATATGAATTCAAACTCCTCCTAGTTAATTCGTTCATACGAAATGTTCAAGTCAGCCTAGTTAAATGATGTACCCATTTAGACTGAAAATTATATAAATAAAAGAAATTCAACGTCAACAAAGATGAATAAAGCTCACATCTATAAGGCAAGGACAAAAATTTGTATATAATAGTAGTGAATATACGAGGCATATGAAGTATACGTAAAGCTAACAAAGATCCTACTATGAGAAAGAAGTAATGGTTATCTCTATTATCTCTAGGGCCATTGAAAGGATTATCTGAAATGAGTGAATAAGACCATCTTTGAAGCCAACAAAGGGCATAGTTTGGGCACCAAAAATATTTTTATCTATGTGGGTTAATGAATTAGCATTCTTGAGGGTAGTTAGGGTTTTGTGGAAGGAGAGTTAAATTTTCACGAGAAGGAAATGAGCCTTTCTATTATGTGGGAAAATGACTTGACTAGGAGGATGGACAAGGTTTGGGAAGTTATTGACTAAGATGTATCCTTGTTCAATTGAATATTTCTCTATTTAAAGTACGTGGGTTTTTCCCCCATGTGCATTTTCTAGGAGTAAACTATTGTGTTCTTTTTATGGTTGTCTCATTATGATCTTTCTACTTTATCTTTTGTTTTATTGTTGAAAGTTCTTTGTGTAGTTATTTTATGATGTAAAATAAATGTAATAAATGGCCAATATGTAGAAGTATCATAAGAAAAAAATTATTATATTTTATAACTATTAAAAAATCAACATGGTATCAAAGTAGCTAAGAGTAGCATTGTTTTAAGAAACGATTAATTAGATCCATACAATGAAGTGATTGTAGGTTTTAACCCAAAAAAAAAAATATCAAGAAACAAACTCTTAAAACGAGAAAATAAAACAATAGCAAGAGCATAAAATAAAAAATATATATACACGGATATTTTCCCCAAGATCCAAAAAGCGAGACTACCAACTTCGTTTTCATTATATTCCTTTCAATTTTACAAGACATATATATACATGCCAAAGACTTCATAAACCCCAATCTACTAACCCTATATTAGAACATAACCATAGTTCTGTTGACCGGATATAGAAAATATCGTGACCGAGAAAACCATCATGCCCAAAACCATGTGCAAAACCATACACAAAACCATAAGCCGGTCTTCCCACCTAATATATGGCCCAATTATTTTCCCCGGATTGCCTCCCACGACCGCATACAAGGGGCATGCCAACGAAATTGCACCCCACGACCCGGCTTCTACTCTAGTGCAAGCGTGAGGGGATTTCAACCCCTCTTACCCCCACTTCACACCTTCTTCTAGTTATGGAAATAATATAACACACCCAACACTCATCCCGATGGTCAGTAATCAAAGATTCATATTTTGTTGATGGAAGAGAAACATGACTCATCCATAAAATTATGAGAAGGTTGAATCTCAATATATGCTGAAAAAATATAAGCTTAGGCTATGCCTTCATCAGAACCTTGGATTCCAATCAGCAAATGCAATTACGACGGTGAAACAATTTGAGGAGATCTCGGAATTTGTTATGAAATGTACCCTATATTCTATCCTCAATAAAGCCATGTTTTCTTTAATATCAAATTTCTTATCTTGTATTCAATTTAGGTCAAAAGGCTAAAGGACTACACCAATCTCTAGCATGATCTCACTCTTGAAATAACCTATAATATTATAGGTTCAACTACCTCAATATGCATATTACATGGAAATCTTTATCAACCTCATATTAAAGGAACCACATAGTATTTTTATAAGAAAAAAAAAATGATATCATGTAAAGGGCTTGGATAGTATTGAGAAGTGATGGAAGCTTTGAAAAATAAATTCTAAGACTTAGAAATTTGAAGATGGTTGAGAAAAAATGAACACGGTCAGAAGTCTAGTGTAAAGATGGATATAATTTAGAACCTTGAATTTATAATTGTAAGAAGGGTATCTCAAAATAATATAAAGAGACCAAAATCCTTAGAAGGACTAATGGAATGTAAGATAGACTGTAGACATAGTGAGATCAGGAAAAGTACCTTAGGTTGATCTTGGAAAAATTATGGAAGACAATAATTTGATTCCAATTCTCCAAAGAAGAGTGATTATATTGAAGCATTGTGATATAATAGAGAATTTTATAGTGATGAGGTAGGCATAGAAACAAAAAAATACCTGACGCTGTGATATCAAAGATAAGATGCATTTAAGGAATTAAGGTAATGTCTATTTGAAGGAAGGTTTGGAAGAATAAGTTTGAAATGATCTTTTTCTACGGAAATGTAAAGTGACTTTAAAAAAAAAATTATGAATTCATGTCTTAATATTCACAAATGTGAATGTACTTTAGGATCGTCATATATCTATAATGCATTATAATCTAATCTAAATAACTTTGTTTTTCACATGAGCCCATTACAATGATGATGACCCAAAATATGGAGATCTAAAAATTGGATGAAGTTTGAAATCAAGTCGTAGCCACACTAGTACATTTGGAGGAAATTCGAGCACTTTAGTTACGATACTTTTGTCATAATGTCGGAAATTTCCCCAATTTCTATCAATTTTTCAAATCTTGCCACAAACCATCGCTATACGGATGTTTAGGGATATCCTAACTTTTGCGACATTTATGTTTGTCGTCGAATTGCGACGTTTTAAACATTTGTTTGTGTTACAACGTTTATGGGACGAAACGTCGAAATTGCAATGTTGCCTACATGTCGGTCTTGCGACGCTTGGGAGGAATCGTCGGAAAACCGACGTTAGTCATATAGACGTTGGTCTTGCGACGTTGTGAAGCGAAACATTGCAAGACCAACGTCTATATGAAACGTCTCTTTTGTGAAGGTTTCCCCCCAAGCGTTGCAAGACCGATACTTTTAACAACATAACATTTTAATATGGCTGTTGTTTGGTTGGACAGCAAATTTGGACATGAAAAACAATTACATGCGTGGACATGTAAAGTATTACTTTATTAACAATTGTTCAACATTTGAATATGAAAACATTATATTATTTAACATTTTGTTTATATAAATATGATTTATTTGGATATAATGAGTATTACATTATTGGATAATGTTTTTTTTTTTGTTGGAAAACATGCTTATACATCAAAAAATTTACATTACACTTATACGTGAAAACTTGCACATTTTGGTATATTCCAAATGCTAGGACAAGCACAGGATCTTTTAAATCCTTGATTACAAGCAGTGAGATGAAAACTCTATTATTCTACCTTTACTTGAATGAGTGATTTGATATTTTAATTGAAGGTTGAAACAAAGACTCGGAACACATAATACATTATTGAAATCTATGTTATATTCCTTCGTTGTTATAGACCCTACATACCAACAACGGAAAAAAAAATAAAAATAAAAAAAATAAAATAAAAATAAATAAAAATAAAAAATAAAAAATAGAAAATAAAAAATAAAAATTGTGTTACAATTATTACAAGAAATAAAATTGCATTTATGATTAACCATATAATAATATGCTCTACAATAAATAAGCCACTCATTGGAATAAGAAGTAGAGGATGCATTGAAATAGAAACCAAAAGCAAAAGTGTATTTCCAAAGAGCTAAGCTTGGGTGAAATATTTTGTGGAAAAAAAAACATGATAAGCATATTTTCGAGCGAGCGATTTTCAATTTGCTCCCATGTGGAATCGTTCGGTCGGGCGCGCCGTGTCGCGCAGTGTGAGATCGCCCGGCGGGCACATTCGAGGTTGGGTCGTTTCATTCGGGGGCGCCGTATCGGTTGCTAAGTTGTGACCACCGAGTGCCTTGTGCATGTTCGAGTGACCCGTTTTCCATTTTCTCCCTTGTGGCATCATTCGGTCGGGTGCGCCGTGCGGTCGCTTGACCGGCGCGTTCGGGTCGGACCGTTTCGTTCAAGGGCGCTTTTTCTAAGTTGTGACCGCTCGAGTGCCTTGTACATGTTCGGGTAGCCCGTTGTCGTTTTCTCCAATGTGGAATTGTTCGGTCGGGTGCACGCGTGTCCACGTTGTGTGAGGTCGCCCTAATGAGTGCGTTTGGGTCGGCCGTTTCGTTCGAGGGCACCCATATCGATTTTGCAAATTTGTGGCCCCTTCGGGTGCATTGTGCATGTTTGGGTAACCCATTTTTCATTTTCTCCCATGTGGCATCGTTAGGTCGGGTGCGGCGAGTGTCATGCCTTGTGATCGAGTCACGGCCAGGGCTACTCGGGTCGGTTCGTTTCGTTCGAGGGTGCTCGTATCGGTTGCTAATTTGTGACCACCCGAGTGCCTTGTGCACATTCGGGTAGCACATTTCCGTTTTCTACCTTTTGGCATCGTTTGGTCGGGCGCGTCATGTCGTACGTGTGAGTCGTCAGAACGGGCGCGTTTGGGTCGGCCATTTTGTTTGAGGGCGCACCGCTATCGATTTTAAGTTGTGACCACTGGGTGTGTTGTGCATGTTCGGGTGGCATGTTTTGTGTTTGCTCCCCTTGTGGTATCGTTCGGTCGATGGCCGCCATGTCGCGTCGTGTGAGGGAGCGCCCAGACGGCGCGTTCGGGTTAGTTGTTTTGTTCGAGGGTGCCGTATCATTTTTGCTAAGTTGTGTTGCCTAGGTGTCTTGTCCACATTCGGGCAGCCCATTTTCCGTTTTCTCCCTTGTGGCATCATTCGGTTGGGCACACCGTGTCATGCCGTGTGAGGTCACGACCAAACGCGTTCGGGTCGGGTTGGGTTGTTTCGTTCGAGGGCGCCCGTATCGGTTTGTTAAGTTGTGACCGCCTCGATGCCTTGTGCATGTTCGGCCAGCACATTTTGCGTTTTGCTCCCTTATGGCATCGTTTGGTTGGGAAAGCCGTGTGGGTCGCCCGACCGGGCGAGTTCAAGTTGGAGTCGGGCCATTTCGTTTGAGGGCGCCCATATCGGTTTGCACTAAGTTCGACCACTCGGGTGCATTGTGCATGTTCGGGTGGTACGGTACTCATTTTCTCCTTATAGCATCATTCAATGCGAGGTGTGCGTGTCACGCCGTGTGAGGGGGTGCCCGACCGAACTTGCCCCGTTCCGGTTTACAGGCCGATTCGTTCGGGGAACCCGTATCAATTTTGCTAAGTTGTGACCACCGAGGTGAATTGTGCATTCGGGTGGCCCGTTTTCATTTCTCCCTTGTGGCATTGTTCGTTCGAGCGCCATGTTGTATTGTCATGTGAGTTCGCCCGACCGGGTGCGTTCCGGTCGGACCATTTCGTTCGAGGGGGCCCGTATTAGTTTTGCTAAGTTGTGACTACCGTAATTGCTTGGATTTGTCATTTTCTCCCATGTGGCATCATTCGGTCGGGTGCGGCGTGTCGCGGCGTGTGTGAGTCACTGACCGAGGTACGTTTAGGTAGGGCGATTCATTCAATGGCACCCTTATCGGTTTTCTAAGTTGTGACTACCCGGGTTCCTTGTTCATGTTCGAGCGGCCCATTTTCCATTATGGCATCATTCTTTCGGGCGCACTATGTTGCGGCGTGTGAAATCGTCGAGCCCGAGGAGCGCGGTCGGGTCGGGGTCATTTCGTTCAAGGGTGCCAGTATCTGAGTCTTTCTAATTTGTGACTATGTGGGTGGCTTGTGCACATTTAGGTGGCTCGTTTGCCATTTTCTCACATGTGGCATCATTCGTTCGTGCACGCCATGTCGCGCCGTGTGAGATCGTCAACCGGGCGCGTTTAGGTAAGCACATTTCGTTCGAGGCGCCGTCATACGTTTTGCTAAGTTGTGACCACCGGTGCATTGTGCACATTCGGGGTAGCATGTTTTCCATTTGCTCCCCGCATGTGGCATCGTTCGGTCGGGCGCGTCATGTCACGCCTTGTAATCGGGTGCCCAACCGTGTATTCCCGCTCGGGTCATTTCGTTCGAAGACGCACGTATTAGTTTTGCTAAGTTATGAACACTAGGGTGGCTTGTGCACGTTCGAGTAGCCCCGTTTTACGTTTTCTCCCCTTGTGGCGTCGTTCTGTCGGGAGCGCCATGTCGCACCATGTGAGGTCGCTCGATCGGGCGCGTTTAGGTCGGCTTGTTTCGTTCGACGGTCCGTATACGGTTGCTAATTTGTGATTGCCGAGAGTACATTATGCCGTTCGGGTAACCCGTTTTCCATTTTCTCCCATGTGGCATCGTTCGGTCGGGCGCAACGTGTCGTGCCTTGTGATTAGGTCGCTCGACCCGAGCATGTTCGAGATTGGGTCATTTCATTCCAACGGTGCTCGTATCGGTTTGCTAAGTTGTGGCGCTTGGTGCCTTGTGCACATTCGGGCGGCCCATTTCCATTTGCTCCCTTGTGGCATAGTTACGTCGGGCATGTTGTGTCGCGCCATGTGAGTCGCCGAGTGGGTGCGTTCGAGGTCGGGTCGGGTCGTTTCGTTCGAGGAGCACCACTTATCGGTTTTTTGCTAATTTGTGACCGTCTGTGGGCCTTGTGCACGTTCGAGTGGCTTTGTTTTTTGTTTTTTTCTCCCTTGTGGCATCATTCGGTCGGGCACGCCGTGTCGCGCCATGTGATCAAGTCGCCCAATCAGGCGCATTCAAGTCGGGTCGTTTTGTTCGAGGGTGCTCATATTATTTTTGCTAAGTTGTGACTGCCTAGGTGTCTTGTCCACATTCGGGCAGCCCGTTTTCCGTTTTCTCCCCTTGTGGCATCATTCGGTTGGGCACGCCGTGTCATGCGGGACGGAGTCACACGACCAAGCGCGTTCGGGTCGGAGTTGGGTACCCGTTCGAGGCGCCCGTATCGGTTTGTTAAGTTGTGACCGCCTCGATGCCTTGTGCATGTTCGGCCAACTTGTTCCGTTTGCTCCCTTATGGCATCGTTTGGTTGGGAAAGCCGTGTGAGGTCGCCGGGACGAGGGCGAGTTCAAGACAGGTCGGGCCATTTCGTTTGAGGGCGCCCATATCGGTTTTGCTAAGTTCGACCACTCGGGTGCATTGTGTATGTTCGGGTGGTGTTTTCATTTTCTCCCTTATGGCATCATTCAATCTGGTGTGCGTGTCCGCCGCCGTGTGGGGGGTGCCGGCCGGGGCGCGTTCGGTTGGTAGGTCGTTCGAGAACCGTATCAATTTTGCTAAGTTGTGACCACCGAGGTGAATTGTGCACATTCGGGTGGCGTTTTTCATTTCTCCCTTGGCTGGCATTGTTCGTTCGAGAGCGCCATGTTGCGACGTCATGTGAGTTCGCCCGACCGAGGTGCGTTCCGGAGTCGGACCATTTCGTTCGAGGGGGCCGTGGATTTTGCTAAGTTTTGACTACCGGAGTGGCCGTTTGTCATTTTCTTCCATGTGGCATCATTCGGTCGGGTGCGGCGTGTCGCGGCGGCGCGCGGTCACTCGACCGAATGTACGTTTAGGTAGGGCCGATTCATTCAATAACATATCGGTTTTTCTAAGTTGCGACTACCCGGGTTCCTTGTTCATGTTCGACGGCCCATTTTCCATTATGGCATCATTCTTTCGGGCGCACTATGTTGCGGCGTGTGGGGTACGTCGACCGGGCGCGGTCGGGTCGGGTGTTTCGTTCAAGGGTGCCGTATCGGTCTTTCTAATTTGTGACGTGTGGGTGGCTTGTGCACATTTAGGTGGCTCGTTTGCCATTTTCTCACATGTGGCATCATTCGTTCGTGCGCCATGTGTGGCCGTGTGAGATCGTCCAACCGGGTGCGTTTAGGTAAGCACATTTAGTTCGGGGCGCCGTGTCTGTTTTGCTAAGTTGTGACCACCCGGGTGCATTGTGCACATTCGGAACGCTTTGTTTTCCATTTGCTCACATGTGGCATCGTTCGGTCGGGCGCGTCATGTCACGCCTTGTAATCGGGTTGCCCAACCGGCATGTTCGCTCGGTCATTTCGTTGAAGACGCACGTATTAGTTTTGCTAAGTTATGAACACCCGGAGTCGCTTGTGCACGTTCGAGTAGCTCGTTTTACGTTTTTTTCTCCCTTGTGGTAGTTAAGTCGGGAGCGCCATGTCGCACCATGTGAGGTCGCTCGATCGGGCGCGTTTCGGTGAGCCTATTTCGTTGACGGTGCCGTATACGATTTTGCTAATTTGTGATTGCCGATACATTATGCACGTTCGGGTAACCCGTTTTCCATTTTCTCCCATGTGGCATCGTTCGGTCGGGCGCAACGTGTCGTGCCTTGTGATTAGGTCGCTCGACCCGGGCATGTTCGGATTGGGTCATTTCATTCAACGGTGCTCGTATCGGTTTGCTAAGTTGTATTGCCCAAGTGCCTTGTGTGCACATTCGGAAGCGACCCCGTTTCTCAGCCTACTCCCCTTGTAGCATAGTTACGTCGGGCATGTTGTGTCGCGCCATGAGGTCGCCGAGTGGGTGCGTTCGGGTCGAGGTCGGGTCGTTTTCGTTCGAGGGCACCCTTATCGGTTTTTTGCTGGTGACGGCGGGATGTGGGCCTTGCACGTTCGAGTGGCTTTGTTTTTGTTTCTCCTTGTGGCATCATTCGGTCGGGCACGCCGTGTCACGCCATGTGATCAAGTCGCCCAATCGGGCGCATTCAAGTCGGGTCGTTTTGTTCGAGGGTGCTCATATTATTTTTGCTAAGTTATGAGCGCACAAGGGTGCCTTGTGCACGTTTGGGTGGCCGTTTGCCATTTCCTCCCTTGTGGCATCATTCGGTCGAGTGTGTCTTGTCACGCCGTGCGGGCGTAGTACGACCGGGTGCGTTTGAGTCGGGCCATTTCGTTCCAAGGGTGCACGTATCGGAGTTTTTAAAGTTGTCACCGCTTGGGTGCCTTTTGCACGTTTGGGTGGCCTATTTTCTGTTTGCTCCCTTGTGGCATAATTTGGTCGGGCACGCGTGTCACGTCGTGTGAGGGCGCCTCACCAAGCGCGTTTAAGTTACGCTATTTCGCTTGAGGAAGCTCGTATCGGTTTGCTAAGTTGTGACCACGAGTGCCTTGTGCATGTTCAAGTGGCCCATTTTCCATTTTTCTCCCTTGTGGCATCATTCGATCGGGTGCGCCGTGTCATGCCGTGTGATCAGGTCGCCCGAATGAGCACGTTTAGTTCGGAGTCGGGCCGTTTCGTTCGAGGGTGCCCATATCGGTTGCTAAGTTCGGCCCACCGGGTGCCTTGTGCACGTTGGGCGAAGCCCGTTTATATTTTTTTCTCCCTTGTGGCATCATTCGGTCGGGCACGCCGTGTCGTGCCATGTCGTCAGTCACCCGACGGGCGCGTTCGGGTCGGGTCTTTTCGTTCGAGGTGATCATATCAATTTTTCTAAGTTGTGACTACCTAGGTGCCTTGTGCATGTTTGGGTGCTTTGTTTTCCATTTGCTCCCTTGTGGCATTATTCGGTCGGGCACGTCGTATCGTGCCATGTGAGGTCGTCTGGAGCCCGGAATTGTGTTCGGGTTAATTTGTTTGTTCGAAATTTCCTGCTCCGGTTTGCTAAGTTGTGACTACTGGGGTGCCTTGTGCATGTTCGGGTAGCCTTTTTTCATTTTCTCCCTTATGTGTTCGATTCGGGTGAGCCGTGTCGCACGGTGTGAGGTCGTCCGGCGGGCGCATTCGGAGTCGGGCCGTTTCGTTCGGCGGTGCCGTGCGGATTTTGTTAAGTTGTGACCGCTCGAGTTCCTTGTGCATGTTTAGGTGGCTTGTTTCCATTTTCTCCCTTATGGCATCGTTCGTTCGGGCGGCGTCGTGTCGCGCGGGTGTGAAGCACCTCACCAAGTGTGTTCGGGTTACGTTGTTTGTTCGGGTGCCGTATCGGTTTTCTAAGTTGTGGCCCTTGCCTAAGTACCTTGCTTGTGCACAATCGGGTGGCCTATTTTCCATTTATCCTTGTGGCATCGTTCGGTAGGGCACACCATGTCGCGCGCGTGTGATCGGAGTTGCCCGAGCGCGCGTGTTCGGGTCGGGTCGTTTTCATTCGAGGGTGCTCGTATTAGTTTTGCTAAGTTGTGACCACTGAGTGCCTTGTGCACGTTCGGGTGGCCCGTTTCTTGTTTTTTCTCCCTTGGCATTGTTCGATCAGGCGTGCCTTGTCGGCGCGGTGGTCGTCGACCGAGGGTGCGTTCGGAGTCGAGGTCGTTTCATTCGAGGGCGCCCATATCGGTTTGTTAAGTTGTGACCACCGTGCCTTGTGCACGTTCGGGCATCTTGTTCTCATTTTCTCCTTATGTCATCATTTGGTCGGGCGTACCATGTCCCACTATGTGAGTTTCCTCTGATGTGTTCGGGTTGCACTATTTTTCGAGAGATTGCACGTATCATTTTTGATAAGTTGTGACCACCTCGGGTGCCCCTTGTGCATATTCGGGTAACATTTTTCCATTTTCTCCTTTGTGGCATTGTTCGGTCGAGTGTGTCGTGTCGCATTGTGTGAAGTCGCCCGACCGGGAGGGTTACGGTCGGGTCGGCCATTTCGTTTGAGGCGCCCATATCGAGTTTTTGCTAAGTTGTGACCACCGGGTGCCTTGTGCACATTCAAGTGGCCCGTTTTCCATTTACTCCATTGCGGCATCCACGAAAGAAAAATCACATTGGTGAGGTGAAAATGATCACCATAAGCTCATTGGTGAGGGTCAAAAGAACCTTACGTCACCAAAATTGAACGTCACCAAAGGTGGAGTCGCCCGAAAGTATAGGTGTTGTGGTGACATTCAAGGTCCATCACAAATAATTATTTATAGTGACGAATAGTGACCATCACCATTTCATATGAGCAATGGTGACGAGACGATAGCCTCCGTCACCCAAAAAAATGAACGTCACCAAAGGTGGCGTCGCTGAAAGTATAATGTTGTGGTGACATTCAAGGTCCGTCAAAAATAATGATTTATAGTGACAGATAGTGACTGTCACCATTTCATATGAGCAATGGTGATGGAAAATAGCCTCCGTCACCAAAAAAATGAACGTCACCAAAGGTGGCGTCGCCGAAAGTATGTGTTGTGGTGACATTCAAGGTCCGTCACGAATATTGATTATAATGACGAATAGTGACCGTCACCATTTCATATGAACAGCGACGATTTTTTGTGATGGACCTTTCATTGCCGTCACTATTGGTGCATATATATGGCGACGTTCATTGACCGCCACCATAAACTCATTGGTGACATCAAGGCCCGTCACGAATATTGACTATAATGACAAACAATGACCCTCACCATTTCATATCAACAACAACGATTTATGGTGACGGAGCTTTAATGGTCGTCACTATTGATGCGTATATATGGTGGCGTTTGTTGACCATCGCCATTTCATATTTTGGTCAGGGTCAAAAAAATGTCACCATAAGGTCATTGGTGATGGTCAAAAGAGCATCTGTCACCAAAAACTGATCTTCGTCATTCCCTATATGTGAATATCATAGCACGATGGAATCGAACCACCAACCTCTTGCTTGTAAAGCAGGTGCTCTTCCATTGAGCTAGCACCCTTTAAAGAATTAGACTTTAAACTAGAAATTGCCCCTAAAGGTGCAAAGATACACCAAAGGAATAAGAACCAGGAAAAACTGAAAGAATTCAATGTCCTTGCTCCTATTTTTATTCTACGACACTCTACAATGTATGATTTTGATCTATGACGTATTTGTGCCGAGTGGTTCTAATTTAATGGTAAATGTTATATTCAGATAAAATAAATGAATAATTAAGAGGCATTACGGGCTAATTTTTAATCCTTACACCAAAATCTCTTAATATTCAAGTCTATGGAACAACTCATTCAAAGTTCAAACTGAAGTAGATTTTAAATGGAAAGCCTAAAACCAGCTAAGCATTTTACAAGTTAACATTTTGGATATAGTTTCTATTCAATTTATATGACAAGTTATGCCATAACCTTGAAACTAGTTTCTTAGCTAAAAGACTTTCTTAAGTCAACAATGACAAAGAAAAATAGTCATGGCAAGCAAAATTCTCTTGTTTTTTCTAATGAGGGTGCATGTAACTTGATAAAAGATCTATGAGAGTATCAAACCATAAACAGGTTCACTAAAACATGGAAATGACAAAGTCTTATTAAGCAACAAAAGTTTAATTGAATATATGAAAAGCATCGAGCTAAATGATATAATTAAGCTAAAAGTAACTGTAAAAAAATGAAATTGCCATCATATACCATCTGGTTTGGTTAGTTCTTCAGAAAGAGAAAGTGCAATTCCATGATCCAACTCCTCATCTTGATTATGTAATGGACCATCCTGAACAAAAATGTCCACATACAACAATCAATGTTATTGTATTGATAAGAATTTTCATATAATCTATCAAAGCATGTACTATGTAGGAGAATAACTGGAAAGCACAACTAGAAATTTGAATCACAACATAACAATATAAAACAACATGCAACGAGATAACAATATAAAACAACATGCAACAGGAAATGAACAAATCCACAATTTGAGAAATATGAACAATCCATGAACCTATTCTTATATATTGATATAGATAACGAAATAGAAAACTAGATTTATGAAATTCAAGTATCACACAACAATGTCTTGAACAAATCTCAATATGTAAAATAGTATTTTTTGCATTTGGATTTACCTTGCAGAACCTCAAGAAAAAGTTTCCACAGAAACAACCAATAAACATAACAACATGGACCTCAGGAGCAATTGTGCAGGGGATAAAATATGAAGGTAAAGCACTAGAGAAGTATTCAAAGCAAATGATGAAAAGCGTATCTAGAAATAACTAAAAACCCTCTGAAGTAAACCACACATTTATCATCGTGACTAGTACACTTGCAAAAAAAGATCAGAATAATTTATGAACTATTCCACCAAAAAGCAGTGAATTTTTCCACTAAAATACAGTTTCAAATTAATCAACTTTGTTAAAGTTAACAGATAGAAGATTGAAGTTTAAAAGACAATACACTTTGATGAATTAGGGATTACCATGGCATTAGAGGGCACATGCCAAAATACATTATCATCTCCAAATGCACCCCTACGTAGTGTCCATCTGACACTTTGTGACTTGAACCTTTAAAAGGCTTGCTCAACCACTTCATCGTTCGAGATTTATTGTGAGTACGATGGTACAATGTGACCTGCATGTCCCAAATAACATGAGCCAACAATGAAAACCATAATTAAATTATTAATTCCTTACTAATTTAATCCTTGAAAAGACGAAAAACATGAATCCAAGAAAGAAAATGATAAGGTTCTCGTTAACCAACTATTATATTTACAGATATGGCAGAATTGTTGATTGGTTGTTTCAAAATTTAAAGCATTTTACGTATTCTCTCAAACATATGAAAAGACACTAAAATTACCAAGGTCATATTTCAACATAAATCTTGCAGAAAATCTTTTTCTTTGAAATTTGTGTTTTCGTTTGGGTTCGGGTTTGATCCGTTTCGGCTTCAGGTTCAACTTGTGATTAGATTTGGATTAGGTTTGGGCTCAAGTTTGAGGTTAAACTTTGACATTCGCAGAACCTCAGCAAATTTCAATTTTTTTTTTAGGTTTGCCAAATTCCGAACAAGTGACACATTCACAATTGCACCCCTAGTCATTGAAATCCTAATTTTTTCACCCACAAACATCAAATTCTATGTTTTAGGAATCTATCCGAGCTTAAAATGAAATGTGCAGTGGAACACACTTATAATGACCATTCAAAACTGTCACATTTGAAAATGCCCTACGAAACACACCAAACCTGCAATATTCACAAAATATTAAAATACGGCCTTGGAAATATAGTCAGCACGGTATGTTGTATACACTAAATAGATTTGGACAACTATATTCAGGTCAAAGTTGACAGCTAATCCACATTTTAAATTTTCAGAAAAAGGGCAAAATATATTGCATCACAGTCTAACCCAGATCAAGATGAACATAAGCTTTATCAAAATATCATATACAATTAAGTCGCCCATTTACAATTGTAAATCTATACAGCACATGGCCATCTTGAGCAAATGAATCATTCACCTAAGGCAAAAAAGGAAATTGCATTTTGTCATTTGCCAAGCAAAACGAAGACCAAATATAGTTGCCATTTGCCTGGCCCCCTTGACCAAATAAGCTGTCCAACTAGATCGTATGATGAGGAATTTGCATCCCTGCCATTTTAAGTAAAACACAAAACCACACGTCTATGTGGGTCAAATGAGCTTCATTCCTTAAATACTATTAGCAAGCCTAGTAAAACATTAAACTGATCCCAAAATCCTACCATTAGCCAAGAAAATGCAGCAACCACAATGAAATGCTTTGGGGTTAAAATGACCAAAAAGACATGAAGGCACTGGTTACTCTTTAAATAAAAGAGGCAATTGAAAGAAAAGAAAAAAAAGAAAAAATGTCACAAAAGTGAGACAAAGAAAAACCAGGGAACCTAACAGAAATAGAGGAAAAGAAAAATAAGACAAGGAAAAACTGAGTATAACTAATGAAAAGTGAAATAACCAAAAATAAAATTTCAGCAGATTTCAACAGCGAAAATTAGAAGCACCAGTCAGAGAATGTGAAGCACCAAAGAAATTAAGTGACTAGCAAAACATCAATTTCGAAGTTCACACACTGGTTCAAATCCTCTATATCATATTACTTTTGCTTGTCAATTGACATTCCCAATCTGGTTAGGGCATTTCAAGAAAGTCCAACAGAAGGTGGGTAGATGAGCAATTCAAAGCAAAAACAAAGACAATTTGACCTTGCAGATTAGAAAAATTTTAAAAATGTAAAATAGATGGTTAAAACATAAGCGACCACAACAATAACAAAAAAAGTTTCAAACACAAATAAGATTCCATGTAAATGTTAGCACTGCAAATATTAAATTAAAAGGGGGAAGAAGAGAGTAAAGCTAAACGAGAAGGACACCAAAATGTAGCAAAGAAAGACACTAGAAACAAGAAAGCTAACCAAAACATAAAAGCAAAACTAATTAATGATTTTACCAAAATGGCATTCATCCTCAACCAAAATTTAATGCAATTTGTAGCCCCACTAGCCTATTTTTTATCATATCCAGTATCTAACGTTGCATGATTGTGCTGTGCTACAATAGGAAGAGCATCTTTGCCTTGGAATCCCAAACCTGAATCATAAATAAAGTAATCAGTTGTGTTTCTTTGTATCATGCAACAAAAATCGAACTAAATTAGGATTTATGGATCAAGGAACTTACACTCACCATTCATGTTGATGCCACAGTCCCTGCCAAGTCTGGTTTTAGCTTTTTGTTTACCTCTGAAGTGCTTCCATCTAATTCCGAGGCAAACCTGAGATAAACAGACAATTTACAATCATTTTTCAATATTACACAAGGAATTGCCCTCAGGTATGCTTCCATATATAGTAAAGTTCGAATTAAAACTTGTTTTATGAAAAGCACAAAGGCAAGAAACATATATGATCTTGATCATAACATACAAAGAAAACAAATAATACTTTCAGAGACAATCATTGAAATAGAGTTTACCTTGCAGCCCTTGCTTTTTTCTTGTCATCTTCAAAGGAAGCAGATTTCACATCTACTCCAAATCTAGCCAAACGTGCTTTCTTCTTTTCTTCATCATCAACAGATGAGTGCAAAGCAAGTCAAAACCTATTTAATAATTTGGGCATTGTCAAATTCCAATTATTCTGGAGTAAAACAAATGCATATCATAATTTTGGAAAAAAATATTAAGCAAATTAAGCTGACGGTAAATTAGACACACAAGATAAGGAAAATAGCATCATCATAATCTCAGGAATCTGAAGACAGAAAATAAATTCCTGAATTTTGGAAGAACAAACCTCTCAGCCCTCGCTTTCCTCTTTCTTCTTCCGATATTTTTGCTTCTCCTAGTCCATGAGAGGTAGGTTTTGGAGTACCATTTGTTGACTCACCAAATCTGTCAATAAAACATACCCGAAGGTAATTTCTGTCAATTAAGAGATGAAACATATTGACTGATAAGATTGGGGACCATGTGCACTGATCATTCAATACAAAAATTACTTTCATAGCTATTAATCACTTTAAAGATTAGAGCAAAGTCCAATAGCACCAGAACTGACACAGTCCACCAAACTTAAAAAACACCATTATGGCCAAACATTGTTTAAAATAAAATACAGCATATATTTAATAGAGATGCTGAACATTTAAGTTAAACAAACACAAGCCTTGAAAATTCCGGAATCCCTAGAACCTAAATCATACAAAAATATTTTTCCACCATTCCAAAGGGTGGCATTCTAGGTCTGCAGGAGTAATTAGTGCCAGAACAAGAGGCTAATCATATATACTATATAGAGATTATCCACTGCACTCCATGCCTTCGATGACCACCCTTTTCTGCTAGCTGTTGTATCAGTACGAGTCTTGAGAATGATCTGTCACACATGAGGTGTTGCCCTCTGACTGCAGAATCAATGTAAACAGGGCTTTCATAGTATCCAAAATGATACAAGAGCCTCACTTGTCCATGGGCAATCCTCAAAGCCAAAAACAAATTTTGTTTCTAGTTAAGATTTTGATAGATTCTCCACTGATCTTAACTGAGCTGAGAATTTTTACGTTGTGATCAATATTTAGTTATAGAGATCATACACTGTATAGAATTCTGGTTTTGTTCAACACTACCAAGGGTTGCATCACGTTTTGAATGGGTTACATTCTCAACAATTGTGATTTGTAACATTTGTTGTTGGGTTGAAAAGCCACATGTGTCCTCGTAGTTGGGAGGTAGTGTGTGGCACTTGCAGAGGCAAGATTGACTCTGACAACCATTACCTTGGAGGAAGATAAATGGTCCAAGATTCATGTCGGGACCTCTCAAGGGAATATCAACTCCCTTACTTTGTATTCCTGATAGTCACTAGACTTTGATAACCATTACCTAAGAGAGAGATAAACAGTCCAGGATTCATGTTGGGGCCTCTCAAAGGAATATCAACTCCAACACATTCATAATCACCGCATGGTGCCTTCATAACTAATGCCTAAGTTAATTTGGGCTGCCAGGATATGTAACACATTTTTATTTGGGTACTGAAATAGGTCAACATGGGAGTCAAGGTCTGAATCACTGATTCACATTTGCTGGAGAAGGTGGCTTATTTAACTGTTTAATGGCTTCTTAACGTTCCAAAGTTTTCTACACTTTAAATAGTTCCTAAAGTATAGTTAGGCATAAATTTGAAAGGAAACATGTCTTACTGGCTCTTGGCCCTCAAGTCTCTGCATGAAGATTGCATGAAAATAAAGCTTATGGTTCTGTAGTGGCAATATGGCTTCTGTGTTGTTTAAATTTCTGTTGTGTGTAAATAATTGATGTGCTTCCATAATTTTTGTGCACTGACTATTGCAACCTGTAGATGCACCATAAAACAAGTTACAACAAATATGAAGCAGAAGAGTTTTTTGCCTTCACACAGCTGCTGTGTAAACATGTAACCAGCCAAAAACTTATGCCAAGCCCCAGACAACCATACAAGTTGAAAATTAAGTTATAACATCAAAAAAAACCCAACTTGAAAAGAAATAGGGAATAGATGCAAAACAAAAATGAAACTCAATTCAAGATATCATTACAAAGCCTCCGATGGTTATAACTTATCACAGGTGTGGGTCAAGTAAACTCCATATAACCATATAACCTATGATGGAGGTCTAACAAGACCATTTTCAAATTTCAACAATCCTATCATGCCAATCAGGTGATTTTATAGCATTTTCTTATTTAGCTACACTGCACCAACATAACTATTCAAAAAAGGGTTACCACAGCTCTAAATCAAGAGAAGCTACTTGAACTGGACCATTAAATTCCATGTAAACATAACCTCTGAATGAGGTTCAACAAGACCATTTTCCAATTTCAACCATGCTATCATGCCAATCAGGTGCTTTTATAGCATTTCTTGTACTGCAGAAACATAAATATTCAAAACAGAAATCATCAAAAGGCTTTTTATAACACAGTAAAGCTCAAGGAAAAAAACGCTACCATATATTTCTAGATTTTTAATCAAAACATGGTAATATAAAATTCAGGCTTCAAAAAATAATTTGGGTCTTAAAGCTTCATACAATGCACTATAAGCTTATTTATCCAACTTCGTTTTTTTCTTGAATCAGGTAGCAATAACACTAAGTTACATTGGGTTGACAACAGCAAAATTTTAAATTGAGAAACTTCATAAATTTGCTCACAAACCAGTAACACACATTCCAAGTTAGCCTAAGGCCTTGTGCAGCAATTATCCCTGAATTACCCCTTTCTAACAAGAGGCAAACAACTCATCATGGTTATAAGGGATAACAAATATAGGAAATACATCAACTAAAACATGCAAGATAAATATACTGAATGTTAGATTTTTTGTTAATCTTCACATATCCTGTAGACCTGCATCTCCTACAAAGCAAGGTTTGGTCTTACTGTCTATGTCAGGATAGTAGAATAGTACTTTAGGAAGGTTAACTAACCTTTACTTTATGAATAGCCCTTGAGGAAGAAAAAATTCCTTTTAGCCTTTATCTATAGAGAAGTCTTGAATACATTTAATTAAATAATATAAAAAGATATAATGATACAACAAAAATTGTCACAAAAAAGACAGACAGAGGAGAATGCAATAGAGAAGACAACATGATAACCATGAAACTTGCATAGGTAAATTGTAGTCAGAGTCTGGAAGTGTTGGAGAATTCCAGATTATGTAAGGTTGACTCATGCATTTTATTTCCAAAGCACTGCAATTCTCTATCATATATTTTACTCTCTAATATTTGTCCACTGTGAATACATCATACTTTTTGCTAAAATTAAAATATTTCAGTGGATGGTATGCCTTTTATTTTTTGTGCATTCATGCCTTAATCTATAAATTTGATTCCAATTTCTGAGCATTGTAGTGTTGCGAACACAAGATGAATATCTCTCCTAGAGCACTGAATTTTTACAGTCATAAGCCTTTACAACGAACCTCTACGACCATTACAATCATCTACATGTGACACCAATAAATGAGCAACCATCTACAATGTTAGAAGCCCAAGTTCATGTGACAATCCCACATTTATAAGTATAGTGAATTAGTTTAATAAGTTGAAAAGACTTGTTTTCAAGACAATATTTAATATATTTTAGTGTTTAGAAGCTTAGGAATTCCAATGGGTTGGAAAGAATTGTTTTCAATATAGTTAACTTCTACATTCTAATTCACTAACACCTAATGCTTAACTTACTAACTCCCTAATTCCCTAATTCATTCATCCTAGTTGACCACCAAGCCATTAAACCCTTAGTCTCTAGTTCACTAATACCATAAATTTAAGTTAAGCATAAACCACTAATCCAATAACCTCAATCCATTACCATAAACCCTTTAATACATAATTTATTGCCCATTAAATCAATAAGAAAACCATTAATCTATTGAACCCTTCACCATTAATGTAATAACCAACACATTTTCTAATGATTCATCCTTAACTCACAATTCCTTAAACCATTAATCAACTAACCAATAGTCCCTTATCACTAATCCATTAATTATTATAGTTTTAATTGTTCATTGACTATAATTAATTATAATTCAACATAAATAAAATATAACTATTTAATTATAATTCAACATAAGTAAAATATATGTTTTTTTGTTTATTCTTAAGGAAATTTTGCCTATCTAATATGAAAACACAGAAAATTAGAGGCAACAATGATAGTTCTAAACATATTTGATTTATCTTGATTTACCTTATATCCATTGGAATTTCTATAAAATTTTACCTCCAGGTTAGGCCAGCGCCTTTTTTAAGATGTAATGCAAAATATATGTTTCTGTAAAAAAATCAAGCTCGCAGTGTAATATCTAGATCAATCATGGTTAAGAAAAGCATAAACAAGAGGTGGGATCTTGATAAGACTCAACAGAATCACGGAATAGTGTCGGAGCATTGGAAAATTGTAAGATGATAAAAAGTAAGATTTGTAGGATAATTATTAATTTATTTCTGAAGGGTGAGAAGATGAATAATCAAAGCAGATTATTGTAGATATTACAAAACACACCAAGCTAATAGCCTATGGCCTCTTCTTTTTTATTTGGCTTGGGATTCTAAATCAAGTGTGCAGTGGAGTTCCTCCAAGGGATACTTTAACATTGATGGGAAAGGATTGCAGGCAGGAGAAAAAGGTCAAGGATGGGCGGATTGTAGGCACGAGAAGAAGATCAAGGGCCAAACAGCACAAGGAAGCAAAATGTGAAGATTTTTTTTCAAAATAGTTAGCAAATATATGTTTTTTTGGGTTTATTTTTAGGAGGACAATTTGTATGTCTAATACAAAAACACAGAAAATTAGGGACAACAATGATAGTTCTGAAATAGATTTGATTTATCTAGGTTTGAACCGGGTACTCCGCACCTTCTATCCATTGGAATTTCTATAAAATTTTGCCTCCAGGGTAGGCCAAAGCCTTTTTAAAGAGGTGATGCAAAATATCTGTTTATGTAAAAAAAACCAAGCTCAATCATGGTTAAGAAAGCATTAACCAGAATTGGTATCTTGATGGCACTCAACAGAATCATGGAATACTGTAAGAGCATTGGGAAATCGAAATATGAGAAAAAGATCTTTGTAGGTTAATTATTTCTAAAGGAAGAGAAGATGAATAGTCAAAATAGATTATTGTAGATACAAAGCACACCAAACTAATAGCCTAGGGCCTCTGCCTTTCTATTTGACTTGGGATTCTAAATCAAGTGTACAATGGAGTTCTTCCAAAAGGGTTGGGTCTTGCATTCCTTGATAGTTTAACATTGTGCCGAGTTGTTTTGAAGATTCAGATTTTAAGGGTAGGTCCTATTATTTATCCAGTGCAGCTTCATAGTTTTAACTCCACTTTTGAGGTGTCTTTCCACCTGGTGTTGCTTCAAAATTTTTCTATATTGTATGATCCTTCCAATTGACTGGTCATTGTTTATTTTTTTTAAGTTCAGACCACTCCATGCTTTATCTTTCCTTTACCTGACAAGCCTGAGGCTTTGTGCTTTTCTTTGATTGCTTGAGCCTTGTCATGAACAAAAGGGAAAATTTATTTAGTGCGAGAAAGGAAAATGTGTAGAGCCGGACACTTTGATTCTCAAAGGGGTTGCAAAGATCTCCTCCAAAAGAGGAAGATATGAGGAGAAACCTATGAAGCAGGTGGTAGACAACATAGGCATCTTGCTGAAATCTATGTTAAAGAATCTTCAAGACTAGGGGCAGAGTGGGAACCCAAATAAAGAATAGGAGAATCCCCAATGTATTCCTCACAGATCCACTCCCTGGAATCCTAAACAGAGACTTGGGAGGTATTTTTATTGGCTACATTGGACTCGGATTCACATTCAAGATATTCTAGCTAGCCAGTGGTATACTTGGCTGAAAAGGTATGATGATGCACAATACAAGCACACTGAATGGAGCATCAATCCTGCAAATGAAATATTGGAGAATGGAGCTCTAATCAAGGGACTAGAAAAAAGAAGTGGAATCAAGGTTGTACAACTTGAGGAATCCCCAGTATCCCACTGTGATGAGAAAGACAAAAAAGCCATCCAACCAATTTTGGGAAAATGGCTGCAAAGAAGTCAAGGAGGGATGGAAAAGGCAAGGAGAATGAAGAAAGAGAGACAAAATAGAGTACATACATTGCAAATACAGCAGTGATTGAGAGAGAAGAATGAAGCAAAAAGGCCCAAGGCAACAATCCAGGGAAGGTTTTGCAGTTGTTTAAGAAGGTTTTCGTATGTTATCAAAATGTTTATCACGGGTTGCAAGATGGCACCATCCAAGATAATAAAATCTGATCTCTAGAAAGCAAATCAGTCCAACTATAAGGAGGTCAAATTTTATTACAGGGCAGAAATATATAGTGGAGAAAGTCATATCATGCCATTGGAAAGATGTCTAGAATATAATGCATTAAAGCTCTAAAGGCCACTTCCAAACCACAACAGGGGATTTGGTTGTGGGCATTCTGGTTTTGTATTAAAAATTTTGAATCAATAAAAGGAACATCTTTTAATTACCAAAATAAAACAAGTTGGTATCACTATTGATATCAAAGAACATTGCAAGGCAAGGCAACTTTGGAGAGACCAATCTAGACCTAAATAATAGAGAAATCATGTTTAAAAAGAATGCATACCAGGCTTCACAGAACCTTCATGTCAGGACTTGGTTCAAAGGCCATACCACTGCCTTTCCATACCTTGTGACCAGTTCCATGAAAGCTGGAAAGACTGATCCATGTCTTTGTTTCCTCATCTAAATGAAAGCTGGGAAGACTTTTCCATGTCTTTTCACCAATATTGTAAACAACCACCTCTATCACTAGAAAATCATTAGTTACAAAACACGCACGATCCCCAATGCCTATGCAGCACATAAACGGGTATTCGGGCTCAATAAAAGTCGGGTATTCTGGCACATAAACGTTCACGTTAGGAGGCTTCTTTCTCCACATTTTTTTGATGAAATTGTGTGATGAAAGGAGATTATTCCACTGCTTTGAGACACTACGAAATCTGCACACACATTCCACTGGCAACAACGACAATATTTCTTCTTTCAAATGATCATGCAGATCATTGTAGGTCGTTGAGAAATTTTTCGACTGCACCATTTTCAAACAGGTCGTAGAACCGGGAAAATTGTAATTCAAGGCGTTATAGTTAGAATGCCTTTTTTCAATATTTGATAACAAAGCTAATGGTCTGTTCATAAGGAAGGTTATAAAATTTAATTTGCAGGTTGGTTACGTAATTGAAAAAGAACAAGCAATACACAACAAACACCCATGCAAATTAGAAGGCTCAAAGTACACCAGAGCCATGGTTGTAGCTAGTGTGACTTTCTTCTTTGTCTAAAATGGATCTGGTTGAAACCACAAAAGGCCACATATAAAGCCCTGAAAATTTCAAGATTAAATCTCATTGATTTGAAAAGGAAGAAAAACGTATTCCTTGAAACCTTTATTTTGAGAATTCACTTTTATAAGACTCTACACACACATCGTACTGCCCAGATTATGAAAAGTAAATTTTCAACTGTAAATTCAACATGCAAGCCCTTGAAATTCTAAAGGGAACAGAAACAGAAGATGAATACTGAAGAAAATGTAAGTGCATACCCTTAGTTCACTACAAAAACCCTAACATAAAATTAACCAGCAGTTGCCTACATCAGTAGTTAAAATTTAGATATACTAATCTGCTCATATCATCTTCAGTTGCCTCCGAAAGCCATAGCTGGACTGATGGTGAGGGATTGCATTATGAAATGTGTAGTTTAGTATTAGTTTCTTTTCTGCAAATTTAGATATATTAAGCTGCTCATAGCATCTTCAGTTGCCTCCGAAAGCCACAGCTAGACTGATGGTGAGGGACTGCATTATGAAATGTGTAGTTTAGTATTAGTTTCTTTTCTGCAAATTTAGATATATTAAATCATGTATGACATCTTCAGTTGCCTCCGAAAGCCACAGCTGGACTGATGGCGAGGGATTGAATCATGTGTGTATGGTTTAGTATTAGTTTACTTTCCGCAAATTAAATAATCAGTTACACAAGTTGTTTATGATTACTTCCGCAAGTCATAGCTGGTCTAATGATGAAGGGTCAGAAAATGAATTGATGTAATCTGATTTAGATTTATTTTGTTGCAATTTTGAATTTCCTTAAACATAGTTTCTTTTGTGTTTAGTCGGCAGCAAGAATAGTTTGGTTTTCATGCTCACTAGTTTACTGTTTTGATTTATTAGATTAGCAGCACCTTTTCATTTCAGCAGTACATTTTCATTTTCTTTCAAGTCTTGTCATTGTAAATTTCAATTTTCTTTTTAAAGTTTCAAGTTGGTAAATCATTATAGGGGATATCACTTCCTTGAAAAAACATAACCAAACTTGTTTTCATCTTAGAATTTCCATTTCACCTTAGAAAAACCAAAAACGACAAAAAGTTAAGAAATAGGTTATCTTGCACATATAGTGCGCCGCACTTCATCAGCTTACGATTCCCGGATTGACAAATTAAATGCAGCAATTTAGGACACACTAAATTGACCAAACAAATTGCGCTTCTCTTCCTCCAACAACTGTAATGCCAAGCCAAACCTCTCGGCACGCCAGTGCTTCTTTTCCAAGTCCGACAACTGTAACAACCCTGCAACGCTAGCGACTCCGTTATATTCCCTCTCATTTGACGGCTTCTCCACGGATGCCACGACTGCCATGACGACAGTGACGGTGTCCACCGACTCTGCCATTATCGAATCTTCGCACTTCTTGGTGACAGTCTTGAGTTGGGATGTTTCATCTCCAGAAGGGGGTTCCTCCACGTTAACTGCCTCAGATTTTTCTGGTGCATCTTCTAATGGAGGAACGACCTATTTTACGTCGGACTCAGGACCCTCGCCTACGGAATTTTCCGGCAGATCTGAAGAATTTCCCAGGCATTCAGTCGGCGAAGGACAGGGAGCGCCAAGGTTCGAATCCTTCTTAGGAATTTCATCGTGCAGCTCCTGGATCTTCAATTTCTTCCATTCTTTTGTGACCTTCGATAAATTTTCTGTCGTCGGCATTACCTGAAACTAAATAATTATGTAATAGACAACGAAAATGAACCCACAGAAACGTTCTACTGGAACCCTCAAAGCCTAGTTCGCAGATACCACACAGATTTAAGGTTTTATTGTTGGCCTTTTGAATTTATAGGGATGTTATCAAAGTTGAGCCATAAGCCTCACAATAAGTGGTTTTGGGATGTGGTTTCTGGTTTCCAATGACGGTTAGAGGGATCGATGTTTACCATGATACTTACAGGATCCTAATTTAACGTTCGTAATCGATAACCTACTTTTATTATTGGGAAAGGTCACATGTCAAAATGACGTGGTGAGACCAAATTTTCCCCCTTACATTTTTTATTTTTTCTTCCCTTCCATAACTTCACATTTATGTTAGTGAAAAAAAAGGAAGTGTTTTATATATAATAGTTTATTGGCTGTATGATATTTTTTAATTTTGTATTTTTGGTTAAAAATATTTACTAGCAATTGCACCGGGAGGTGCAAGGTAACGCCGAAAGGGGATATGAAACTCAGTATGTAAAATCCATCCATTCCAAAGGCTTCCTCCACTCATTCTAATACTCTTGAAGAATCCCATCCATTGACCTCCTCGAGCCATTCGAAGACCCAGAACCCAATGCCTACACTACCCACTTCAGCCTTCACCTTGTATTCACTACTAGAAGTGAATCTACACCTTGTATTACCTTGTATTTACTACTTGCAACTACCCTCATTTCGATTTCTCACACAAGGATTATGAATTTAGCTCAAACCACCTGATCAGATGGTTTTAGGTAAGCTAAGTGATAATCCAAGGCATCTAGAAAAATTAAAAGCCTACCCCATAATTATTCCCATTCTTCTCTTTACAATGGTCATACAAAACATTACTGCTGACTTTTCCATCTGCCATTCGATAGTCCTCCAGATTACCATAGTTCTTTCCGAGTGTTCTCAATGAGTACCTTGATCCACAATATTTTTTTAAATGGAGACACTAGGCATACCCTCTTCTTCTAGAATTTAGAGAAATGTTTGTACGGAAGAGTCATCATTCAAGCTATTGTTTCTATATATTTTACTGTTCTTAGTATAATTTGATCCTGGTGTTATATTGAAAATAAACTCAAGGAGTACCTAATATGTGTGTAAAAGGAAAATTGACATTATACAAAAATCATTACCATCTAGTCCAGTTTTCAGTCCACATCTTTGGCTTTCCAGGAGAAATACGTTTAAAATAGTCATAGTAGAAACCATTGCAGGTATTGATCTATAAAAAAATGATTCGTATATCAGTAAAAGCCCCAAACTATTACAAATTTCTAAAGAGAGTTTATGTGGAAAGCAAAAATTCTATTAATGGCAAAAGATATTAAACAAAATTCTCGCAATTGGGTCTGGAGCATCGGTTTGTTTACACATTACCTAGGGAGTACTTGTATTTAATGATAGTGCCATATTTTCTGCCCAATTGGCATGTAACTTTCCCTTCTCACCATAGTATTGCTCTACTTGTTGATATTCATTCTCTATCTGCACAGGACTATGAATCAAATCAGGGTGCCATAGCTTATTAGTATGAATCAAATCAAAGTGGCATACATCATTATACACAGAGCAGTGTAATAATCAAATAAATACTAAAATAATATGAATCAGGTCAAAGTGTCATGCATCGTTATACTCAGAACAATGTAACAAACTATTATAAGAGGATAACATGCCTGTGTCAAGATAATGGGTCCACCTTGCCATGCAAAAAAGGTTTCTTCTTTCATCATCTCTATTATCTTTGCTGTAAATTTTTGCATATGGTACTAAAGAAAACAAAACAAATTTTTACTTAGCGGTGATGTTTATAAAATTAAGCACAAACATAAACATTGAGATTGCAATTGAGACTTTATGATGCTCCACACCAGAAACCTTAAGAATGGCATTATTTTTTTTTTTTTAATTTTTCAACAGTTTCAAAGTTTTTTTATAAAGAAAAGTAATTCTAAATCCGTTTCAGGGTTCTGATATTCTTTTGACTCAACTGAACTTAGAACCTTGCTCATATTCAATTTTTAAACCTTGCTTAATAGATAAATTGAAAAATTTGCATATGAAAGACCATATACAAATTTGTATGCTCATTAACTTTTGAAAATGGATTGTCATAGGGATTTCCAGGGAACAAGGATCTTGTCTACTGTCAAACTTTTCCTCTTTTTCTTCCTTCTTCCTATCCATCCAACTTAATGATTTGAAGGATGCAGCTAATCAAAGTATCCGATCATGCTATTTGCACAATGTCTATGGTTACAACAACCATTAATGAGCCAAATCCAAACCGAAATCACCAGAAAGTTTCGTTGTCTATTCTCAGCTTGATTCCTAGTGCAGTGGCATTTAAACAAATCTGTATGAGATTCGCTACTTACTGGAAAGAAATCTATGTCTAACTCACAAATAAATGAAGCAATCTATAGAGCTATGATAACGAAATCAGGAACAAACCTGATGTGCAGCTGCTACCTTAAGAAGATATGGAACATTAGCAATCCAACTGGAAAGCGGCAATGAACAAGACCATCGTGGACAAACATATATGACATCCCAAAAACGGTGATACCAAGCCCCTGAGGAATTTTTCAAAATGCACGGTAGGTTGATAATAGAGTGACTAACATACTGCTATTGAAAATCACCTTGACATAGCTGTTAAATCAAACTTGGTTTAAATTTACAGTGATCACATCATTCTTTAAAGAATACTGTCAATTTAGTACTTCTGTGAATTTCAATGGTAGCAACAGTAAAAACAGAGGCCAACACTTATAGCACCAAAACAAAGGCTTGGCACAAAGCCTTTGTTAAAGAATCCATAAGCCAGTAATTCAATGGCTGGACCAGCGTTGATAATGGCAAACACGTCATTCAACTCAAAAGGTCCCTCCCTTGGCCTGTGATGAGACTGCCCAAAGAAAATGGATTGTCAATTACAATCTAAAACTAACATCTCAACAGTCCTGTAATCAATGGAACAAAAGGGGATTGCATAGTGCAAAACATATCTGCTATGTTACAGCTGGATTTTTTTTTTTTTAAATTAATTCTTGGTCCACCTTTCTATAAACTGTAGTTATACCTCATGCATATGCCACAACAAAGCATGCCAGAGAGCTCGGTGAGCCCAGCGAGCCCAGTATTCCATTACAACCTATAAAAGAACATTCAGAGTCATTATTTTCTGAATATTTAGTTCCAAATCTAATACCAACAGCTCAAGTAAATAAATTGCACATACCATGGCTCCCACTGCTAATGAAAATGTGCCAAACATCTTTGTGCAGGGAATTTCTACACCCTGCATACAAATTCCATCATAGAACAAGCAAGGTAATATACCCATGTCATCTCATACATATGAGAATAAAGACAAGGGTGAAAGAACTACTATAATATTTATTTGCAACAATAATGGTTAGCACCATTGAGTACAGACTCAAAATTCATGTTGCAAAAAATTTATTAAATACAAGTATTTCTGTGACTGCCAAAGAGACCATGACCTGAAGCTTAGCAAAGCACATGTTAGGTAAGAATCATGTAACTGAATAATGCAGAATTATAGTTGTTATGATGAAATAAATCCAACAATTTTTTCTGGGCCAACTAAATTTAGTTATATTGCAACATTGAGTGAGAGATACCATATAAGTTCATCATAAAACTCATGGTAAACGTTTGTAACAAGAAGATATCTATACGATCAGTATGCCTAGTGGTTATGACACTGTTAAAAGGAGAATCAATCTGCTTACAAGGATAATCCAGTTTCTCATCAAAGATGCAATTTGGCCCTTTCCAATTGGAACCAAAGGATCAGGGACCTGTTTAGAGATTTCCAGAAAATTTCCATAACTCATATCTACAGGGTTCACAATTTGTGAGGCAGACACACTCTTTAAGAAGGTTTGTAGCGCGAAGTCGGCTCATAGTTGGATAGATGCAGAGACTTTTTTAATAGAATAAGAGGACGATCTAACGAGTAGCCCAAGTCTCTCAGACCCCCTAAACAAAACAATAATAGACCATAAAATAAAAACTGAAAGGAGCACAGCCATGGTGAGAACATGGGGCCTGCTAAGGAGACGTAGACTTTGTTAGCTCAAACAATATATTTTAGAGAACATTATCTCTAGGAAAGAGAGGAGAAACCCATTCGAAATCTGTTTGAATTGAATACATCAAAAGGCATGTTTCACCAGGAACATCTAAAATAGTTACTTCAAAAATTAACATTTTGATAGAAAAATATTACAAACTGGTTAATGATTCAATCCTCTGACATACCTTAGGATGGACAGATCTGCAGGCACCACAACCAGGAGCGTAGAAATCTAAAACAACAAGCTTGTATCCAACAATTAGAAGAGAATTAATCAATTCCTAGGTTGAATGAAATTCTACCATATTTGATGTCACTCCTTTTTCCCACCATCTTGAAAGGCGAAGCATACATGTCTGTGTTGCACGAACCTGGTAAGAAAATCACCCAACCATAAGCAATGAAAACCCACACTTTGAAAGATTTTATAGCAAAATTAGAAATACCATAAAGTATTTAAGCCTAAAAAAGATCCAGACTCACTTCATACCGGGTAGTTTCAGAAAGAAACCAACCAAACAAAAAAAAATCAAGACTATTTTTCTCATGGCTGTGCTCCTTTCAGTTTTTATTTTATGGTCTATTATGGTTTTTCTTAGGGGTCCGAGAGACTTTGGGTACTCGTCAGATCGTCCTCTTATTCTATTAAAGGAGTCTCTGCATCTATCCATCTATGAGCCTGGGTATATAGAAATTTCGATACTTCCTAAAAACAAAAGAGAAATACCTTAATACTGGTAGCGTTGACATACCTGAAGTCAAACCCCCGATGGCCGTTCGCTTGGAAACACTGGGAAACCCTGAATCAATTCCACTCTCTGAAACTTTTCCTGAGATAACAAAGAAATACTCAATAATAAGAAACGATGGGAAAAGGAAGACCTTCATAGGAAGGGAAAATTGTCAAAGATGCTCAGGGGTTTTCCCTTAAAACAGTGCCGCGCGAGCTATTCTGTTCTCTATCATCTCAGTAGTGTTAAGTGGGTCGACTCACAAAGCTCTCATACCTGTCCCTCTATTCCAACTTTCTCATCGAAACCATTGAACCATTCCTCCCTCCATTTTTGGGCTTCCTCTGTTAGAAGAAATTTACTTGAACCAGAACATCTTGACTGGAGAAATTCCATCAAATGCTGGAAATCTCACTGCACTCTCCAGCTTATGGTTAGTAGAAAATAAATTATCACTGGAAATACCCGCTTCCATAACTAATTTTCGTTGCCTCTCAAATCTGTATCTCCATCACAATCAACTGCATGGAAAACTACCAGCAAGTTTATGTAGGCTACAGAGTTTGGCATACCTCTACCTTACCAGTAATATGTTTGAAGGCCCTGGACCCAAACAACTTGCAATGAATGGCGACAGTCTTATACAAGTTGATCTATCTGATAACCTCTCTATTCGAACCTTTGGGGGACAAAACTAAAGGTTTATCGGACACCGTGATGACCCAAAACCTTGCTCTCTTAATCTCCCTTGCAAGCCCATAGCCTACCTTGGGCACCAAAACCTGTCTGGCTGCTTCCCTATATTTCTATTGTTTGGGTATTATTTTAGCCCTAAAAGCAACCTTCTTCTTCCCTTTCAAAGAATCAAGATGCCTCAACCACTTGAGCTGCTCTCTCTCCCTGAAGTGCTTCTGGAATTTGATGTGGGTTTTGAACTTTTCACCTCAGTGCTTTTGGAATTTGATGTGGTTTTGAACTTGTCACCGCAGACTTCGCAGATGTGGGTTTTGAACTTGACTACCGTAGCCTCGGCCTCCACCGCCGCCTCCACTGTTGCCCTGCTCAAATCCATCAACACAGGCCTACAAACCCTAGTCTCCAAACCCTCTCGGCCTCTCTCATGCCCCTATTTTCAAACATTTAAGATCTTAAAACTTAATTTTCAAATTAACAGCTGGTAACAAGCCAAATGGAAGATTTTCATTGGTTGGAGGAGGTGCCACATGTCTAAATTTTATTGGCTGGAAGGGTGATGAGAAAGGCTTCTCATTGGTTGGGGTGAACAATGTTTTCTCACCCCAAGCCAACAAAGAAAACGCCTCTCGCGTAATTATACTAGAAATTGCATTGGGGTGCAAGGGAACGCTGAAAGGAGGAGTTGTGAATTATCTTGTGCTACATGTAAGGGTACATAATGAATGTGAATTTATGGGGTGCAAAATATCACATTGAAGAGGAAAATGTATGAAATGGACATGTTATTGATTACATGGATTGTTGACTTTTAGACTATGGAACATAATTAAGGTCAATGCATTTGCATCATCTTTAACCAAAGGGAGTTGACACTTTGGAATAAAGTTGGTGTAAACATGGATATTGCACGATTAAGCTAAATCTAGAACCAACAGGTTGCCAAGAGCTGCCGCAGTCTTTTGAGCAGCTTCTTGAGTATTAAATTCAAATGAACTATCTAATCATGGGAAACCATGTACATACCCAAGTTTGATGGATCACTACACCCACACTCTTGCTGAGAATTCTGTCCAAAATCTCAAATCTTGCGCTCAGTTCATTGTGCTCCGCAATATGACTGTGTTTCCATCACAAGGGTTTTGGAAGTTCGGAGGATGGGTGGTTAACCAAGGGATGCCAATGAAAACTTCCTATTCATATTTTTCTCTTAAGAATGCAGCTCTCAACCTACCCATTTCTTTCATTTTGTTGTTTGTCCTTATAACTTCGTGTAGCCACTGGATGCAAAGACTAATGGGGCATTTCCTTAAGCAATGATGTTTATTTGTCATTTGACATGTTCTTAGATCAGTTATCTTAAAACTTATGTTATATCACTGCATGTATCACTTAATATTTATTATGTTATGTGTAATGAAGTGTGTTGTTGGAATATTGATACTTATAAAATTTCAATTATTTGTATTTCAGTTTTCATATGTTTTAGTTTTTAGTAATTTAGGTGCGGTTCCTCCATGTCTAAAACCTTGACGATGTTCTCTATGATGTTTCCTAAAATTCCCCCAATGCATTTCCCTGCTCCTGCCTCCAAGAAAGTTAGCGGAACATTACTTTGCACTGCCTATCAATGTAGAGCAAGTTTGGGAAGAATATCTTAAAACAAGATTTGTTAAATGCGGATCAGGCACTACTGTAACAGCTACAGAATAAGATTAAAATAGCACGTATCAGAGTCCCTGACATGATGTGCAATGTAACTCTTAGTTTAATAAAAGACAGCACACAAGGTCTTGGCTTGATAAAAGAAGTGCATGAAAAATGCAACATATAACTGCTACTAAAATATAGTCGATAAAACTAAGATAATGGGGTTGGTTTCAATTTGAGTAACTTGGAAATTTTAGAAGTGAAGAGTTTTTGTCCTGACTTTGATTGTTCCTTTCAAGTTTTTCAAAATGTTCCACTGTAATGTCTGAGCAATTTGACTCAGTAGACAATTTAGGATTTGGATGATTTTTGAGGTAAAATATTCTCTTCGTTCCGTTTCATTTGATTTTTTACATGATACAGCTCCGAATAGAAGACCTAGCCCACAAAGGAGCATTTTTATAGCTTAATTTTTTACACAATATCGTTTCAATAGGAAAGGCAATTGTTATAGCTTCACTTAAGTTTTCGAACGATACAGCTCCTATAGAAATACAGTTCCATTAGAAAAGACAGTGTTCAATAAAATTCCAATCTTTAAAGAACTTGTGGATTTGCCCTTTAAGACCAAATTTTATGTCCATTCAAGCTAAATAGTGCCATCCCTGTCTCTGGATAGGTACTATATACTTTACAATTAAAACCCTGGAGACAATATGTTAAAATTTCAACCTATAAGCCCTAAAAAGGGCATAAATCATCTTTTGAACTAACAATTTTTCACAGCTACTTTGCAGTAAAAAAATTAATACACGCCGACTATAAAATCTATAATATCAGTACCAGAGAATTCAGATAATCAATCCAAAGAAAAGGAGAAGGAGAATATCCACATACCTTGCAAGCAATCACAGTTCTCGGCCTCCTTCCTGACAACATCTAAAATAGAGTCAATGAGCTCGGTGCCCTCATTGTAATGGCCCTTTGCCCAATTATTACCAGCACCAGACTGGCCAAATACGAAGTTATTAGGCGTAAATATCTGGCCAATGGGACCAGACCTAACATTATCCATGGTGTCAGGCTCCAGATCCACGAGCACAACCCTAGGCACATAGCGTTCCCCGCTGGCCTCATTGTAGTACACATTAATCCTCTCCAACTGAAGATCCCCGTCTCTACTATACCTTCCAGTGGCATCGATCCCATGCTCATCGCATATGACTTCCCAAAACCTGTCTGTATGTGCAAGAACTCACGCATTCTCGCTTCGTAAGTACGGAAAAATAGTGACTAGACAAAGCGTACCTTAGTGAAACCCAGTACTAAATATCTAGTAGCGTGGCATCTATTAGGATCAGATATTTCTTGAAAATCAGTAAAGATAGATAAAGCGTGGCATCTTGACAATTGAAAGCAATGAAATATAAAAACTCAGTGTAGTCCATCCACAGATCCAAGACTCTTAAGAAAATAAGTTGCAAGGTACTAAAAGAAAATGAATCGAATCGAAAGCTCACTCTAAGCTATTCACAGATCCAGTGCTTTATGACTTGCAGAGCTTAGAAAAATGGTGGGGATTTTGCAGAAATAAAGAAGTAGCACCAAACTACTAGTATTCCTCCCAGCCACGACTCTCCAATTTGTTAAAAAAAATAAAAATGAATGACAAATCATGGCGCAGAACTGCCAATTCCTCGTTGTCCATGGAATTTCCGACTCATCAATCCCACCCATTGAATTTACCAGTTCAACTTCTTCTCTTTGGCATGAAGAGCTGCCTTGGCGGTCCTATTTTTTAACTGAAGATAATCGATGCACTCTTGATCAGACTTCCCGTCTTGTATATAGTAGGCCCTGTTGTTTTACAACCAGAGTCTAGAAATGATAGAATATCTGGTATCTCTGCAAGCATGTGGACTGAAGAAACCTGATTTCCCTCAATCTCGTAAATACAAAACCACCTTCTATTCGCCTCCAAGGGAAGCCATTAGCTTCCCGAAACCCTGATCATTGATGGGTATGGGTCCCCGAAACCTAAACCACCGAACAGGATGAAAGCTCATGGCGCATATTTTAAAACGGAATGGATGAGCAACAATCCGAGCTATTCGAATTTTACACTTTTCAATTTTGCAGTGCACATAAGGGTGCCAAGATATCTCATATAATGCAGGATGGTTACACTTACCAATTTTTCACTACACAGAAGGGCGATGAGAAAAGTTTGTGATTGGGTGGGGTGAACAGTGTCACCCCACCCCACTCCAGCAAAGATAATGCTTCTGGCGTAATTATCATAGCATAAGTGTCAACAAAATACATTACCACCAACAAAAGATATATGATATAATTCATGATGGTTACACTTGTCAATTTTTCACTTCACAGAAGGGTGATGATAAAAGGTTGTGATTGGGTGGGGTGAACAGTGTCACCCCACCCCACTCCAACAAAGATAATGATTTTGGCGTAACTATCATAGCATAAGTGTCAACAAAATACATTACCACCAACAAAATATAGTAATATAGATTGGTTTAAGAGCTGGCACAAATATTGCTTTGAAAAGTAAGAAGCCTGAAGAGGAGCCAAGACAGTTGGTGTTTTTGGTTATTGTCTACATAAAAAGAGAAAAATTACAAATCTTAGAATTACACATTAAGGATGGAGATTGGGAGGAAACACTCGAAGTGCAACAAAGCGAGCATCACGTTCATGCATATGCCATAATCAATGTGTTCCACTCGACTCTCCAAGGTGTGAAGATGGTCATTTATGCGTTGTTGTTGGCACCAAAGTCCTTCTACAGAGTCAAAGGTCTCATTATGCACATGCTCGAGGTCGTTGATATAGGCAACAAATTCTTTCATGTCCTCATACCTCTGTTCCCTCAGCATATCAATGTTGAGATGTATGTGATCCAGATGGGTCGCAATGGACTCCAAGGTGACCAGATTTCTACGTGGCTTAGTGAGCAAGCTGGAGACAGAGCCATAATTGTAGTGGAGTGGCAACTCTCAAACGACTCAGAGTCTGAGCTAGGCTCCCCATGTTGCTGGCGTACATCCATGTGTGGCCCAACACCCCCCCTGCAGACTCGCCCTCTCTGTCGAGGCATACTACCAACTCCAACACCACCTGCATCACTGCCATGGACTACGTACTGCTTTACTTGAGAAACACCCCACTAGACATTGAATTGACAATATTGAAATAACACACCACTGACAATTCCAGATTTGTTGAACACGATTACCCAACTGAGAAGGATCTCAAAGTCTCGAGCACCAACACCACAATGACGAGTAGTGAAGACGTAGGAAGACACAGCACAAGCCCCAAGGCCCGCAAAGCTCATACATCCCCAGGAAAGGCACCTGAAACTGCTCCCCCCATCCGACTGGCGATCCAGTGAAGTGTGCGCTAACCAAAGAAGAAGTCGCGCTAAGGAAAACTCTGCGTCTGCACCCGACCCACACAGTCCAGGCCAAAGACCAAATAAACCATTACGTCTCCCGATCCCATGGCCATGTTGGATGCAGGCCTCAATTTCCCTCCCTTCAGCATTCAACATTCAACAGCCTCGTCTTGTTCTACTACCCCAAGCCACAACTTGAGCCAGGACAAAAACAAACCGCACCTCATTCTCTCTCGGAACTCTCTCCTCATCGCCCAACACCTACGAATTATTTATTGTTAGTCCTTGTGTGATATTAAACTCAACTCGCGAGGAGCAGGATGCAGGTTCCGAAGCCCATTCATTGCATTCGTGCGGCGTGTGGAGGCCCCTCTAGCTCCACAATCCAATGCACCGCCAACTAGCCCCTTAAATGATCACCCCCATAGGGGGTGTTAATTTTGTTCTTTAAATAATATTTATAATAAATTTCTTTGAATAAGAAAGGATGATATCCAATTTTAAAATCACTATAAAAATAGTTTAATGGGTTATATGATATTTGAATGGAGGCTCTTATGAGTAGAATTATGTAGAGGTTTGTCTTCTCAATCCATCACATAAATCTTATAGATTCCTAATGAGTTTTGAACGAGCTAATATAGTTCATCTTCACGAGAATTAGTAGTTTATATGATATTTTTTATTTGTTTTTTAATATATTTATAATTAATTTTATTAAGCCTAGCATATGGTGATAGAGTGTTTTGTTAACGCACTCTATGGTGTAAAGGTGACTTGTATCATTGGTTCAAAACTGCGTAGACAAAAATCCAACCATACTAAAGGCTAGTGTGGCTCACGTCAGATGCAATTCTTGCCTAATTTAGAGAGCTTAAATACCCTTAGATCATGGAGACTCAAACCACAAATTAAACATGCCAGAACTCACATAACTTAACAAACAAACAAATAATAATTTTATTCATTAAATTTAAAAATAAAAATAAAAATAAAAAAATTCCCAAATAAATATGTTTCTTTGCTTGACATTCTCCTTTACTATAAAATATATTTTGAATTTTGTGATTTTGTGTATATGAAATAATAATGATATACATCTTATTTTGTAGTGATTTAAAACTAGCAATTGCACCGCATGTTGCAAAGGAAATGTCGTAAGGCAATAGCATAGGGATATGAAACTATACAGAAATGGGGGCTGCAAAATCGTTGACAGGAATACATATCCTTTAGTAGCTCCAAGGGGCATAGAAGTAAACTAGATTTTTTAAGCATAAAACAAAACTTTAAACCACATGTTAGGCATGCGCATGAGAATTATTCACTAAAGATTGCATTACTTCTATCTATGTTTAGAGGACAACGATATAATCCGTTGTGTCTCTCAATAAGGAGGAGGAATCCATCAATCTTTGGAACTGTTTCATGCACTTGTTTACCACCTTCCCAACAATTATAATAATAATCATGTAAAGAGGTTCAAAACATAATAATAATTGTCCCCTCATCACAATAAACCTCTCCCACTCATGTGAACTTTATTTTTATTTTGCATGGCTTCCCGTGGGGTTGCTTCCAATTGCAAATAAACATGAGATGCCAAATTTATATTCCTGGAACCATTTAAATCATTGTTGGGTTTCTTAGGCGAATCGAAGGTTCAAAGAAAATGCTTCAAAAAGAGCCACTCCAAGGTTGATTATGATCAATTGCTCATCTCTGATTCATAAATAGGTTACACATCAGACATAAAGCTTGTTTTCTCTTTAAATACCCTAACATATATTCTTAACCATTATAATCTGTGATCATTATATCCTTTAAAGCCCATATATAAATTTTCAAAATGTATATTCTTTAAAACTCATATATATAAATGTTTAAAATGTATGTGAAACATGATTGCAAACCCTATGAGCCTAGGTCATTATATCATTTTCTTAAGTGAACTCTAAAAATATATATATAGATAATAGGTTTCTTAGTATCAATGAAACACTTTTGGTCTTTTGGTTTTTTTTAATGTTAATCCCATTATCAATAATAATTCTCATAGGATTAATTTCATTTTCACACCAACCTTCACATTAAGTAATCTCATTGAAAAGACCGTTCAAATCACAACATATCTGACATTATATGATATGTGAAATAATTTTATTTTTTATTGAACATTTAGTTGTAATTTTGTTGGTACGAATTTAGTTAATTAATTTATCTAAGATCTCATCCTTCTAGAGAAACTTACTCACCTTATGATTAGGCGGGGGAGATTTTTTTTTAATTTTTTTTCTTGTTATTCATTTCCTTATGAAATGTATACTATTTACTTTTTAAAATGTAAATGCATTTATGGAATATGTGTTCTCCTCTCTCATTTTTGTCCAATGGAGGCAGAGATTGCTATAACTATATAATATAAGTTTAAAATATAAAATCTAACTTGAGTTTATGATGGAGGCAGCCAATCACACTTGACTTAAACCCGATTGCCCATGTATAAGTATTTTGGAGTCAAGTTGGAGGGCATAGTAAAGACTTCCCAATCGTTTTGATTTTGAATTATTCATAGACCATCAAGAATTAAATATGGAGAGTTTATATGGTAGGAATATCCAAAATCATCTAACCATGCCTCCCCATGGGAATTGGTTAGCCAACATGGTGAAGAGAGATACATATTGACTTCAAAATTAGAAATACCATTAGTTGAATTTCCCTCATTTTGTTCTTAATCCTTTAAACAATTGATTATACGTTAGCTTTTCTTCAAACAATTGATTATACATTACACCTCTAATGGCTCAACTTTTCTTGATTTTTGTCCTTATTGTCAATTATATGAAGGACTTTTAGCATACTAGGTAGGAAATTTCTATAAATTTAATGCTTAGGTTCTCTCCAAAATGCAAAATAAATTTTGAGTCCTTTGAAGGGAAGGGCAACTAAGAAGGATTTTTTCATTTTCATTGTGTGTATTTTTCTCTTATTTTGATTTTTGGGATTCCATGGGGTTGTTGATGCATCATGGATTCATGATTCCATTTGCTAGGAAGATTATGAAGGATTTTGTCATGTTCATTGTGTGCATTTTTCTCTTATTTTGCTTTGTGGGATTCCATGGGGTTATTGATGCATATGGATTCCATTTGATAGCAAGATTATGTTATCCATGGATGGTGAAGATGAAAATATTGGAACTCATTGGGTTGTTCTCTTCGCTGGTTCTTCTGGATATTAAAACTATAAACATCAAATGATTTTCTGCATGGTTGTCCATACTAAGGTCTACATAATGCACATTGTATAAATCTAACATGTAAGGTAATTAAGCAATTGCTATGTTTCTGGGAAGACAATTAGGAACACATGTCTAACTCAATTTTAGATATGAAAATCTTGGAACTCATTGGGTTGTTCTCTTCCTTGGATATTTTGGATATTAAAACTATAGACATCAAATGATTTTCTGCATGGTTGTCCATACTAAGGTCTACATAATGCATCTTATGTAAATCTAACATGTAAGGTAATGAAGCAATTGCTATGTTTCTGGGAAAATGATTACGAGCACATGTCTAGCTCAATTTTAGATATATCTACAGTTGAATTAGATATGCTTTGACACATTTGGTTATATATGATTTACAATGATAACTATTTTCATAGGCAAAGGTTCACTAGTGAGGTTAGGGGAGTTTTAAGTAGCTCACTGGAATTGCATCCTTTTTGTTTCATTCCTCACCTACATGCCCTGAACTTCACAAGATGAGGCTCGATGTACTTTTTTGATGATTTTGGTAGAACAGATACCACTAATAGATACCAATCTTTGTCCAAATTACCAAATAGACCATATTTTTTAAATCACCTTTGGCTCAAAGAAGATGTATGTAGATCTAAATATGTTAAAGCTATGCTTCTAGCTTATATACCTTTGGTATTTAAGCTACATAGAGATGTCCATGTAGGGTAAGATTATGATTATAGGAATATTTCAAACTCTTGACGCATTCAATTTATGTTACTTATAACTTTGGCATAACTCTATTAGGGGTTGAATCACTCATTTACAGGTTGGTGTTCGGCATGCATATTAAATCATTAAAAGATTTAGACTGAAAGATGAGAATATTATTGTGTTTATGTATGATGGAATAACAAACCAACATTTTTTGGCTTGGTGCTACTATAAAATGCCAAACATTTGATGTCATTATAAATATTACTACCAACTGAAACTATTATCACATAAGAGTAATATACCCACCCAATCAAACTTAAAACTAAGTGTTAAACAACATTTTGTCACCATCCCTGCAATCCCCACCCCAAACATTGGAGGGCCATTTCTATGAATTCTATGTAGTGTCATGCCTTGCAAAAAGTTTCATTGCATGCCTTGCCATGAGAAGAACATTTTCTCTTTTTACTATTCCTGGAACAGGCTCTCAAAAACATATGATTTTGGGTTGGTGCTAGCAGGCAGTTATGGCCTCGCACCCATAGATAGATTAGCACTCGGCCTCATGCCCATTGGCGCTTTGTCCCAGTGGAATGCCCGCGCTAAGCTATTTTTGGAATTTTTTATAAAATAGAAGCAAATTTTCCATTCCCAACCACTTCGTGAGCGTAGTCAACATGGGTTGTTCGACTTAATAACGTCAAAAATATTCCTTTGGCTTCTTATTTCCTACATTTGAGAAACCTCCCAAAGGATAAGGCCTCCCTTCCACCATATGAGGGATCCCAACCCCCTTCATAAGTCTTATTCTTCTCCCTCAACCCTTCAATCCCCCTCCTCTCTCCCTAGAAGATAACTCCCTTGCTTAAAATGAAAGCAAGTCCCACTCTTTATTTTATCTTAGGGAAAGGGTTTCGAGGGTCACTTCCCACCTATTCATTGACCTATACTCTACAAGTGACTTCCTAAACTACCAGGACTCCATCCATCGGTGAAAGTTCGTGAAGAGAAAGGAGCCTTAGCTGTGGTGACAATGGGCCTCCATCGTTTCCCTTGTCCTAGCAGTTGCCCTCTTAGAACCCCTTTTAGATCCACTACTAGTTTGAGTGGTAACAAGTTGTTCACAATTCCATTTGTGAACAACTCTTTGGTATGCCCACTTTTTCCATACTACAGCTCCAAGATGAGAAGTCCAAGGCTATGGAGGCTACCCTTCTTCTCACTGAGTCAATCCTCTACAATATAGTGAATTAGGGCTAGTTGGTTGGCCCACTTGACTATTACTTTAGTCCTTCAAAGTCTGCAAATCCTTAGGCCCTATACACCTGCCCTTCTACCAATTTTGTTGTCCGTCACTAGAACAAGAGTCAGGACTCTTCTTTGATAGTAACCTAACAACCCTCCAACTGTACTTGGCCTACCATCAATCTTCCCAACCACAGTCAATTCCTTTTATTGATCTAGGGCCCACAATATTGTCTTCATCTAGGGCTCTTCAAATCTTCCACCTAACAATGGTTTGAGTCCTCTCAAGATCGTTGTTCTTGTGTATCGACAATTTGATCTTTGTTGTCCAATCTATGAACAAATATGAACTACTCCTCTTATCATACTTCTAACAATCTGTTGATGACTGAACGAGGGTTACAAATCAGCCACTAACAGTCCATTCACTAATTTTTTATTGGTTTCTTCAGATATTTGTCTAAAACTCTATGGAAAGTCCACCAAAATCAACTCCTCTGCATGTCAATCCATTCTTCATATGGCACATTTCTTCTGCATGCTCAATCTTCTGCTCAGGTTCCACCCTCCTTTGGATCTGTTGTCTCCACACATACTGAATCTACAAACCATCTTCCAGATCTGCAGTCTTTATTGCATAAATAAACCTTGCTCTAAGGGTCACAACCCATCTTCTTCTATGCAAATTTTTCACAGTCTTAGGGTCATACCTTATGAACTAAACATGCTAGGAAACTGTCCTAACTAGGGCATTCTACTTATGTACTTATAATTGTTGTAGAACAAACCCTATCCACACATAGAAAAAACACGACTCTTGCCTCCATAAGAGACTCGACCTAGCTCATATGGATCCATAGATTCTGGGAATTTCTTTGACTGAATCTTGACATGAACTTCAGATCTCAATGTCGATCCTCAAACTAGGGTTAACTCAGTCAATATTACACCTATGTCGACTTTTGTTATGGCTCTAAATTATAGTGCAAACCCTCCTCCATTTATGTTGGTCTTTATCACAGACCTTGTGGCCTACTAACCACCACAAGGCAAGATGGTATCAACCCTCTCTTCTATTTCATGTAGAAAACCTAACCAACGAGCTTCAATTTGATCTTGTAATCATGTACTAAAACAAGATACTGAATCCTTCCTACAATTTGTGGAAACAAAACACAATCGCACAATCACATATAAGTAAGAGAAACAAGTTATCAATCTCACAACACAAGATGTATCTGGGGAAGCAACTGCTCAAAACCCTCTATCTCTATTTTGTATTAAGTTAAGGAATCATGAAACAATACAATGCTTAATCTCTCTTGAGATTCTCTAGCACTCTGCCAATTGTCTCTTGTTGATCTAGGAAAAATCAATCTACTACTTAGCCAATTCTCATCCTTCCTTCAGCCTACCTTTCTCACGCAATTCCTATGGAATTATCTCCATATTAATTAGGAAAATCAACCTTCCTTGATTGTGCAATCCATCATGGCACATGGGAAATTTTCTATAAATACAAATGATAGTTATATTCCTCTGAATTGTGTTACAATAAGGATCAAGGGTCTTTTTATTATTTAAATTAAGATAAAACCCTAAACAACCAAAACCCTAACCTGAGGAGATGTAACACCAAGAGTTTATGGGCTCCGTTGGGGTTAGTTGGGCAACCAACTTCCCGGGGTCGTAACTTGGTCATATGATCTTCGCTTGACGCACATGATACCTCGTTAGAAAGATCTCTCAGAGGAATACAACCACTAATATAATTTCTATGAAATCACCAAACCTTTCATGCCCAAAAACATTGTTTGGGGCCTCAAAACGGCTCTGAAAGTTCAGGACCCGAAAAACTGACAAAAATAGTAAATTGTGCTATAATTAAGGAAACTGAAAAACTGAAAGAGACAATGGCGAGGGCCCAAGTGGAATAGGCAGGTGGCCACCAATATCCACCTCGATCACCTTAAATCGAATTTCTTGAGCTAACTCAATCATCATGACTTAGTTAATTGACACAAGTTGTTATGAGACGAAATTACAATTTATTGTCCAATTTATTTAAGGGAAAAATAAATTAGACGCCTCAAATTCCTCACTCCTGGTACATCAAAATTCCTCACCAGTGTGGGTGCATTTTTTTTGTCCTTTCTAGTCACCAATTTCACTGTTTCTTGTTGCAAATTTCAACACTCCCTCTCAACAAGAAAGGAATTCAATCTATCCCCATCTGATACCTTTGGAATGTTCTGCATGCTACACTTCTCTAGTGTTGTTTGCACCTACAAATCCTGAAATTGAATAGCCTCTGAAAAACTGAATCAGTATAATGCATCTGTCATCAGAGTCTTCTGACTACTGCTAGCTACTGCACCTATCTAGTACTAGATTCTCTGCATTGCTGCTGACATCTGCATCTATGCCCTTTGAACTGTTGCTAACTCTATTTGTGCTCCAGTATTTGACATCTATCACTCTGATTTCTGTCTTGCCGACATCTGACTACATCAATCTAACTGATCCTTCCTACTGCTGCTGTATTGTGGGCTCCTTGTAGCCAGGTTCGATCCATGAGACACGCCATCTCAATGGACCTTGCCCAAATTTCTTATCTTGGGATTATGTCTACACATAACCCCACCTTACACCTCGAGGTATGGTTGCTCCCTCTTCCCATATGGCTCGAAATATCCCCCTCATGGAGGTCTCTACTTGAGTGGACGTTTCCACTCGGTCTCCTCTCTGCTTCTCCAATTGTGGCAGCTACTTCACAACCTTCTAAGACTGCTTCTCATGAGGATGCATGTTGAGAGGTAAATTATGCTCCCTCTAAACCACCATGTCTCTAACTTCTTCCTTTCTCCTCAAAGCTTTGCATGCATCTGGTACCTCAAGTGCATATAGGTTCTTGACTCGTGCACAATGCAATTGTCCCGAAGTTACAAAAAGTTTCTAAAAAAGAGTTGATTTTAATCGATGATATCTCCCTCATCCGAGCTCCGATTTGACTGATTTTTTTTTTCCATTTGGGTATATTTTTGCAAGGAATCCAAATATTCTATTTGTTTTTGAAAATTTTACACCAAATCTTCAGATATTCTCTACAAACTCGCTACCCAAAAAATTCCTTCTCTTATACCATGTAGAAAATCTAACCAACGAGATTCAATCTGATCTTGTAATATACTAAAACAAGATATTGAATCCTTCCTACAATTTACGAAAACAAAACACGATCGCACAATCGCATATAAGTAAGGAAATAAATTATCAATTGCACAACAACATGATGAATTTGGGGAAAGCAACTAATCAAAACCCCTTTATCTCTATTGTGTATTAAGTCAAGGAATCATGAAACAATACAATGCTTAATCTCTCATGAGATTCTCCAGCACTCTGTCAATTGTCTCCCGTTGATCTAGGCAAACTTGGTCTAGTACTTAGCCAATTCTCATCCTTACTTCAGCCTGCCTTGCTCATGCAATTCCTAGGGAATCAACTCCTTATTAATTAGGAAAATCAACCTTCCTTGATTGCGCAATCCATCATGGCATCCCAATGACTTTATAATTGTACATGGGAATTTTTTTATGAATACAACTGATAGTTATGTTCCCTTTAACCTCTGTCTCAACTGGGTGTTCCTCGAAACTGACATGCATGCAACTATTAATATTGAATTATCAATTATCTGATTGATCACTCATTGTGAATTAAATCTAATTTAATTCACTGGACCTCTCACTAGCTCATCACTCAGTTAGAACTAGTTAAAATGATTTTAACTCATTTAATTGAGTTAATTACATTTTCACCCCACTATTGCATCAACTTCAACTGGACCCCAAAAATATTAGAACCCCTCTAAATGCCTCATATTAGACCCTCAACTCGAATTTCTTGAGCTAACTCGGTCATCATGAATTAATTAACTGACACACGTTGTTATGAGATGAAATTACAATTTATTGTCCAATTTATTTAAGGGAAAAACAAATTAGACGCCCCACATTCCTCACTCCTAGTGCATCAAAATTCCTCACCAGTGTGGGTGCATTTTTTTTTGTCCTTTCTGGTTTCCAATCTCACTATTTCTAGTTGCAAATTTCAACATTTCAGAATTTGATGCGGCCTTCACACAAAGACACCATTAAATTCACATGCCCATATTCGCATGAGAAACCTCTCTTAAGCTCGATCTGCCAGATGAGAACCAACAATATGCCATCCTACTTCCTAGTGCAAACTGACCATTAAGGTATGCAACATTATTCTGAACCCTCACATGATGATCTTGCTCTTGGAGGATGATCATGACCTCCCTTTAGAAACCCTTACTCGGCCCTCGTACTTGACCTACTTTACGACTACATCTCTCTTCACCCCCTTGATGTGCCAGATAGTGGGAATACATGTCAAACATGCTAAGATGTGCCAAGTGATAAGGCATGCCAATATGTGCAAGCTAAGGTTGTGTGAATGCGTGTCAGGGACTGTCAAGACAACAAAAGGAAGAAAAAATTTAAACTACAAGGAACTGAACACATAAGAGGGTTAATAAGTCATCAATTTACCTTTTCCAAGAGGGGCATGCTAGGCACACCAACACTAGGCGGCAATAGGTGCCAAGTGCAAAGTCTTAGTGCATTCTAAGTGCCAAGTATTCCTTTGTTGCTTCTCATCTACTTTCCAACAATTGATCATCACAAATAAATTTAATATTAAACCATGCTAAATCATACCAAGGCATCTCAATGTATTCCATACATGATAAGACTTTCCAAGCGCCAATATGTGTCAGGGACTAGTGTTATGCATGTTATGAAGTGGAAGGGAATGTTGAAGAGTGCTAATTAAGGTGTGCTAGAGAGTGATAATGCATGTTGATGAGTGTTAAGGAGTACTACGAAAAAACATTAAGGGAGCATGCACTAGGTAAAAATTCATGGAAGTTAATGAATATGAGGAACGTGTACTGCCAGAGACTAGTGTTAATGGTCAGTGTTAGTTGTCATGCCAAGGAGGGAGTGACAAGGTATGCTAAGCATTGGTAAGGCATGCTAGGGAATATCAAGGCATGTTAAGAATTTCCAAAGTGTGCTTGGGAGTTCCAGGGTGTGCTAATTATATCATGTGCCAATTAATAGTGCTAAGATATGCCAATACATGCTAGGTGCTAAGGATGTGGTGCAGGGTGCCAGGGTATGTCAATATGTGTCAAGGCAACAAAAGGAAGAACCAATAAGAGGGTTAATAAGTTAGGACTTTATCTTTTTGAAAAGGGTCATGCTAGGTGTTACTAATAATAGGTCCTAACACATGCTATGGCACTGTGTACACAAGCATGTATGTGATGGTATTCAACTATGTGTTACCATGGCATGTTAGACCACACTATAGTTTTCAACACATGCTAGGATAGTTAAGTATGTTGTGTTAAAGCACACCATGTGTAAGTGTCACATATCATGATGTTCTAGGTACAAACATGTTCCAAGACATGTAAAAGCAAGAACATAGTAAAAGCAAAGCATTACTTTGAACAAAAACATTGTTGAGGATTGTTAGGTCTTTCTCATTAATAGAATTGTCAGAGCTCAATTATGTATTAAATAATATATTTCCTACACACAATAGTGGAACTTTATCTAAATGGAATTTTCTAGATAATAAACTTAATAGATATGAATCATGTTGACCATGAGAAATCATTCAACTATCACTTTAGGAATGGACACACGCCATTACTTCTTAAAATTGACCCATCCCAACCACTATGGCCTTGGACATATTATAAAAAATGCTCCACAATAATGGTATTAAATCGTTATCTTTTGACAAAAAATATATTAACAGGCACATAGCGTCATCAAAAACTCATTGGAATGATCAATGATGACGGCCATTTTTTGATCGTCACCAAAAGTAACAAAAAAAGCATTAGTGAGGGTCATTAAAAGTTCGTCACTAGAAGTGTCACCAAAGAGAGAATTAGTGATGGGCCTTTAACGACCCTCACCAAAAGAAAAATGTCTTTGGTGACGGACCATAAAGGACCATCACTATATACACTTATAGTGATAGTTTTTTAATGATCAATGATGACGGACATTTTTTGACCATCACCAAAGTAACAAAAAGAGCATTGGTGAGGGTCATTAAAATTTCGTCACTAGAAGTGTCACCAAAGAGAGAATTGGTGATGGGCCTTTAATGACCCTCACTAAAAGTGTCATTGAAAACTTCTTTGGTGACAGACCATAAAGGACCATCACTATATACATTTACAGTGATGGTTTTTTAATGACCGTCACCATATGTGACATTGGTGATGGACCTTAAAGGTCCGTCACAAGCATGACCCTCACTAATGTGCTTTTTTCTTGTAGTGCCTATAGCCCTGGGAGGAATCATTCGTCCAGAAATCTTGCACCTTTTTTCTTTGCCTTCCTTGGAGCATAGCACTCAAAAGAGGTATGTGGTAGATAGAGGAGAGACTTGGAATCTATTTCTAGGAGTCCTCCCATAATCTGGCCTAGTTGCCACTTCGCAACTCCCAGAAACTGTGATTTTGGATGATCCACTTTTGGTTGCTTGCTGCTTTCTAGATTTGAGATCCGGCCATATCTAAGTTGTGCCTTATGAGATCCTTTGTTGGCCAGTAAGGCACATACTTAGCTGACCATAGTTTGGCCCATGGAGTGTTGGGGTTGGAGACCCATTTCCGCCAGATGTTGGCTCCCATTATGGTGTTGTTGTGCTCAGGGTCCTGTAGTCCTAGCCCCCCTAACTTTTAGGGGTGCAAACATACTTCTAATTGACTAAGGCCCATTTTTTTTTCCTTTGGTACCTCCCAAAAGAAAATAACATTGTAAATTGTGCATGGCTTTGAGGACCCATTTGGGAGCTGCAAGGAATGAGAAGAGGTAGATGGGAAGGGATTGTAGAATAGATTTTATGAGGACAAGACAACTGGCTATGTTGAGGGCACGATGGGTTCGAGAAACATCCTATTATGTTCCTCTATTATCAGTTTGGGGATATGTTGAGTGATTTCCCCAATGGCCTCCTACCTCTGGTGGTTGGGTTCCTGAAGGATATCACTGAAGTGATTTTGCAGTTCATCAGTGATGGTTGCTTGTGGTTGAAGCCTTTCCCCCGTTTGATTCTTGAGGACTATAATTCTATTGTGCATCCTGTGCTGAATGGTGGATCAATGGAAGAATTTGGTGTTTCTTTCTCCCTCTTTGAGCTAGTTGATTCTCAATTTTTGTCTCCAAAGGGCTTCCTCTTGGCTCCATATTTCTTCCAGTTGAGTAGTAATGGATTTCTCCTGATGATCTGACTCAGCTAAATGCCCTTCCTGGATAATTTTTTTGTTGCAATTTCTTCATTTTTTCCTCCAGATCTTTCTGTTCTGTGAATATGTTGCAAAAGGTTGTTTTATTCCATAGTTTAAATTGTCTTTTGAGTAGTTTCAATTTTTTTCTGAAACTGGAGCAGTTTTTTGCCTTGAGGAGGAGCTAAGGAGGACCACCATTTGGAAACCATTTCCTCGAACCCTGTGTGCCTGAACCAGCAGTGTTCGAAGTGAAAAGGCTTAGGTGCATGCTTGCCTGGTTGGAGCCATTGAAGTTGTATCAGCCAGTGAACAAATCCTACTTCCAAGATGATGGTGGCATCAATGTTGCCTCCAAGTCGGATAAGATCTTAGGTTATGAGGAATCTATCCAATCTCTAGGCTTTTTAATGGGCACCTCCTCTTTTGTTGTTCCATGTGAAGGTTCCATTGGAGGTGTGGAGGTCGATAAGTTTATTACACTGGACGAATTTTTTTAATCCATTACTGTATGATTCCAAATGCATCCTTCTGCCTTTCTTTTCCTGAATATTGGTGATCATGTTGAAGTCCCCTCCTAAGGGCTAGAGAGGGAAGGATCGTTGTTCGTTGATTCCCTCTAGGTTCTCCAAGAGTGCCAATTTTTGTTGAGCATTTTGAGGAGAGTAAACATTTGTGAGAAGGCCATGGATGTCTATGCCAATCAGGTGAAAGTTGGCTTGAATGAAGTGTCTGTTAGCATGAAGATTATCTAGGGAGATGACTTGGGGGTTCCAGATGATTTCCAGACCTCCAGAGGCTCCGTTTGCATCTACTGTTATTGTGTTGTTTCCTTTCTAGATATTTTTTAAGATGGTGTCTAGAGTAGAGCTGGAACATTTGGTTTCCTGCATGTAGAATATTGTCAAATGTTCCTCTGTAATCATTTTATTTGTGATCTTGTACTTCATGGAGTTGTTGAACCCTCTGATGTTCTAAGATATGAGGTTCATGGGATAAGATTGGAAGTGGGGGTGTAAAATCTAGTTAGCTTGGGGAATCTCCCAGATTCCACCATTTCTTTTCTTATCTCTATGGTTCTTTGCAGGGTTTTTTTCTTGCCCCTTTTGCGGGACTCTTTTGTGAAGTATTTTGTGTTGATGAGCATGCCCCCCTGAATAACCAAGGAGGGGAACTGCTTTGCTCTGGCCAGGATTTCTTCCATTTTTTGGATTTGTTGCTCTGGAATTAATGTGTAGTCCTTCTTGTTGCATGCATCCTCTAGCCCGATGAGATCCAAGCCTTATAGATCTATGCTCTCTGGTTCTTCCTCCATCGCTTCTGGGATCGATTCCATGATATTTTCTTTGCCATTTATCTGGTTTTTTCCCCTGTAGCATTCTCATTCAGAGGTTTGAAGAAGGTCTCAATGGGAAGCTTGTTTTGATGAGCTTGGGAGGACTGGGCCTGCGTTGTGGAGGTGCTCCCCACTTTGATGACTGGTTCAGATTCATTTTTATTTAGCTGATTCAAAGCTGTGAAGTTGTTGCTAATCGTAGGTACTTTTTAATTCTGCTTAGGGGTATCTCTCCTATTATGTTGTTTTTTGCTTGCTACCTTCGTGAATCCTTCTGATTCCTGTTCATTTGATTCCTTTTCAGCAGTGGATTTCTTGTTCAAGGGACAATCTCTGAAGATATGTCTATGTTGGTGACATTTTCTGCATCTAAAAGGAATGTTCTCATAATCTACAGATTGTGTCCATTCAAAATCTTCATGCATTGAACTTACCTCGCCTGGTAGCGATTCGGCTAGGTTCATATAGACGCAAATGTGTGCGTAGGCTGCGTAGCGGTTGATCTTGGTCTCCTCAACAATCCTGATGAACTCTCTTAATGCATTGCCGATATCTCGAAGGGTTAGCTCATCCCAATATTCTTGGGGGAGAGAGTAGAGTCAGATCCAGACCGGTGCCCGAGTAAGATCATGTTTGTCTGGGTTGAAGTGCTCAGTCCAAGGTCTGAGGTATAGACCAGCAGTGTTGAAGAAATAGGTACCCCCATCCATTATCTTATCTTTGTCTTCAAAATAGGTGAACAGTATGTTGAAGAAGCCTTTAGCGCATAGTTGTAGGTCAATATGGCCTTTGGGTTTCCATTTCGTGGCTATCCATCCTGTCAGTGCTTTTTCAGTGGGCCAAAAGCCCATAAACTTGCCTATCTGTGCGTGATATTTCATGAATTGGATTTTGCCATTGATACGGTGCGTTGGGAGTTCTATCATTGTTTTCTTGGTGTTTTTCGATATGCATGTTGCGCATTTGGTGTTCGTTTTTGTTGTCGCTTGTGTGTTTGTCGTCTGCACTGTGGGTGTCACCCCTCTAGTTTCTTGAGATGGGCCAGAGTTGTGTTGATTGACGGTATCATCCCCTGTCGCCACCCCTATAGGAGATTGGCTTGTGAGGGGGGGAGAAGTTGTCCCCCCACTGGAATCGGTCATCGGTGATCCTAAAGTTGTCCAGGTGAGAAGTAACGATCTATCAGCCTGGGGGAGAAGGACTACCTAGGGCAGCCAACGCCTGAACCAGCAAACCCTAGGTCTTGGAGGTCAACCTGGTGCAGAGCTCCACTAAGGTTTTTTCTTTTACTAGGTTTTTCTACATATAATTACAATTACAATTAAAATCATTTCACATTAATACAATTACAATTAAAATTTTACAATTTCACATACACTTACAATTACAATATTTAAAATTATGATTTTAGAATTTTACATACAATTACAATCATTTCACATTAATACAATTAAAATTTTACAAATATTTTACATACAATTACAATTTTACATTCAATTAAAATTAAAATTTTTATTACAATCACGACATAATATTTAATAAATATCATTATTTAATATTAAAAATAAACATCACGATCATGATAACCATCGTATAAACACCATATTCAACTAAAAAACACATTCAAATTCGCTAACACTATCTAATCATCATGATCATGATCATCTAACAAAACACAGGCATTGTATAACATCATCACAACACAAACATCAAATATACATCTCATGTCCAATAATTGTTATCACATACACATCTATCTGCAAGTTGCACATTAAATGAACATATCTAACATGACCTAACAATATACACATCATGATGATCACCAACATGTAAACTAAGTACAAATACAACATGAACATAAAATACATGGACCATATATATATATATATATATATATAATGTCAAAAATATACAACTGTAATATAAATGTCAAATATCAGCTGGTGGTACATCATCAATAGTAGTACTAGTCAAGACCTGCTCAATCAATATTGCAGCCTTGACAAGCTCAGATAGATGTCGATCATCACATGCCTGTTGATCTGGTGGTGCCTCATTCTAATCAATATCAATTGTCTGCTCATGATGAGTCGACGTGGATGGTCCAACGACATGCTCATGATCATGAGTATTGTTGGATGTTGCAGGTTGTTTATCATCATGATGACTCGACATGGATGGTCCAGCCTGCTCATGATCATGATTGTTGGTCGATGTTGCAGGCTTCTCATCTGCGGCACGAGGTGAACGATGATCACTCCCCTAATTTTGATCATCAGATGATGTGTCAATTATCGACTATTGACATGCTACGTCTCGACCACGTCTACGTTGATGGGCCATCCTCATATGCACCGCTAAGCTGGTAGCTCCTATGACATGCCGCACCAGGGTCAATATATCACGTGGCATGACTCTCCACATCGCTATTAGCCTATCATCGGCCTGTATCTCTCTGGTAGTGGTCGTCCTAACTCCCTCCTCAACAAGAAGTCGACAGATTTGGTTGCCCAACTCCATCCTAAATCTAGTTTCAAGCCTACGCCTCACACCAACTAGTACCTATGCAACATGAGGATGATCAGGTCTATCTGCACCAACCTGATCCTCGGCATCTTCCATCTCCTGATCGTCATCGGGATCTACACCCAGATAATTTGGTGGTAGTGGCATCTCATTGCCATCAAATGACCCAATGTATACAAAATATATATAATTACACAACAATAATTAGACAATTTTGTTAAACAGTTTAATAAAAACAAGTTAAAGAACATGTTAGAATAAATTTAAGAAAACACTACTATTACCTCTATCATCCGGCAGCTCATCATCTGTGAAGAGGATGTTGGCACACCCTCACCAGTCCAAACCAGCATAAAGACAGGGGACCAGAATTAAGGCATGTTCATCAACACTAGCTAGCAACTCTAGTGCATCAATTGATATCCTCACGGAAAACTCTGACTCGCCCCTCTTGGGGATCATCTACATCCGTACATGCAACATCGGCCTACGAGGCTGCCGAACAAAATTAAGCCTCATCTCTAGAAACCTATGAAAAAATAAACAAAATAGCTCTAAAGAAAAATGGAAGTTCACTCTCTCTTGTGCCTGAGCATGACATCTATCTAAAGCTGTAAAGAACTGCCGCAAAAAAATGGCGAACCACCTCACAATTTGTGGCATCTGTAATAAAGAATCAACATAAAATAGAAGAAGGAAACTAATTTGTTTCCTGTCACTGGTATGGTGTGCAATGGTCAAAATCAGTAGTGAGAGGCACTGCACCTCCTCTCCACCAAATGAAGAAATACGTAACTGACCCCCAAAGACCTGAAAATCTGCAGGAGACAGTATATCCGCGCTAATGTATCTCTGGGAGTACACCAATTGACTCCCTGTTGCATAGCCAATGGGGACCTCTGGGAATGAGGGAAAATCCTACCCTCTCCTCGATAGGCCAGTAATGAAATATATTTCCCCCTGAGTGGGTGCATACCACTGGTTAGGACCAACCCGGAAAGCCTGTCGGTGGGCATTCCACCTGTGGATAAGCTGTCGCAATAACCCACCATGGCCTTTCAGGAATTTAGCCTCCTTGTAGAACTTGAAGAGGCCTATCTCCCTTAGGAGTGCCTGGGTGGCTGTTGTAATAGGGTGAGGGTACATATCTCTCTCCCTCTCTTGTGCCTCCCATAGGCGAACCACGTTATACTGGTCCACATGTTTTTGTTGATGTTCGCTCTCTTCTCTCCTTTGACGTCATTGAATGATTCACATATTAAATACAATTTTTTTATTAAATGAGACATGTATTTAGGAATATATATATATATATATATATATATATATATATATATATATATATTGAAAAAAAAGCAGTCAGTGCGCCACAAAAAATAGGCATGCACCAGTAGCGGTCTGTCTATTTTTATTGCGCACCAGACATGGTGCACCCAGAAATTTTTAGCGCACCGAAAATCATGACTTGTCCTATCGCAAGCAGTGTGTTGACTAAACGCACTGCCAAAAATAAGCTAGTGGTCAACGGTGCAGTCGTTTAACTGATCGCACCGTTGACTATGAACAAATTCGGAAGGGTGGTGCGCTGACGAAACTACTCACCCTGGGGCGGATAGTTTTATCAGCACACTGCCCTCCTAGCATCGTTACACAGTCAATGGTGCGGTGGTATAACCGACCGCACCGTTGACTATGTACCAGTATCGGGAGGGCGGTGTGCTGACCAAACTATACACCCCAGGGCGTATAGTTTAGGCAACGCACTGCCCTCCTGACATCACTACAAAGTCAACGGTGCAGTCTTTTACATGACCGCACAGTTGACTATGTCCAGGTTCGGGAGGGTAGTGCGCACGCCAAAATATCCGCCCCGAGGCACATATTTTCCTCAACGCACCGCATTCTGGCACTTAGACATGGTCAACGGTGCGACCGGGTAATTGATCGCACTGTAATTTTTTTAATTTTAAAAAAGCACAGTGCATCGTTTTGGTACCGCCCCAGAACCGGTGCAGATACCATTAGCACCAGTAGCAGTGCGGCCTGTAAATTTACAAGCAGCACCGCGAACCAGTGTGAGCTGAACAGCTTGAGCGCACCACACGATAATTTTTTTTTAAAAATAAGGTGAATTTTAAGTTATTTTAGAAAACTAATCTGATAAAAGGTTTAATTATGGAAAAACAAGTAAAATACCTGTAAATTTGGGCATCGAGGAGGCATATTGGCTGTAGAATTTCCAGAACTAAAATTTTCCACCATTTTGCAAAATTTGAAATGGAGATGGTGGGCAATGGACAACAACAATGCATGCAATGGGAGCACCGATGGCAGGGCGCCTCACACAAGGTAAATTTTCACCGGTGCTTGAGAGCTCCGAAGCACTGAAAAGTGAAAAATGTGGATTTTTGGCCGTAATTTTTTTTTTATTAAACCATGTTCTGGTGCGTAGGTTTTTGAGGCGCACCGAGCGATTTCTTCCAACCGCACTAGGTTGTTTCAGTTTTGGAGCGGGTTTTTAGGACACATCGGGGCTGAATCTGTGTAGAGCACCGGTGCGCTACAGTAATTAGATGCACTAGGTGGGTTTGTACCGAGTGCACGGTGTCTCGATGTGCCAATTTTTACTACGCACCGGTGCTTTCGCTAGTGGAACCCACCGATGCGTTTTAAGATGAGAAACACACCGGACAAAAAACATCCGCAAAAACCTCCATCCGCCAACCTCCTCTAGTAACCTCTGCTACAAATAGATGTCTGGGCTTTCTTTATAAGGGGTTCCACAAAAACATCCACTAGAGGGTCTTTTCTTTGTAGTGGATTCACAAAAATACACCAGATAGAGACCAAATCACTGAGCCATTATATTAATTTCTGAATATGATTACATCAATAAGCAATTTTCCACCGAGTTTCTGAGACAGGGAAACGCAGGAGTGGGGATACACACAAGGGGGACGTATATAAGCAACCCCAAAATTTAGGGAATATTTGAGGAAACGAGAGGACGTCAGAGTCATAAAAATTATATAATTGTAAATTATTAAAAAAATTATATATATATATATATATATATATATATATATATATATATATATATATATATATAGATATATATATATATATATATATATATAATAAAAATAAAAAAAATTATGAATGTAGATCTAAAGACTAAATATGATCATCATAACATATTAGACTATTATCATTTATGAATTTTCATTTGGCATGATGCAATGTACATCTAAATTAAATTGATAAACTCATCATTTGACAATTGAAATTATGCAATGCACATCAAATTTTCAAAAATGCTAAAAAGTAAATTCATCATATGAAAATGACAATGACATAATGTTGAAGTCTAAAATAGCAAAAGAATACTAAACTAAAAAGTAAACATAGAAAGCACTCAGTAGCATAGTTTTAAAAACCAGTCGGACTGACTCTGATTCGACCGAGCCGACTGAGCCAACCCATTGGCTGGACCAAATCGATAGAAAAATTGGTCTGGAGGCCGGTTTGTGACCGAATCGGCCGAGCTGGTCACCGATTCAACCAGTTCGGTCACAAACCGGCCGTGGACTCCAAAAACAGCCCAAAACAGACCTCAATTCAGATTTTAATTCAATTTTAGGGTTTTGGTATGCCCTCTAACCTCTCCCAAGCCTATAAAAGCTACCCAAACCCTCTCATTTCCTCATAGCTATCTCATTTCATTTGAGTGAGAATTTGTGAGGAATTTGTGAAGAGTCGTGGAGTTGCTTTTTGGCTCAGTGTGTGTTGATTCCCCCGAGCTGCGTTTGAGGGGAGTGCTAGAGTAATCACTGCACCTCTATGGAATCTGTAATTCCTACCCTGAGGATCCTAGTTACCCATTTGGAATTTTACCAACACCTACAGGTTTTGGTGTAACGGAAAACATCTACATGGTATCAGAGCCATTTTGAGGGTCGCATCTGTTGTCAATCCAAATTCGAAGCCGGTTTGACTGCATGCGACTGCCATGTTCCAGATCTACTATTTCTGACCACTTTCGAGGTGGGAGAAATGCTTTATTTTGTCTGGAGCATCTATTACAGTGAGGAACCCCTTTGTTTCATGCGAAAAGGATTCCAGTTTCCCAAGTTATGTCATTTTATATCTATAGGTATAAAGTATCTTTTTTTGCAATTATATTTATTAATCATTCTGCTTTTTTCTTTTCTTTTCTTTTTCTTTTTTTTGCTTTATTGTGTATGGAGCATCTGTTACAGTGAGAAACCCCTTTGTTTCATGCAAAAAGGTTTCCAGTTGCCCAAGTTATGTCATTTTATATCTAGAGGTATAAAGTATCTTTTTTTGCAGTTATATTTATTAATATTTTTTTTTTTTTTTTTTGGATCTATACCCTCTTCTTTGTGTATTCTATTTGCTTTGCACTGTGTGCAATATCAAAAAATCAAAAATAGGAAGACAATATTTTTTTTGCTACGTATGCTCTTTCCACGTGTCTTTGTGTGATCTCGGGAAATCAGAAATAGAGGAAAAATGATAGTTGCTGGTAAGGCTAACCGAAAATCACGCACATTGAAGAGTTAAAAAGTAAAAATAAAAAAATAAAAACCCTCCTTCCTCCTTTCAAACAATTATAGAATCAGTTTACTAGCTCACTTGGTGTAAAGTTAGTTTATGAGATTAGAGGACTTGGGTTCAAATCTCTCTCTCAAGCTTCTTTTTGTAAAAAAAAAGTTGTTAAGTTATTTTTTCTTATAAAGCCCATTGGCAAGTTGTCGATTTTAAAAAGAGGGTTTTATTTCAAAAGCACATGTAAAAGTAACATTGTAAAAGTGACTCTCACTTATTTATAAAATTGGGTCACATAAAATAGTTTTCTTTTTTAAATGTGAGTTTATTGTATTAAGTTTGAAAAGGTGGGGGAAAGGGCGCCGAGGGGGAATTTTTTTTAAAAGCAAAACTTGATCATCAGCTTTGAACCTTTCACATAACTATTCAGCATCTACAACGCATTTTTTTCAAAAAGACATAAATTATTCATCCAGAAGTCGTTTTCCGAGTTGTTTTTTTTTAACCAGCCTAATTGTTCGAGCTCTTTCCATTGCAGTAGTTCGTTTCAGCCGTTTTCAGCTTCAGTTTTTTTTTTTTTTTTAATGGAAAGTGCATGCCCTGTTATTCTTAACAGCACCAATTATTTCCAATGACTATCCTACATGATAGACTTACTGAGAAGTAAAGGTCTTTATAGAATAGCCTCATGACAAGAAACTAATCCTACCAATGGAGATAAAGCCACTAAATAGGAAAATAAACAAGATCAAGCACGAGGGTTGATAGGAATGTCCATTGCTCAATATCTTTGATTTCATATCCAATAAATTGACACCCCTGATGCAACTATGATAAAACTAAATATTGTTTTTTGCATTCAAAATGAAATCAGGTCCCACCAACTTGAAATGAGTTGCTTACTCTGGACCCCAATAATTTCTCCTCTATTCAAGATTTTTTGTCCAAATTCAAGACCCTGAGACTTCTTTTAGAAGGTTGTAAGGTCAAAAAGGAAGATGGTAGCCTTATCTATTCCATTCTTGCTAAGCTTAGACCTTCATACTCTATATTTGTTTCCACCTTCCATTCCACTAGAGAAGCCCTCATTTCTCAAAAAAAAGCCTACAAGTCCCCCTCTTTTGATGCCTTTTGTGATTCTTTGATAAGATAATGAGAAAATCTCTTACAACTTGGTCTTATCAATACTGGAAACACTTCCAAGAAAGCCTTATCAGCCCAACAGCAACCATATCAAAAGAATCCAAAGAAGTAATATCCTAAAAAGTATGGTCCTAAAACAAACAAGGGTCTTAAGCAATTTCAGTCGCAAACTAAAAAAGCAACTCACCAAACTGATAAGGAAAATAAAAACAAAGGGAAGAAAACAGATAGACATTGCAAATTTTGTACTCATGATGGCCATGTAGAGTCCAAATGTTTTAATAAGATGGAAGCCTTGGAAGCAGCAATGAAGAAGCACCACATCAATTTGCAGAACTCTTCAACTTCATCTTCGGGAATGGCACTTTCTGCTTGTGGTTGTCAAGAATCTGGTTATGCATTAAATGTATCTTCTTCTTCACATTCTCATAAGTGGCTTATTGATTCTGGAGCTTCTTACCACATGGCCAAAAAATAAAGCCATTTTTTCTTCTTTAAATGATTATAACACCAAACATATTTATGTTGGTGATGATAGATCTCTTAGTGTTGTAGGATATGGAGCCATTCATCTAGAAAATGGTCAATTTAATCATGTATTATGTGTTCCTACCTTGTCATGCAACATTCTATCTATTTATCAAATAAATCATTTAGGTGAAGGGAAAACAGTAGAATTCTCACCTCATGATGTTGTAATCAAGGACCTCAAAGATCCTAAACATATTTTGGCTACTGGCATTATTGATGATTCCACAAGGTTGTATAATTTTGACAACTTTGGGTCATCATGTCTTCCCTCCATTTTTGTTGCTCATAATGATGAAGTGAGCAAACTTTGGCATGAGCGATTTGGTCACTTAAACTATCGCTCTCTTCAAACTCTATGTAAATACAATATGGTGACAGGTCTTCCTATGGTATCTTGTTGAGATGGTGTTTGCTCTAGATGTGTACTCGAAAAACATCATTGGGATAGTTTTGACAAATGTGCCTCTTGGCACGCTTTAGCCCTTTTATAGCTTGTGCACAGTTATTTATGTGGTCCACTTCCTGTTGTTAAATCTTTCTCTGGTTTCAAGTACTTCTTAACTTTCATTGATGATTTTTCCAGGCGCACTTGGGTATACTTCTTAAAACTCAAGAGTGAAGTTTTTAACATGTTCTTGGTCTTTAAGGCCTTTGTTGAGAAACAATCTGGACATCAAATTCTTAAGTTAAGATTAGACAATGGAAGAGAATATGTTAACAACAAATTTATCAAATTTTGCACTGAGCATGGCATTCAATTGCAACATATTGTTCCATATAGTCCATAACAAAATGGTGTAGTTGCAAGGAAGAATCTCACCTTAAAAGAAATGGCTAATTGTATGCTTCAATCTAAAAGGCTTAGTCTCAATTTTTGGGCAGAAGCAATTAACTGTGCAAATTACATAGTAAATCACACTCCTACTAAGGTTTCAAGGAATATAACTCCAGAAGAAGCCTGGAGCTCAGTTAAACCAGATGTAAGTCACTTTCATGTTTTTGGAAGTGACGCTTGGGCCCATATTCCAAATGCGAAACATAAAGCCTTAGAACCTAAGAGTGAAAAATGCATTTTTGTTGGATATTCTAAAGATGTTAAAGGATATAGACTTCTTCAACCAAAATCTAAAAATATAATCATTAGAAGAAATGTAAAATTTGATGAAAACATATCAACCTGCGAGCCTATTTTGGCAGGTGTGCCACCTTTGGCCTACGAGCTTGATTCGACATATGTGCCACCTCTCTCTATCTCTTCTATTTTTGATAGCATTCCTTCTAGTTCAGATGATGACATCGAGGATGACAATCCTCCTCCATCTCTTGAAGATATTCTTTCAACTCCACGGCTTCCAAGATGGGTCCGCTCTACTCGGGATGCAACAAGTTCTTTTGCATGTGACCCTGGAGACCAACGTCGTACACGTTCTCAGTTCGAAAGAGCCTCTTCCTTATTGGCTCAAGTTCCAGAAAATCCTGATCCAGAAACCTTTGAAGAAGCTTCAGGTCATCCAGATTGGGATGAAGCTATGAATGAAGAATATTGTTCCTTATTGGCAAACGATACTTGGGATCTTGTTCCTCTTTAAAAGGGAAGAAAACTTGTTTGATGCAAATGGGTTTACAAAACAAAGTTTGGACCAGATGGAAAAGTGGATAGACATAAAGCTTGTCTTGTTGCTAAATGATTTTCACAAGTTGAAGGCATTGACTATACTGAAACCTTCTCCCCTGTTTCCAAAATGAATTCTATCTGCCTTGTTCTTTCCCTTGTTGTCTCCTTTAAATGGGAAGTCTATCATATGGATGTTAAATCTGCCTTCTTACATGGAGATTTGCATGAAGAAATCTATATGGAACAACCCCCTGGATTTATCCAAAACAACTCTAGCCTTGTTTTTTGCCTTAGGAAGTCTCTTTATGGTCTCAAACACGCTCCTCAGGCTTGGTATGCCAAAATGGATAGATTTCTATTAGATAATGGCTTTTCTAGGTGTCATTATGACAACATTGTCTACACAAAGAAAGTGGGTAAGTCCTTCACCATCCATGTTTGTTATGTTGATGATCTTATCCTTACTGGTAGTGATCCCAACCATAGAAACCATGTGAAGTCTAGCCTCAAAAAGAAGTTTGAAATGACAGACTTAGGACACTTGCATTATTTCCTTGGTCTTCAAGTCTTGCAATCCAAAGAAGGTATTACCCTTTCTCAGTCCAAGTATGCATGTAATCTTCTACGCCACTTTCACATGGAAGATTGTAAGCCTGCCCCTTCTCCATTTCAATCTGGAGTCAAGCTTTCAGTCACTTGTACTACCCCTGAATTTTATACTACCATATACCGTCAACTTGATGTTAAACTTTTGTATCTAACCCATACATGTCCTGACCTTTCCTTTGTCGTTGGTCTTGTTGCTCGGTTTATGCACCAACTTCATGAAAATCGTTGGAAAGCAGCTAAAAGAATACTTCAATATATTTGAGGTACAGTTCAGTTCGGGATTCATTATAGTGAAGGAGCATCTCCATTGTTGATTGGTTTCATTGATTCTGATTGGGCTGGTGACCTTGATGATGGAAATTCTACTGCAGGATATGTATTCACTCTTGGTTCAAGACCTATTACATGGTCTTGTAAGAAACAAAGTGTCATCTCCCTTTCTTCATCAGAAGCAAAGTATCTTGGTGCAGTTGAAGCCAGCAAGGAAACCATGTGGCTTCGTCAGATCCTGTCAGAATTTGATCTTCATCAGCAACATCCAACTACACTTTGGTGTGATAATTAGAGTGACATTCAGCTATGCAAAGATCCAGTTCAACATCAGTGTATGAAACACATTGAGCTTCATATACACTTCATCAGAAAGATCATTCATGACCGTGTTCTTGAAGTGCAATATTTTTCAACCAATTATCAAGTTGTCGATACCTTTACAAAGGCTCTCACAGAAGCGAAGTTTACTAAACTACGATCTATGCTTGGATTTCAGGAAAGTTATCATTAAGGGGGGATATGCTCTAATACCTCCTTCCTTCTCCTATTGTATCACCTTTGTAAATCCTTCAATCCTATCCCAAGTTGTTCTTAAAGGGGGATGTTAGGATATTTCGACACATAGGAAATAGTCTCCTTTTGTGTCACCTTTGTAAATCCTTCATTCCTATCCCAAGTTGTTCTTAAGGGGGGATGTTAGGATATTCCAACAAACAGGAAATAGTTAAGTATAACTTGGTCTAATGTAGAGTTAGGTAAAGTGTGTTTCTTTATTATGTACATTTGTAACTTATAATCAGACGGTCACGATATGTAGTGATCCGAAAGTTCACTCTCTCCTCGGTATTAATGACACTTGATCTGTGGCTTAACATCCGATTAGTCCATGATCTCTATTTAAAGAGCATGGAGGGTCATTTGTCGAGTAACTGTTTATGAGAGAAGCTTATGTAAATTTTCTTTTATATTAATAAATTGCCTGAAGTGGCCACGTTGGCTGAGGTTGTGGATTGTTTCCCTCTTTGAGGGTTTTAACCACGTGATATACTGGTGTACTGATTTGTGATATGTTTTTTATCGGTGACCTTTGGTGTTTGATCTAAGTAACTTACCCTGCAAATTCCTACATGGTATCGAAGCCTGGACCCAAGTTCAATTCCCCCGAGCTGCATTTGATGGGGGTGTTGATTCCCCCGAGCCACGTTTGAGGGGGGGTGTTGGAGTAATCATCGCACCTCTATGGAATCTGTAATTCCCACCTTGGGGATCTTAGTTACCGGTTTGGAAGTTTACCAACACTTGCGGGTTTTGGTGTAACGGAAAACCTCTACAGTGTACTAGTACAGTTCCAGTTGAAGATCTTGATGAGGAGAAGCCATGGGTTCCCCCCTCTGATTCAGATTCTGAGCCAGAGGATCTTGCCTTGTCTAGCAGTAGTGACTAGTCATGTTTTGTTGTAGAGGTCGTTTAGAGCCTCCTTGGTTATGTGTTTTTGTTTTGATCTCTTTATCATGTATGTATTGGATAGTGCACTCGGTGTCATTTTGATATAATGGATATATTCATGAGCCTACTTTGATCATATATTGTCTTTTGTTTATATTCTAATGCATTGTGTTTGGAAACATGAATGAAAATCTTTAAAATTATGTTTTTTTAGAAAAAAATAATGTTTAATGTATTTTTTACAAAGACCGAGTCATTGAAACTGAATCGGTTGAGTCAATACTAAGTCGGAATCATAGTTGGAGTCGACCCTCGGCTAGTTTGGAGCCCGAGTCGAAGTTTTAAAACACTACATGGTAGTGAAATACTAGTAAATTTTTCAAAAAGTACTAAATAATATTAATAAATACTAAGTTTAAGTTTTAATATACTTTAAGTTTTTTGTTTTTGTTATTGTTTTTAATTTTTTTAAAGTTTAAATGTTAATATAATTTTATTGATTTATTTATTTAAAAAATATATATAAGCTATAACAAGTTTTAAGTTTTAATATATCATTTTTTATTTTATTTTATTTTTTTAATATTTTCATATATTCAAATTTGTATTTTTTTAAATTTTTAATGTTTTATAAAAATTATTAGACAAAAAAATGGGAGGACATATATGCGTCTCCCCTGCGTCCCCCAACATCCTCCAAAGGATTCATGTTTTGTCAACAAAAAATCGTCCCCTTGGATTTTCCCCGAGTTTCCCCAAAAAGGGGACGTGGGGGAAAGTTTCCCCAGGAGCCTGTCCCCGGAGTGTCCCCAACCTGGGGAACGCCTTCCCCATGGAACATTTTCAATAAGAGAAGAGGAACTTGAGCTTGCTACTTCAAGCTATGGCAAAACCCCAGGTTGAATGGTTGGCTCTAAGTGTAGGAATAGTCTCTCCAAAAATTGTGTCCATGCACCCTCCTGCTGGCAAACTACTATTGTTGGTTGTAGGTGAACAGGTGTTTGGGCCCTCTATAGTGCTCAGAAAATTATGACAAATTAACTGGAGCCTCCTCTCAACAAACCCAGAAAGGGTTTGGACTCCCTCCAACCTGCCCCAGGACCCCTCAAGAAATGTGTGCTCCTTCACTTCAACTTGCCCTGGGACCCCTCAAGAAATGTGCACTCCTCCATTATTCAGTTTTGCATTCTGTTGGGAATTACTTATGAAAAATGAGGCCCAAATTCACCTCTGGAATAGTCCCTAAAATCATGCACAAACTCCTCTGGAACCACCTCCAAATTCTAGCCCTTTATCACTCCCCTAGCTCCTCACTCCAACACTTGCGCAGGCCCTTCATGGCAGCCACTGCATAAGCCCAAAAATGCTCAGATTGGGCCAGAATACCTACTCACAATTCAGACCTTCAAACCCCAACCAATCTCCTGCAATATCCAAGATAAATGGCCCTTCAAAAGCCCAGAAATTGACTCCACCTAAAGCTGCCTCCACAAGTGCCACAAATTTGTCTTTTGTTCCCTAGAAACACATAGTGCTACTTGGAAACCCCTGCAAACAGCTCCAAAACGCATGAGAATGCTCCCCTTAACTCTCCTAGGGTGACACTCATAGTTCACCAAAAGAAAGGTTGGAAATCCCGCTTGGAATTCTCTTGGCTGAATAGCTCAAGCGAACACTAAGTTGAGAAGATAAATTAGCAAAAAGTCCCAAAATGGAACTATCCTCTTCTATTTATGGTGGTTGGTCCTCCTTTCCCTTATGAGCTCCACCATTGCCTCCAGTTTCCCTTTTTTTTCCCTCACCCAAGGAGTCCAAATTTCCCTTTGGGGTGGCCCCACACTCCACTTTCCTTTTAATTTTTCTCCTTTACCTAACGTTTGTGGTCTTTAATCCCCCATGCCATGTGGGGTCTTGCTAACCCACTTCTCTTAAGTCTAATCATGCCAAAATTTGCAAAAAGGAAATGTTGTAGCAAATTTATTGACTGGGGACATCACATATGTATCATTGTATTGCTCAACATGCATTCCGTTATTACAATGTCGGAACCTATGATTACATGAAAGTCATGGTTAACTGTGTTAACAATCTTGTTAGTATTCATGACCCGTCTGGTTGGGAAAGTGCATATGATATTTATAGCCTGACGTTTTTCTAACTCTTTGATGCTTCAAAATTTGATGTAAGTTTAATTATGAATAGTGTTAAGTACAAAAAAACGCTACCTTTCTGGTTTCAGAAAAGAACTAAGACACCAAATTCGGGGTTTCTTCCTTGGATATCAGTGAAATATCTAGCAATTCTGCAGGGCATAATGATTAACATACCCCATAACAGTTATTGGTAATAAATATTTTTTTTATGTCGTAGTTTAAGAAAGCAGCATTTTGTTTTAGAATTTGGCAAAGATTTTATCAGAATTTTGTTTACCATTGTTAAACTTTAATATTTTGAATGCCTTGAGTTTTAGTATTTTGAGTGTCCTAAGAGTTTTTGATAGTGCTGAATCCATTTCCACTATCAAAAATGAATTCCAAACACTCCAACTACCTGATTTTTTGAATTTTAGTTGACCAGATTCGACAAAAAAATATGGTCCCAGCTATTCCACTGTCTGGGTAAACAACTTCCATTTTTATAATATGTTCCAAACAAAATTTCATCAATTTTACATATTACTTGTTTTTCTAACCGCAAGCATTAATTGCCTCATAATTAATGAAGTATTCCCATCGGATTGCGTATGTAAAATTTGTCACATTCCATTCCAATATATATATAGTTTATGTTCCTCATTCTTCCTTTCAGGTTTTGCTTTCATTTCAAAATTTCAAGAACAAACCAGTCTATAATGACTTACTGACATTTTATGACGGTCAAAGCAAATGGAAGAACTATTTTTCAGAAGGAAAGGTCTGAAATGCGGTCGCTTTGATTATACAAGTATGATCGATTTGCTTTGTTCCCAATGCACAGCAAAATATTATTATTATTCAAGTCAATCTTCAGAAATCCAATATTGAAGAACCTCAAATGATAAACCTCAAGCACAGTTAGGAAACATTCAGAAATCAATCTACAAGAGTTCTCTGACAGCATTGAATTCGTGTCCAACTTTTGGACATGGAGCTAGTACTATGAAGGAACATATGGCTACTCCTGATGGTAAATCAACAATTTTGGATCATAACTCTTTTACCAGTGTGCTATTCAAAAGTTTAAAATTATGATCCAATCAACCTAAATAAATCTCAAGTTTAAAATTATAATCCAATCAACCCAAATAAATCTCTTTAAGAATAAGAAGATTAACCAAGCAAAAATGGAAAAATATTTAAGTAATTTCACAATTTTATTTGCAACCAGTATCCTTACCATGAAATTCTTTCCATCTTTTGTACGGTTTTGAGTTCGTAGCATAACACATCAAGTTTATGACACCACCTTGAATCAGCCGCCCTTGTGAGAAGATTCCCTTCTCTTATAAATAAGGCTCTGTTCAAGATTACATGACAAGAAGTTTATTTCCTTGATGAGAATGCAAAATATAGCCTATACCCAAATTTGGGTTTTCCTCTACAAAACAAAACAATTTTACTTCGAACTATGTTTGGAAGCAAGAGAGCTTGAACAAGCTACACCCATACCTAACAATGGCTTAAGCAGTAAATGCAAACTTGGGCTTCGAGTTGTTCAAAAACTTGAGTTGCCCAAGAATAATTAATAGCACTTAAACTCTCTCTACAAGCTATCAAATTCTCTTCTTCAATGGACATGAAATCATCTCACATACAATGGATTTCTTCAATCCAATGTCAAGTAACAGGATTTCCCAGCAAGAAATAAACATGCTTCCAAGCACAACTATTTTATTCATGCAAGTTTTAAGTGGAATAGAATTTCATTGCGGATATGTCCACACTGCAAATACAAATTAAAAGGGAACAGAAACCATCAACCCTGTAAATTTTTTAGTTTCAACATTTAAAATCTACCTACGAAAACAATGAAGAAGGCAAAAGTTTCTCTGTAACCCTTGCTCATGCAGGCCTAGGAGTTTCCATTGGTAGGCACCTGGAACTAGAAGGCATTTTCTACATAAATTTATTTAAGATAAGTAATCACTTTGTCATGATTTTTTTTATTTAAAGCGGAGACGAGAGATAACACAGGCTAGCCCAGATTTAAGTTTAACAACATCAATCGAGGAAACAGTAACCTACAGGCAATTTCATTCAATCTCCTTCAAGCAGAATGAAATCTTTGAAAAATGTAGGATATACAGGAAATTTTCAAATACCAATTTTTATAATCAAAATATATAAGGAATTACCAGTTACATAGATGCAACTTATCTATTTGAAAATTGTAGAGTCTAGATAGGCAGTCGGATGAGACTAAACGATTTCCTCCAAACCATAAGTAATCTGTTCTGGACACCACCGCTAGCTGGGCCATGATACCACTGGGGCAAAGTAGGAAAAGAATGATCTGAATTCACACTAAATAGGGTTACCAATTTTAGGGACCTGTCAAAGGATTAGGAAATCTTCTTTGCACTGATTTAGAAAATACACTTAAGGGGATCATCTCAGGGGAATTGTCAATTCATATGCAATGATTTGCATTAGTAGTAAGGCATTTCATATGCAACAATTTGCATCAGTAGCCAGGCATATAGGATGCATGAATAGAGTTAGAGACTCCAAAGGGATATTTTGTGATGTGGTAAGAGCCACTCAAATCACTAACATGTTGGTCAGGAAAATTAGTGAAGGAAGGGAAGACACGAGCAAAATATGGATCCCTATTTTCTTCCATGAAAAAGTTGTTGAATTGAATCCTATATCAATCAATCTTGAAGTTGGTTCCATGGTTAATGATGCATTCATACCTTCCTCTACAGACAAAAAGAGCTGATTAGTGGCTAAGAAGACCAACTTCAAGAGAATCTTGTGCAAGAGCCACAGGTTATTGTAGAACCTTGTGCAAGGGCCAGAAGTTATTGTAGATCTATTCCTTCTAAGGAATTTGTGGCATAAGGAGAGTACATTTTTTGGAAAATCAACATGGTTGAGGTGGAAGGAGTAGTTTCAAATCAGCCACACCTTGTGACTTTTGAATTTCCAAATCAAGATTTAAATGTGATGGTTCAAATGAAAAACATTTCACCTTTTGCTCAGGAAAAATTTCATGGCTTGGCTAATGAAGATCGAAACATATTTCTTTTCAATTTTGTTGTATTTTTCTCAAGTTATAATTATTCTTTAGACGTTCGGAAGCTTAAGTTATTTCAACCACTCTCAAGGAAGCAACTCTTCATTGGTTCATGGGCCTTGGAGGAGTTACCATACGAACCTAGGCTGAAATGTGACAAACTTTTCTAAAAACGTTTATGAAAAATATGTAGAAATATTGCTTTGATACCATGTAGAAAATCCATAACAATGGGATTCAATCCGATCTTGTGATGTACTAAAACAATATTGAATCATTCCACAATATCTGTGGAATACAAAACACGATCGCTCAATCACATGCAAGTAAGAGAAAGAAGTAAATCAATCGCACAACACAAGATTTTCTTGGGAAAAGAAACTTCTCAAAACCCCTCTATCTATATTGTGTATTAAGTCAAGGAATCATGAAATAATACAATGCTTAATCTTGTAGAAATCATACAAACAATATGTATACCAATGGATTCAATCCGATCATGCGATATGCTAAAGCAAGATACTAAATCCTTCTACAAATTAATTGTGGAAAATAAACAATCGCACAATCACACCAAGTAAAAGAAAGAAGCAAATCAATCCACAACACATATATTTTTCCCGAGGATAACTTGCTGCTCAAAACCCCTCTATCTTCTATTGTATATTCACCAAGGAATCATGAAACAATTACAATGCACTCTTCTCACAAGAGTTTGTTGCACTTTGTTAACTGTCTCACACTGATCCGGACAAAATCGACCAACACTTAGCCAATTTTCAACCTCTGCTCAGCCTGCCTTGCTTGCGCAATTCATGTGGAATGAAATCCCTATTCTCTAGGAATTTCAGCCTTTCAAAACTGCACAATGCTCATGGGCAATACTATGGGTGTATTACTGCATGCGGGCAGTTTGCTAATAATACAATTGATAGTTAACATCCCTCTAACCTTTGTCTCAACTAGGTCTTCATCAGAACTGATATGCATGTAGCTATTAATAGTAAATCATCAGTTACTTGACAGATCACTTCATGTGAATTAAATCTGATTTAATTCACTTGACCTCTTACTAGTGCAACAATCAGTTACAACTAGTTAAACTGATTTTAACTCAATTAATTGAGTTAACTGATTTCTCATGCATTAAATTAATGCACTAACTACAACTTGGACTCAAAAACAAATAGAATCACTCTGCATGCCTCACCAACCAACCTCAACTCGAATTCCATGAGCTAACTGAGTTTATCACACTCAATTAACTATTACAAGTGATTATGAAATAAGATTACAATTTATTGTCCAATTTAATTAAGGGAAAATTAAATTAGACACACATTTCTTGTTAACTTTTAAACACTCCCTCTCAACAAGAAAGGGATTATCAGCTACCCCGATCTTGCCTCTATGGTATTCGAATTTGCTCTTGGCGAGTGCCTTCATCAAAATATCTGCATCCTAATCCTCCGTGGGAATGTACTGAAGTAACATAATTCGTCTCTGAACACAATCTCTAAGATGGTGGTACCAGATGTCAATATGCTTGGACCTATCATGGAATACTAGATTAACTAAGAGTTTTATTAAACTCTGGTTATCACAATGTATCACCGTCGGATCCATCTGATGACCCAACAAACCAACAAGAATCTTCCTCATCCAGATGGCCTCACATGCAGCCTAACTGGCTCCCATGTACTATGCCTCGGCTGAACTGAGTGCAATTGATCTCTACTTCCTGCTGTACTAAGAAATAGTTGTCAATCCTATGCTGAAGATCCCTCCTTATGTGCTCTTTATGTCTGATGGACTGCCTGCCCAATCTACATCGGTGAAGCCTTGAAGCTTCACTCCCTCTATCCGTTTGTACCATAATCATACTCTGCAGTGCCCCTGAGATATCTTAAGACATGCTTCCCCGCCTTCCAAAAGAGCTTGGTCAGTTTAACCATAGCTTGACTAAGCTGGTTAACTACGTAGCATATGTCTAGTCGTTTGTTCACCAAGTATATGAGTGAACCCAAAAGATGCTTGTAAATAGTAGCATCCACTACCTCACCTGAAGTAGCATCCTCCTTCCTCCAGTTTCCTGCAAGAGGATTCTCCATGGGTTTACAGCTCTCCATGTGGAACTTCGTCATAATCTCTTTGGCATACTTTCCTTGATAAACAAATAGCTCCCCATCCCATTGCCATATTTCCAAACCAAGGAAATAGTGAAGGAGTCCCATGTCCTTCATCTCAAACTCTCTTACAAGATCCTCTTTGCAAGAATTTATGAGCTACTCATCACCTGTCAAAATAAGACCATCAACATAAAGTATGATAATCAAAAGCTTACCATCAACCACAATTTGGTACAAGTTCGCATCCGCTTCACTCTTCGTGAAGCCCAACCTAGTGAAATAGTTGTCAAACATGGTGTACCAAGCACGAGGTGCTTGCTTCAGCCCATACAGTGCTCTATTGAGTATGCACACATGCGACTCACTGTCAAAGGTCTCAAAAACTTCTGGCTACTTAATGTGCACTTCTTCTTCAATAACTCCATTGAGAAATGCAGTCTTCACAGCCTTAATGTACCTACCACCCCATCTGCGCTGAGAGTGCAAGGATAGATCTAATCGATGAGTACCTCGCAACTGGTGCAAAATTATCCTGGTAGTCAATCCCTTCAACTTGTGAGAATCTCTGGGCTACAAATCTAGCCTTGTACCTCTCCACACTCCCATTTGTTGTCTGCTTCACCTTATAGATCCAACCACTTACTTCTCGACTAGTCTTAGGACAGCTTCCCATGCACTGTTCTTGATGATGGAGTCATACTCCTCAACCATGGTGTCAACCCAAACTTGTTATTACACTGCTTCCTCAAAGGATGATGGTTTTGTCACAATACACTTGCTCATAAGATCCATGTATCCAGTAAACCTGTCTGGAGATTGTCTTTGTCTCCGCAGTGATGTAGGTGCTCCTAAATGTTTTGTCCAATCAAGTCTCAATTTGTCAACTTCTGTGGTGCGCCTCCTACCATGTCTAGTGGATGGCTCTGCATGAGTGGTTTTTGCCACTCCATGATCCTCCACATGTAGCTGCTCCACATCTTGAGGTCCATCCTTCAGAACCAAGAGTTCCTCATCTGCATGCAAATCAAGCTCCCTCTCAAGGGACAATCGCATGGCTTTCTCCTCATCAAATTTTACATCCTATCTAACAACAATCATTATGTTGTTCGGAAAATACTCCCGATAGTTGTGGGGAGTATCAGTGTACCCCGCAAACATCCCAATATCAGCAGTTGGTTCTACCTTCTTTCTGGAATCTTTGGTCACATGGCAATAGACAGATGAGCCAAAAAATTTAAAATATGAAACATCAGGTTTCTTACCAGAAAAAGCCTCCTCTGGTGTACTCATGCCAAGTATCTGATGAGGACTACAGTTCTGCACAAATACTGTTGTGTCACATGCCTCTTCCCACAGATGCAATAGTAGGCCCTAATCATGCAACATTATTTGTGTTGCACCCACAATTGTTCTATTCTTTCTTCTGCAACCCCATTTTGTTGTGGGTTATGAGGTGCAATAAACTCTCTTCGAATTCCTTTTTTGCTACAAAAGTTCTTGAATTCATTGGAGATGTAATCACCACCATTGTCACTCCTCAGAGCCTTCACATGCTTCCCTGTATCTTTCTCAACTAATGCTTTGAACTCACAAAATTTTGAGAACGCGTGATCTTTCTTCTGCATGAAGTAGATCCAACACTTTCTAGAAAATTCATCAACAAAAATCACATAATACATGTGCTTTTTTTTTGAAGCTGTAGAGAATGGTCCATACACATCTGAGTGAACTCTCTCAAGGATTTACAATGCTCAGTTCTCCTTCTCGTGAAAAGTGGCCTTTGTATACTTCCCCTTAGTACATCCCTTGCATGTTTCTATCTGTGCAAGAGTACCCTTTTGAAGCCCCATAGAAATATATTGCATGACCTTCAAAGCACTGTGGTGTAGATGGCCCAATATCCTATGCCATAACTCACCCTCATCCTGGCTCACCACTTTGTCTGATTTACCCATCAATGTTGTGCAGCCATCTACATCAAGTTTGTAGAGAGTCTTCACACGAATCCCATTCTTCTTGACTTGTCCTATGGCTTTGTGACGAAGGAATGTATGAAATATTTCAACCTGGTACATGCATGAAATATTTTAATAAGAAGGGTTTACCTGACTATCTCTGGAAATTAACTGTACCAATCCCGGTAACGCTATACTTCCCGTCATCACCCATTTCAATATGCATCTGAAGATCCTTCTCCTCCAAGCTACCAAAAATTTCTTTGTCTCTCGTCATGTGGAAAGATGCACCACTATCCAATAACCACATTGATCCTGTCGCACTAGACACCATGTATGCGATGAGTGAGAATTCCAACTCAAATTGTGAGGCAAAAGCCTCACCCGTTGTAGATCCTAAAGCCTTCTTGTTGTTCTTTTTCTTCTAGTGGACAATTAGTGGCATAATGTCCATGCTCGTGATAGTGAAAACATTTCACTCTGGACATGTCACGCTTCTTTCCTTCTTTTCCGGTCTCATATTTGGAATAGTATTTCTTTCCCTTCCCCTTCTTTGCCTTACCAGCCAAGGCGAAATTTTCCTCTTCATCTGTCTTGGATGAGGATCCATCCCTGGTATTCCACCTAAATTCTTCTTGTACCAAATCCGACCAAATTCGCTCCCAATCTGGTAGCTTCTCCCTCCCATTGAAAAAGTCCTGATAACTATGCCAACTCTTGGGAAGGCCTAGAAGAGCTAGGCTAACCAAGTCATCATCCTCTACAGTAATCCTGACACTCCCAAGCTCATCTTGACATTGGATGAACTCGGTTAAATATTTTTGAATAGTATCGCCTTTCCCCATTTTGATTTTCCTGAGCTTGTCCTTCAGTGCCAATTTTTTGTGGTCACTTCTACTCTGAAACAAATCATTCAAAGCCTTCCACATTGCACATGGAGTCGCTTTTCCATGGATACTCGAGACAATGTGGTCTCGAACTCCCTCTAATAAGATCCCCCTCGCTTTTTCAACCTTCCTTTGCCAAGCATCAAGAAGGGTCGTGTCTGCTGCTGCGGGCTTGGGAATGTCATTATCAATGAATTCTTTCAACCCGTTGTCCTCCAGAAATTCCTCCATTATGTCTTTCCATGCAATATAATTATAACTACCCTCGAGTGCATATTCCAACCTTAAGCCATTGAAAGCCATCTTGATCCACCTGTCACACCTAAGAATATTTTTGAAAATTCGAATGTTATTCAACACAAACTCAATTTCTTCTCCACTATAGTGAATTCCTGTGCTCCGATACCATGTAGGAATTATACAAACAATATGTATACCAGTGGATTTAATCTGATCATGCGATATGCTAAAGCAAGATATTGAATCCTTCTACAAATTAATTACGAAAAATAAACAATCACACAATCACACCAAGTAAAAGAAAGAAGAAAATCAGTCCACAACACAGATATTTTTCCCAGAAAAAGCTTGCTACCCAAAACCCCTCTATCTTCTATTGTATATTCACCAAGGAAGCATGAAAAAATTACAATGCACTCTTCTCACAAGAGTTTGTTGCACTCTGCTAACTGTCTCACACTGATCCAGACAAAATCAACCAACACTTGGCCAATTTTCAGCCTCTTCTTAGCCTACCTGCCTTGCTCAATTCATGTGGAATGAAATCCCTATTCTTTAAGAATTTCAACCTTCCAAAACTGCACAATGCTCATGGGCAATCCTATGGGTGTATTACTGCATGCGGGCAGTTTGCTAATAATGCAACTAATAGTTAACATCCCTTCAACCTCTGTCTCAACTGGGTCTTCATCAAAACTAACATGCATGCAGCTATTAATAGTAAATCATCAGTTCCTTGACAGATCACTTCATGTGGATTAAATCTGATTTAATTAACCTAACCTCTCACTAGTGCAACAATCAGTTACAACTATTTAAACTGATTTTAACTCAATTAATTGAGTTAACTAATTTCTCATGCATTAAACTAATGCACTAACTGCAACTTGGACTAAAAAAAAATAGAATCACTCTGCATGCCTCATCTTAGACCCTCAACTCGAATTTCTTGAGCTAACTCGGTCATCTTGACTTAATTAACTTATACATGTTGTTATGAGATGAAATTACAATTTATTGTCCAATTTATTTAAGGGAAAAATAAATTATATGCTTCACATTCCACGACCAAAATTATAGTGCATCGAAAATTCTACATTCCTGGTGCATCAAGATTCCATGGCCTTTGTGGGTGCATTTTTGTCCTTTCTGGTTGCCAATTTCACTATTTCTTGTTGCAAATTTCAACACTCCCTCTCAACAAGAAAGGAATTCAATATATCTTGATCTAGTACCTTTGGAATGATTTCCATGCAATAGTTCTCTAGTGTTGTTTGCACCTGCAACTCTTGAAATTGAATAGCCTCCGAACAACTGAATCAGTATAATGCATATGTCATCATATTCTTCTGGATGCTGCTAGTTACTACACCTATCTACTGGACTCTCTGCGTTGTTGCTAACATCTGCATCTGTGCCCTCTGCACTGCTGCCAACTATGATATGCGCTCTAGTATCTGACATCTATCACTCTGATTTATGTCTTCGTGACATCTGACTGCATCAATCCAACCAATCCTTCCTGCTACTGTTGTATTGTGGTCTCCTCGTAGCCAAGTTTGATCCATTAGACACACCTTCTCAATGGATCCAGCTCAAATTTATTCTTGGGATTATATCTGCACATCTCCCCACCTCTCACCTGGAGGTATAGCTGCAAGTACTCCCTCTGCCCATCTAGATAGAAATATCCCCCTCGTGGAGGTCTCTGCTTGAGTGGACTCATCCACTCAATCTCCTCTCGGCTTCTCCAATTGTGGTTGATCCACAACCTTCAAAGACTTCTTTTGAGGTTGCATATTGAGAGATAATTTCTCCCTCTCAACCACCAATTCACTAACCACAACTTTTCTCCTCAAATATTTGCATGCATCCTTGACCTCAAGAGCATACAGATTCTTGACTCTTACATTGATATGTTTCACCCATTCCATGACAATGTGTCTAAGGAACACCTTTCCTTTTCTAAATATGACATCATAATCACGGTCTTCCAATACCGCTACAGAGACAAGATTCTTCCTTAGGACTAAAACATACAAAACATCTGACAGTCTGAGAGGGGAGCCAGACTCCCTCTGAAAGGTAATTGTACCTATGTCGAGCATGTTATACATCCTATCATCTCCAAACTCTATTTTCTGTTGGAGGTCCTTCTCTTCCACGTCACTGAAGAGATCTATATTCCCTGTCATATGGAATAAGGCACTGTTGTATAAATACCACATGCATACCATTATAATGTAGGTAATGCATGCAATGCAAGTAAAATCATGCTCTAACTGTGAATCCAACACTTCACCCTCTACAACCGCAGGCTCTTTCTTGCTTTCCTTCTTCTGTGGACAATTCATGGCATAATGCCCATGCTCGTGACAGTGAAAACGCTTGATATTGGACAAGTCTCTCTTGTCCTCTTCACCTTGGCAATTTTTTCCCTTGGATTTCTTTCCTTTTCCGACTAATGCACAATCTTCTTCTTTGTCTTTACCAGAGATCATGTCACTGGTGCTTCGCCTTATTTCTTCTATTACCAATTCGAACCACAAACACTCCCAAATTGGTAACTTCTCCCTCCCATTCATAGTCATGGTAACTATGCCAACTCTTGGGAAGGCCTAAAAGTGCTAGGCTTTCCAAATCATCCTGGGCTACGGTCACACCAACACTTCCAATCTCATCTTGACATTAAGTGAACTTCGACAAGTATGTTGGTATCATCTCACCCTCCTCCATCTTGATCTTTCTGAACTTGTCCTTCAGCGCCAACTTCCTATGGTCGTTGCTATTCTGAAACAGATCTTTCAAGGCCTTCCACATAGCATATGGAGTTTCCTTCCCATGGAGACTCGAGACAATATGATCTCGAACTCCCTCTAACAAGATCCTTCTTGCCTTTCCTACCTTCTTCTGCCATGCATCAAGAAGTTAGGCATCTGCTGTTGTGGACTCGGGAATATTAGTATTTATGAATTCCTTCAACCCGTTTTCCTCCAACACTACCTCCATCATGTCCTTCCATGCTATATAATTCGAATTTCCCTCAAGAGAATATTCGAGTCTCAAGACATTAAAATACATCTTGATCTATTATTGGATCCTAAAGAATAAATCTGCATATTTGAACTTGTTCAAGCCAAAACTTTGTTCTTCTCTTCTATTTTTATTCCTCACGCTCTGATACCATGTAGAAAATCTACACCAATGGGATTCAATCTGATCTTGTGATGTACTAAAACAAGATACTTGATCCTTTTACAATATTTGCAGAATATAAAACATGATCGCTCAATCACATGTAAGTAAGAGATAGAAGTAAATCAATCGCACAACACGAGATGTTCTTGCGAAAATCAACTACTCAAAACCCGTCTATCTATATTTTTTATTAAGTCAAGGAATCATGAAACAATACAATGCTTAGTATACAATGAGATTCTCCAGCACTCTACCAACTATCTCACATTGATCTAGGCAAAATCAGTCTATTACTTAGCCAATTCTTAGCCTTCCTTCAGCTTGCCTTGCTCACACAATTCCTAGGGAATTATGCCCCTATTAAATAGGAATAATTCCCTTTCTTGATTGTGTAATACATCATGGCATCCCAATGACTCTATAATTGCACATGGGAAAATTTCTATAAATACAACTGGTAGATATGTGCCATTTAACCTTTGTCTCAACTAGGTCTTCCTCATAAATGACACACATGCAGCTATTAATAGTGAATTATCAGTTATCTGATTGATCACTACTTGTGAATTAAATCTAATTTAATTCACTAGACCTCTCACTAGCTCATCTCTCTGTTAGAACTAGTTAAATTGATTTTAACTCAATTAATTGAGTTAACTAATTCACACCTACACCCCACTTATGCATCAACTAAAAAAATACCCCCAAAATATTAGAATCCCTCTACATGCCTCATCTTAGACCCTATACTCAAATTTCTTGAGCTATCTCAGTCATCTTGACTTAGTTAACTGATACAATTTGTTATGAGATGAAATTACAATTTATTGTCCAATTTATTTAAGGGAAAAATAAATTAGATGCTTCACATTCGACGGCCAAAATTCTGGTGCATCAAAAATTCCACATTCCTGGTGCATCAAGATTCCACGGCCTTTGTGGGTGAAAATTTTTTCATGTTTGGTTTCCAATTTCATTGTTTCTTGTTGCAAGTTTCGACAAATTATTTCAAAGAAGAGTTTTCCAAAATGGCATAGAAAGAAGAAAAAAATTTGGAAGATTATGTCGAAAGATTCTAATACAATTTGTAGAGATCAAAACAAAACAAGTTGTATCTAAATACTCTTTGAAACATTCTCTTAAGAGGGATTTGGGATAAATGTATTGACTTGATGAATTTAATGGGAGCAAGGGATGTTTCTTAGTTATCTTATGAGGATATTGGTGATTCATTAAAGCGTTACTCACGAGACAATGCAAAACATGGAAAATACCCCAACATTTTTGTTGTTAGAATCACCAAATTAGATGTGGAGGAGTTACCAAAGACGAAATTTAAATTTTATCAGACAATTTAAAAATTGATATTATCGATTCTCTTAGCTCATATCTAAGATAAAGTGTGTTATATTGCAAGTCAAGAAGAAGCACGATAAATCAAAGTTGGCATTGGCCATATTTTGTTCCAAAATGTTGGAAGAATCACCCTCTACATGACCATACATTGAATAAAATGGAAACTTAAACCATTTTCAAATAGAACCATGCCACTAATAGTTGTCCTCCATTACCAAAACTAAAAGAGATGTACTAGAGAGTTAATGGAGGGATGGAAAAAATTTCATTTGTTACCCAAAGTTGACCATGGCAGCCTCGAACTCCAAGTATGATACAATTCTTAGCTCAATATTATGTTTCATTTTATTCTCATACTCAATATAATCTCTAAAACCGATATTTTTCCATGCCTTGGAAATAGTGTCATCATGAAAAAGCTTAAAACCAACACTCACAATGAGGATGGAAAGGGCCCCTCTTTAGAAATATGCCACAATAGCTAGCCTAGAAAAACCCACCACAATTACAAAAAAGTAATTACAATTACCATCTAATTATCCTCCTCAAAACCTCCATAAATACTTACACAATATATTCCCCAACCTAAACCATAAAGTAGCTCATCCCACTTACAATGGAAAGTTACCTAATTACACAAGATATTTCATTTCCACTATTGATTATCGAAATATCCATTTACGATCCACGAAAGTGATTAATAATAGGACTTCCATAATCATTATAAAGCAAGATGATGAGGAAGCTTCTAACCAATTAAAAATCCATGCTAACCAAACTCTCACAATAGTGCAACCACGGCCATCTGGTACTACTCAAACTTCTCTCTATCTAGAGAGGTTAAGTTTGGGAAAATTGCTTATTCAACCTGAGTTTGACTTTGTGGAGAGTTATGGAATGTTTCTGTAAAATATTATTTATTTCAAGCAATTACAAATTTTCTTGTATATGCCAAAGTTACATATGAACTATTCCTAACGAAACCTGGTGGGAAATTGAAGGATCCCCAAACAATGCATGTAATTGACAAATTAGATCACTTAATGTTGGGGGATATTTTTATGACTAAGTACTAGAACACTAATTTCAATGTTCACATCAATAATATTCCCATCTCAAACACTCTAATTGACTTAAGAGTTATCACCAATGTCATGGCTAAGGAAACTATATAGAGATTACAATTGATTAATATACACCAAACTCCTATATTCATTTAGTTAGCTAAGTGATCTACTATAAAGTCAAAGAGAATATTGGAAGATGTTGTATTTTTTGTTGCTTCTTGCAAATATATAATTGATTTAATAGTACTATAGCCAAATTTCAACCTTCTGGTTACCCACTAATTCTAGGTAAGCCCTGGTTGTCTATTTCAAATGCATGTAACATTGGTTATATATATGGAGATATTACCATCAAACATGGAAATACATTAATAAACTTAACCTATATCCCCTAGCTAGACCTTCCATGGTCTTAGAAATTCCTCCTTGGATAGGAAATTAGGAAAGTGACAATGAGATTCAACCATTACTAACATTTGATCTTAAGGAGGAAATTGAAAATGATTTGATTTGCAATTTCATTGCATAGCCTTATTCATTTTAGCATCCAATATCTCTATCCTTTTGTCTTTTCTTAGACAATTATCCTCAAGAGAACTATTCATTAATTTCCCTATCACCACAATTTGACTCCAAGCATTCTTCTTTATATACCATATCATAATCTCAATGTATACTAGTATAAATTAGCCTATGAAAGACACTTAACATCAATCCTAGGATAGAGGCTTCTGTAATATCCCTAAGGGAAGTTTATAGTAATAAATAAACCATGCATAGTAAAAATACACAGTAAATTTGCACACAAATTAGACCACGTAATAGAGCCAAAAAATTTATTGTGCTAAGCCATTTATTTTTTTTCTAAGTAAGAGTAAATTCTATTAGTAAAACATATGGTACAAAGAGGCCAGGGCCTCAGCAGTTCAGGCCATCATTAGTGGCATAAGTCCAGCAAAATAGCAAAAATTGAGCTGCCCTCGTGGGGAAACCAACCCATGTAAAGTTTGAAATGTTGCCTATATAGAGGAAACCAGCTATATGATAACATAAGCAAACACATCCCAAAACAACCAAAACAAAAGAACTGGAAAAAATGACTTGGACAAGACCTGAAAATCTAGACACCATGATCAGCTGGAGGAGATTCTTCAACAATCGGGCACATGTACTCATCATCATCAGCCAGAAGGGAGCCATGTTGAGTCGCCGCAACATCATCACTGCTTCCTCCTTCCATCTTGCACGTGTCCTTGAGGTGGCTTGAACTTCCATCGCCTCCCATACCAGAATTATGCCCTGTAGGTGCTTGATGAGGTTTCACATTCTCAGAGGGACCAGGCTCGTTGCTCGGACGCATAGGCGAGGAGGGGCCAGGAGCCACACCAGGGATCTCACGAAAAGAAACAGAGATGGTCACCATGACAAGAGGGCGGTCAGAGCTGCATTGGAACTGGAAGTGGGCAGTGGTCGGGTTATGCGAGGAGACAGAGGCAGTGAGGCAGGAAGGAGGAGGTGCCATCGGCTCAGAAGAAATGTGCCGAGGGGAGGAGGTGGAAAGACGACCACACCCATTGCGGGTGTCGGGGTATCGACCCCAAGAATGCTCGAGAGATGAAGAAGAAGAGTTGGATGTGGATGAATGCTAAGGTCGAGAGGAGCGAGCTCTGGAACTGCCTCTTCGGCATCGCATGCGATGTCGAAGTCGAGGCATGTTGACACTCAGTGGATGAAGGGTGTTCAGAGCAGAGGAGCGGACAAAATTGGCTAAGGCGAGTAGAGAAGCGGAGGGAGAATTGAGGTCGAAAGAGGCAGAGAATCTCAATGGACAGAAGAGGCTCTGAGAGTAATGGAAGCTGGGGAGAAATTCAATACAGCTGCCTAGGTTGCATCGTCGCCCATATGATGTGTGAGAACTGGGCTCCGCAGCCTCAGGGGAGCAACCAGTTCGCAGAGGAGAGAGCAGTGGCAACATAGAAACAACCAGGAGGAGCCAAAGCATCACAGGTGAACCAGGCGCAGAGACAAAGTGTCGAGGAGGAGAGCCAGAGTGCGGCATTTTGTAACAGTGGAGGCCTCAATGTTTGCAATGACATAAATGTCGTACAAGGTGATGACCTGAATTTTTTAATGCAGAGGGGTTCCATAAGTGAGGCCTGTGGGTGGCCATGTGGCCTTGCCACGCGTCATCCCACAAGCCAAGAGTCGTGCGATCAAAGATTAACACCCACATCCGAGGGTGCTAAGCCATTTATTAAGAAAACATGGAGTTACAAATTGGTGCTTGGAAAGTGTGCACCTAGGCTTGCCCAAGGCAAGCTAACAAATCCCAAGTGAAGAAAAAAAGTCCCCCAAGATTGTTGGTTGATCTTTCTCTGGCTATGCGCTGAAATACCTAGAAAATGAGTAGTTGGCAGTGAAATTTTGAGAAATTAACCTCGGGGTCTCCACCAAAAACCCACGAAAATCCACGAAGGAATTGGAAAAAATTTGAGCTTGGAATTTCATCCCAATTTCCCCCAATGGATCTACTATTGGGTATTTCGACCCACCTATAAATTATGTTGTTGAATGCCCCCAAAATGATTGCAATCTCCAACCAATATCCTTCTCAGACTCCCACATAAGTTTCAACCCAAAATTCCTTTCTCTCCTCAAGTACCTTATGTGGCACTATCAAGGACTACACAGTGCTTATGGTCTTTTTGTTGGAATTCATCCACACTCACACTACACTGCTCCCAAATCGATATGAATGGGATGAGACACCCTCCTTGGGCTGACACTCGAAGTCCACCAAAGCAAGGGGTTATATTTTTTCCTAAAAATATCATGTGCTCAAAGCACCTGCATACTTGGCCTCCAGATCAAGCGTGCTAGTCTAATTGAATGCTCAAATGATCAAGAATGCCCAAAAATGATTGTCTCCTCCACTTTTTTCAAAATGCCTCCCAATTTCCCATGTGGGCCCAACCATCGAATTTCCCGCACCAATTTCCCTCTAATGAGTGAGTACTTCCTAGTGGGTCATATTTCTCCATGGGTGACCCCCACTTACCACCACTAAATAGATTTTTTCCACCTTCTACTAATTTTTGGGCCTCCCCTTAACTCCAAAATTCATGTGGGACCTCCAAACCCACCTTTCCAAAGTGAAAGTACAAAATAAGACAAAATTGGGCAAAATTGATATTTCCCCCTACCAATATTGCTAAGTGGGAATATCGCAGTCCTCCCCGCCAAAATGTTGCTTGTCCTAAAGCAACTACAATTAAGGATGCTAAAGTATATGCTCTCCATCGCAAGTGGCATCTTCATTTGGTAGGTTTCTCCATTTGATCTATTGTAACATCACTTTACTTTTATATATTTGTTGAAAAATAATAATAATAATAATAATGTATAAGAAAAAGAAAAGAGATAAAGAATAAAAATAGAAAAGGGTATTAAAAAAACGAATATGAAAAAATGAAAAATAAAATAAAAAATTAGATATATATTCAGAAAAATAAAAATAAAAATGCTCAAAACTCTTAGAAAATAACAAATATGTGAGCTGGCTTAAATTTTGCATTATTTACTAAATTAATCAAGTTAATTAGTTTAAATCACAATTATAATTGTGAATAGTAAGTTTGTAATAAATTTTTTAATGATATGACTTGTTTGTCATATATGGTATTGATTGCACTACAAAAAGCACCATGGTCTCTTCCCTTCAAATCGATGGCCCTCATCAACTTCGGACCCCCCTTAACCCTCCAAAAATTAACCAAGGGGGGGTGGGCGGGGGGGGGTGGTCTGAAAAGCATATTCCCTCCATCCTACCTTGTGTATGTGTCGCCCCCTTGTTGATTTTGGACCCCCCTCCACCTAAGCCACTTACTGCTCACCACGCCCTCCCCCCCCCCCCCCCCCTCCTAAACCACTTACTGCTCACCCTACCCCGCCCACCCCCCCCCACCCTCTGAAATCCACCTTTCCTCATTCCCGACTAAATGAAAACTATTGTTCCCGCTCCCTCCACATCCATTCCATGGCTAACACCTATCCTACTTCCCCTTCGCCAAGTGTACCACTCTTATTTCAACAATGATTTATCGTTAATTATCCGTGTGAAGTTTATAATCGTTGTCGAATTAAATAAGCCCACTCCTATAACAGATATTTTAAATAGTAAATGCTTTCAGTTATAAAATAAAAAAACCCAGTTCAACTGTTCCTTTCCTTGTATTGTTCAATAATTGAACGACTAAGTCAGCAACTACAACCAAGAAATCGTGTCGAACAGTGTTCTCCCTCAAAATTGCAACCAGCTAGCTCTCAGGTAACTACAACTTCCTATTCTATTTTCTTTCAAAATGTATTATAAGGGTAAATCTAAAACCACAGTGGAAAACCCTATGCTTCCCCCTGAAATTGACCTAGATCACCAGCCCTTAGTAGATCAGCACTACAAAATCTCTGAAAACAATTGTGAGTTTGATCTTCATGAACTCCACAATTGGTTAAAACAAAAATTTGTTGATTGTATTGACGAATTGAGTTTGTGGGACTCCTTCCTACCTCAATTAATTTTTCCACAAACCCACCATTTCCTGTAATTTTTCTCATGGTGCCATTTCAGATACATACCTAGTTAGAGAGATATTGTTTCCGACAACAATGAAATTTTATTCATAATTACTCATGAATCCATTTGTCATGTGCTCCAAATCTAAAATCCAACCCCTCTGCACCCTTTCTTTGTAGAATCCGTCATGGAAATCTACAAAAAATAACTTTTCCCCTAAGAGCTCAGACTTTTGAGACATTCCTATCCAAAAATGTTCAATTTCCAAAAACAAACCCACCTTACTCGTCCTCAATGTTTCCTGAGATGACAAAACAAATAATTTCTATAGTTTCCTGTTAGTTGGGTTGTCAAACCGATCAATGGGTTGATAAAGAAATTATAGGTTTTCTATCAATTTTCTTAACAGGAGAAAAATGGTTAGTTATATTTCATTACAGTGAATTCTTGGCAGAAGTTATCCATGAGAAATTTCTCAAATTTTCTACCGAAGGAGTTTTCAAGCATGCTTCAGTCTTGGTTTACTTTTTTTTATTTCATCAATTAGATAGGTTTCAACTTCCACTACAAAAAATATGAACAAGGAAATCCACAGTTTTGATTCATTGGACTTCCTTGGTAAGGAATAATACCAATGAATTCACATTCAGTGATTATATGGATCATTTTTTGCATACAGTTTCTTGCCTGCTCAACAGTGATGTTGAACCTAGAATTGGACCTGAGATTAAGAGAATTCTACATCTTAGTGAACAAACAAAGACATGTGACTGGTATCTACATCAAAATTACACAGATATTAGAGTATATGGATGTGAATTTACTCCATACAAATTGCCTAAGTTTGTTCCAATAAGAATTTTTTCACTAGAGTATATTAGGTAGATGATAAATATGGATGAGTTGCACTTTGTGTCAACCAAAAGGAAATCCCAGTTTAAAATTAAAACTCAGGTTGGACCTTTCATTTGTAATGCTAGAATGTAAGCAAAGGAGGCATGTCTTATCTTTAAAAAAATGAAATTCAAACTCAGTTTTACATGGTCATATGATCCTTTAGGATTTTTTTCAAAATTGAGGGTAGAAAATAAAACTACTCCTTATGCTCACACTCCTAGACCTGAAATTGAGCAGTACATGAATCAATATGAATGGAAAGAAAACGCATTGCAAGAAGCAGAGGAACAAGTATGTTCTTCTACAACATCACAGACACCAGTTCCATAGGAAAAAGCAAGATAAAATACCAATGGAAATTGTTTCCCCTCTAGTCTCATAAATTCAAGGGAAATAATTCCAAATATACAAAAATAAGCAAAAAACTATTCCTATATAAGAGTCTTTTCAAGAAGAAAACACACAGACTAAAATAGTCTTAACAGGACCTTATGTTACTGCCTTCCCTCGAAATGAAGAAATTTTTATAGGGTCACCAACACCTTCATCTTCTGAAGAGCCATTGGAAACATCTCAAAGAGGAGAATTAGCCCATGATCAGGTTGAACCAAGTATATTTGAAAGATATGAGGAAATAAAAAAGAAGAATTAAATTTTGAAGGCTACAACCTATTCTCAGTTCTAGAAACAAACAATGTCATCATAGCACATACGTCTCTCTTCTTTTTGACACTGAGAAAGGAAAAATGAAAATATCCTTCCTTGAACCTGAAGTTTCGTTTCCTAAGACTGCCGATGATTATAAGAAATCCATTTTTTCTTTTGATGTTGAACAGATCCATCCTATTGATCAAATGGATTTTCATAAATAGACAGGTGAAATGCCATATTCTACTCTAAAAAATTCAGCAAGGACAACATCCAGACTCCAGGCTTTAGTTAATAATATCCAGTCTCAATTAAAATTAGAAAAAATATCTTCTTTGGCTAAATACACCAAAATAAAGTCTTTAGAGGATTTGGTGATTAAACTGGGATATGATCCCAGTAATGTAAAAGTTATTGATGAGATAATTAAAAGGATAAATGATGATATTGCAACCTTAAGGAAGCAGCTCAAACTTCCATCTATTGAAGATCCACAAACAAAGGAAGTTAGTGAACTTGAAAATGAGAAAGAAGATATGTTCAAAATCATTATTGAAAAAAATGCACAAATTTAGAAAATGGAGACCAAAATAGAAAAACTACTAAAAGAGAAATACGAACAATCAACTCAATCAAGACTTATTCCTCTAACAGCAGTTCCAATCACAGGTACATCAATAGCAGGGGCTTCAACTTTAGCAGCTACTACAACAGCGGAGACACAATCTATAGATACAAAAATTGAATTGATCAGATATATGGAAGATTTATCTATCAGAGGGCAGGAGATTGAAAATCTGAAAGCTCAGCTTAATAATATCCAATAACAAAAATTTAAAAATAATAATGTTTATTTGTTAGAGCTTCAGAAAACTCACAAATTAACTCAAAGGATTGAATATCCAAAGAATGAATATGCTATGGCTCAGACAATTGCACAAGCAAAAGAGAACATTTGGATAGATATTAATGAATCTATGAATGAAATTTGGCCTTCAATTGAAATTATTTTCGAGCAAGAAGACTTAGTGCAGTTGTCAAAGAAGGTCATAGAAGATGTAAAGGAATATTTGGGTCAAAAACCAGGAGAAGCTACTACCTTGATTAGAATTCGAAATTCAAATACAATAGAAGAACTGGAAGAAAATGAGATTGAAGATAGAAATGAGACCATTCTTGAAGTAATGAGATTTCTTACGAAAATAAATTTAATGCTATAGTTAAAGAATAAATGTCACAATTTGGAGGCCAACATTCAAAAATTCCATAGAAATTTTAATATATTGCATCAAAAAGGACTTCCAGGTTTAAAGGGGATGGGAGAAAAATTAGTTCAGCTAGAAAACTCTCAACAAAAATAATATTGTATAGCAACATATAAGTCCAAATTTTAATCAATCAAAAATTAACTATTATAGTGAAGGCTTTCATGGAAGGCTTAAGTTTTGACTTATTTATCAAGCATGAAATAAAACATATGTTTCTAGTCAAACCCACTTTCCAAAATTATACTGAATTGGATGAAACATATAGAAAGTTAATTAAATATTATATTCCAGATGAAGAAAGGTGGGATGAATTATGTCAGCTTCTTGATTAAACAGATTTTTGGAGAGGTAAATCCCCTCTGCAGACAGAGGTGATCCCTACTAGCCCATATCGGGTCTAGCAACAACCAAGTCATTCTAATATGCAAGTTCCTAATTGCAAAAGACCAAGATGTGACAAGAGGCCTACCTTAAGTCCCACACTTCCATCGTTTGTGGCGAAGATGGCGCTTCCGTCCCCTGCTTTGGCAGATCACAATTCTCTCACTCAATGCGATCGAACACCTGCACGTACAAGAAGAAACAACAAAAAAACAAGCATAAAACCTAATACATGCAATTATGTATCAGTCAGAGAAGATACAACTCATAACATAAAACATGAACATCTGAGTGGAACCATAATCGAAGTCTCTTATTATTAATCAGAACAAAGAAAGATACAACCTGAGCTCTGACGCTGGATCTTCCTTCGGCGGATCGACAGAGGAGTACATCTCGGTAAAGCTCATCGGGACAAGGAAAAGTCTCTCTCTCTTCAGCTATCTGATGATAATATCCTTACAATTGATTCAACTCTATTCAAGCTACTAAGACTACTAAGGCTCAACCATTTAGCCCCTTCATCAATGGAAGATGGCTATATTTATAGAGGAGAGGAGGAGGTTGGGATCCCTACAATAGTGGAAGGGAGGCCTTATCCCTTGGGAGGTTCCCCATAAGGTGGAAACAAGAGGCCAAAGGAGGAAGGCCGTGGTTATTCAGTCGAAACCACTCCTCATGACTCATCCACGAAGTTTTCATAATCGAAACTTCGCCTCTTTTTATAAAAAAAATTCCATAACCAGATTGGCGCAAGTGCTTAACTGGGACAGAGCGCCAACTGGCGCAATCCCAGTGTTAATTTTCCTCATTGGCGCGAGGACATAACGGGCTACTAGCGCTAAGGCAAAAACAGGTGTTTTTAGGGGTTTGCTCAGGAAATTATCAACAAAAGGAATGTTTTCCTCATGGCAAGGGATGCAATGATGGTATTTGCAATGCATGAAAATACTTATTCATCACATAAACGACACTCCAATGGGCGAGATGGGGATTGCACGGATGGTGACAAATTACTGTGTAACAAATGCCCCCTAAAGCATGAGGCCTGAGAGAGAGAGAGGGGTGAAATGCTTTACGAGAACGTGTCCAACTGAAAACACTATCGTCGAAAAACCTGCGTAGACAAGTAAAACTGATATCTCAAATACATGATATATGTGGTATGGGTGTAGCCATCCATAACAGAGTATACAATAATCAATATCCAAGGCATGGACGCAGCCATCCTATGAGGATTGATGAATAGACTCAGGTATGGTCACAGGCATCCAATCAATGAGTCATGTAACCAATCATGATAATCCACAAAATCCACACCCTGGATTCCAACAGACAAAATCTAGGGTCTTGCACTCCATCTCGACCCGAACAAAGTACAAGTTCTAGCATGTGAATAAGTGAGCTGAAGTCGCACATGCAAGAACATCGTCTGATTACCAGCCAATGATGAAAGTTGTTAACAGACGCGAGAGGAACCACCAATAATGACAATGGCCCTCAAGGTACTATAGGTACAATTCACGGAATTTGAATAGTGAGCTGACATCGAACACCCGTAGAATCATCCAATCAAAGGCCAATGATGAAAAGCTTGCGTCGAATGCGAAGAACCTGCCATTGAGGCATGCAGGCTCCAAGGTACAGGAAGGGAGTCTCTTATATTAGCTTCTTGGATAATGAGCTGAAGTCGACATGAAGTGACCTTGATCGAAGGTGGGCAATAGTGTTTCCCACATCATCGACGCGAGACGAAGGAATATAATGTTGTGAATTATGATCAGATGAGAATCAGAGGAAGGTTGAAACTTGCAGAGGTCAACTTCTCTTGAACATATCAGCGGCACGACAGTGGATTTGTCAATATTTGACATCAAAATATCAGAGGTCATGATGACGAGGCAAAGAGCAGATGAGAGGTCAAAAGGGATTACCCAAACCCACGGAGGCAAGCGGAAAACGAGATGAGATGTCTCCAACCCGACATGAATGCAGACAAGTTCCATGTTCAAGAGTGACATACTGTTGACACGACGATGATACTCGTTCCATTTTTCTCCACCATTTTTGGTGAGTACCTCTTTATTTTTAAGCAAGCTTGAAGAGGATACCATATGCTTGTCATATAAGTTCGTCCTTCGGATGAATCCATCCTAGTACATTTAACGAGCCCTAGGAAGGAGGAACTCGAGTAACATCATTGCGACGAAGTCCGATGTCATCAGGTTTTAACGAGTCTGACAAAGGAAGAACTCGACGTCTTTTCATGTTTAGAGAGTTTGAAAAGATAGCGAAAAAGTAAACGCCAACAACCCCTTTTCATAGATATTTCCTCAGATCCGAAAAGGTAGAAAACTATGTCTGAGGAAACCTCCTAGTCACGATAGGCTAGGGTATTCATTTTTCGTAAATAATCTATCCCAGCCCGAAAAAGGGGTAAATGTATACTGGGTAGATGTCGTTTCACAACCACTTTAATGAGATCAAAATGACAAGTGACTCGGAAATATTTTCATTTTTAGAGAATCGAAAAAGAGCTGAAAGTTGACTCCTCCTGGAGGAATGAGTGGTATAAAGGGTAGCAAATGGTTTCGGTAATGGTGGAACTACTCAAAAAAAGTAAAGGTTAAGAGGCTGGCTAACAAGACCACTCATCGTAGCGGTTCCTCGGGAATAGGTAAAACAACCAAGTGATGGCATATGATCGGCCAAGCAGATAATGACGATGGAGTGAGAAAACCAAGGCTCATCTGGAAAAAAAAAAGCTGATAAAATGACAATCACCAGAGGTAAAATGGGAATGGTTTCATTTTTACACAAGCTTGAAATTAGGAAACTCTGCTTGAAGTTGGTTTCATTTTTACACAAGCTTGAAACAAAGATAAACTATGCTTGAAACCAGTTTCATTTTTACACAAGCTTCAAACAGCAACAAACTATGCTTGAAAAAGTGAGCATGCCCCCAGCATGGTGACTCAATTTGAGGTACATGCCCCCCAAGCTTCAATCCATATGAAAGGCAGATGGAGTGAAGGTTCAAATTACGAGATCAAGAGAAAGACTCAACTGGGATTTTATGAGATCTTATCAAAGACTCGAATTGAACAGGAAAGTGTTTCATTATTTTAACGAGGTTGACACATTAAAAGAACTATCCTCAGATGACCTTGTTTCATTTTTTAAGGAGCTTGACACAAGAAATGAACCATGCTCCGACGGTCTTGTTTTGTTTTTTAAGGAGCTTGACACAAGAAAACGAACTATGCTCTGGCCACCTTGTTTCATTTTTTAAGGAGCTTGAAATAAGAAAACGAACTCTGCTCCGAAGACGAATCATTATGATGAATAAGAAGTCATGGCTTCCAAGAGTTCCACACCGGATGAGAGAACAACATCTCGTAAATTAGGACCCAATGTCCCCAACACACTATGCACGACGGCATCATCACTGAGTATAGGCACGGGGTAGGTAGCCACATAGTTGACCTGCGGCGGGGCAGATACAACGGGTGGATAAAAACTAGGAAGGGATGATGGTGGGCCAGCTACCACATCAGGACCAAAGAATGAAAGCTAATCAATGGTCACGATCCGTCCTTCATGTGGAAAGCAGACCATATGAAAAAGGGAGGAGACAAGCGCTCCCATTGCATAGGTGTAATCACGCCCCAAGAGCAGATTGAAATCCAAGGGGCCTGGAACAACCATCATGTCCATATGGATGGTTTTACCTCCCAAAGTAACAGGTATCCTCGGAAGGATCCCTAACGATTGACTAGTTCTTCTGTTAAATGCCAACATATTATGCGTAACAGGCACAAGCGGCAGTGAACCGAAAGCTTGCCAATTAGTTGAAGACAGAATACTAATAGACACGCCTTCATCTATAACAGTGCTAGGTATGACCAGACCAGAGGTTTGTACCGTTATCTCAAAAGGCACATAAGACGGAAGGCAGTATCTTGCAAATCGACTCCAGTCAAAGGAAGTGACCAAACTACTCAGAGGGGCTACCATCGAACCGAGATGGTCTTCCCCTGGGGTTACGGAAGAAGAAGGAGCATCCTCCATGACCTCCATCTCGAAGGTGGGCGGGGTATCCTCCGGGACCTCCATCACGGGAGGCGGAGGAGCAGCTTCTTGAGATATAGGGACAAGATAATCTTTCTCCAAGTCCAAGGAATCTGAAGAAACAAGAAGAACCTGAGGGATGTGAGGTCCACTCTCAACGGAAAAGACCTGGTGCACCGCAGACGAGGCCAGTTCAACCGATCCCACGACCAATGGTTGGTCAGGGATGGATTCCTGAATTTGAATTTCCAAGGGAGCGGGATTGACCAAGGATGACTCTTGACCAATCATAGGATCAACTAGTTGAGGACTCAAAGAAAGTTTTTTGTAACCAGCTGGAAAGCACGGTGTAGAAACAGTCAAGTTGTCCAAAACTTGCTTGGCTTCATCCATGTACGGACAAATGTGAATGGCATGGTTCTCTTCACACAACTTACAGGGATTGGTGAGCTTACCCTACTTCTTAGGAGCCTTACTAGCACCAATTTAAGACGTGCCCCCAACTTGACTCCCAGAAGCCAAAGGCAATAGTGGACGACCGTTGGACCATACTTCGAGCACCTTGGGAATGCCGGGGCAATCTCGAAGAAGATGGTTTCCCTGGCACAACATGTAAGGGAACTTGAATTTCCGTGGAGGGTTGGAAATTTTATCAATGGAAGGCTTCTTAGGCACAATAGCCGTAGAGCTAGCCTCTCCTTTATCTAGCTTCTTCTTCTTCTTTGTCTTCTTCTTCTTCTTCTTAGCCACCTGGTTACTCGAATCTAGACTTTCACCAGGTGAAGTAGAAGAGAAGGGCGCAGAAACAGGCGAAGAAGGGGAGAGGTCCACCTTGGAATCAACATGATGTTGTTCAGGCGGAGGAGACGGTTGAACATATATCGAGGCATTCGGGACCACAGAGGTTGAGAACAACCAAACAGGCAACCCAACAGTTAACCCGGGAAGGGACAACGTTGCCATATAAGGAGCGCCAACATTTCCAAAAGGAGGAAAAGGACCCAGATTCCCATCGGAGGGGATTCCTTGGTTGGTAAACTCCGGAAAATTTTCCATTAGAAACAACTTTAGAACAACACCCTAAGGAAACTAACTTTAACCAGGAATATTTCGTGGGCAGTTAATTTTTAAAACATTGAAACAAAAATCTATCGTTTCATCTTTTAAGAGTCGAGAAACAGGCAAAAGGTGACTCTATCACTTTCATATTGGAAACAAGCGTGAAATGACAAGCGCTTGATGATCTTTTCAAATTTAATGAGTCAGAAAATATCGAAATGACTACCCTGGAACTCTAGGCAAGAGGGTGTACCAGATATCCGTGAACTGCAACATAGACCTTGGTTCAAAAATGAAAGATAAATCAACCAAGGACTTGACGTAAGTGCAGGAAATCTCCCTGAATGTTGTGTCCAGTGTATCACGAGTATAAGGCGGCAGACTTGGCTTCCTATAGATAAAGGATAGCAACCTAGTGGGGTCTCCCTTTATATACGTGATGGTACGGGGAGCACAAGTCCACACTAGTGTTGTCTAAAGCCAAGAGGCAAACGACAACTACTAGGTTTAACGACACTGGAACATGTCACTAGCCTAGACCTCTAAATATTTCGTTAATGTTTCAATGTTTCCTTAGTTTCATTGAATAAATTTTATGGTTGATCTTCAATTATGTCTCGGTTTCAAGGCCCTACCGCATGTCATCAGAAAATATCCTATATGCAGCTATATGAGAAAAGAAATCTTTCAATTCGATGAATGCTATCTAGTTAAGGGAAGAGCTTCAAACAATGATGCAAAAAACAACAAAACTGCAAGCGAAATTCTTCCAAACTAGATGACTTTCACTATCCAAAAGAAATTTCAAACATTCAACGATGCGAATAATTCAATGTAATCTATGCAAAATCCTCTTTTTTGAAAACTATGCAATTGTAATCTATGCACAATTTCCATTTTCTTTTCAAATGATAAGAATGCACTCAATGCATTTTTTAATGAAATGATAATCTACTTAATGCATGATTTTAATGAAAGGGAATGCACTCAATGCGATTTTTAGCTTTCAATCATTAAACAATGTGATCTAAGTTCAATGGTAAATCTCAAGAATACTTTTCAATGCAATGTCATCTAATGCATTTTAATGAAAATAAAACTATGAGACGAAAACTAAATGAACGCAAATCTTCTTAATGAAGGATGAAGACAAAAGGGATGAAAACAAACACTAAGAATGCAATCGTTGTTTCAAAACACTTTGTAACGAAATTCCTCAAAATTTGACAAAACACAAAGAGGACTTCCAAAGCATGAGATCAAAACAAGGCATTCATCCCCTTTTACATCAAGCAACCATGGAGAGAAGACATTTCAAACAATGAGCAATGTAATCTATGCTCATACAGAGAAAATACTAGAAGGGAAAGACACACTGGTGAAGGATTTAGGGAAAGACACACCCTAAAATTGGCACAACTTTTGTGGGTGAAACTAGCACCAACTGGCACGACTTGCTCACTGACAACTAGCGCCAATGTCCAATTGGTGTGGGTTGCTAACTGACAACAAGCACCAATGCCTGAAAATGAAAAAAACAAAGAATTTCTCCCAACCAATACCAGACTCAACACTTCAAGCAAAACCTAAAACTAACCCAAAGGCAAAGTACTGACCAAAAAAAACTTCCGAACAAGGGAAAACCCTAGCACCTACAGCAAATGGCGCGACTGTCTGGATGTAATCCACGCCAAACAGGGGATGGCGCGAGTGATGAACTGGCAACTTGCACCAACAGGTGCGACTATCAGGGTGGAAACTGCGCCAATCAAGCCAACCATGAAAAGATGAAAATTCGGAAAATCAGAGGTCAAATCTGATCCTCTGGGGCTGAAAAGAGGTTTTACACTAGAAAAAAGCGAACCAAAAGAGTTGATCAAGTAGAGAAAGACCAAAATCAACCGAAAAGACAAGATAAACTCCAATCAATGTCTCTCCAGTGGAGTCGCCAGTTTGTTGGAGAGGTAAATCCCCTCTGCGGACAGAGGCGATCCTTACTAGCCCATATCGGGTCTAGCAACAACCGAGTCACGCTAAGATGCAAGTTCCTAATTGCAAAAGACCAAGATGTGAAAAGAGGCCTACCTTAAGTCCCACGTTGCCATCATTTGTGGAGAAGATGGCGCTTCCATCCCCTACTTTGGCAGATCACAATTCTCTCTCTCAATGCGATCGAACACCTGCACGTATAAGAAGAAACAACAAACAAACAAGCGTAAAACCTAATACATGCAATTATGTATCAGTCAAAGAAGATACAACTCATAACATAAAACATGAACATCTGAGTGGAACCATAATCGAAGTTGCTTATTATTAATCAGAACAAAGAAAGATACAACCTGAGCTCTGATGTTGGATCTTCCTTCGGCGGGTCGACAGAGGAGTACGTCTCGGTAAAGCTCGTCGGGACAAGGACAAGTCTCTCTCTCTTCGGCTGTCTGACAATAATCTCCTTACAATTGATTTAGCTCTATTCAGGCTACTAAGACTACTAAGGCTCAACCATTTAGCCCCTTCATCAATGGAAGATGGCTATATTTATAGAGGAGAGGAGGAGGTTGGGATCCCTACAATAGTGGAATGGAGGCCTTATCCCTTGGGAGGTTCCCCATAAGGTGGAAACAAGAGGCCAAAGGAGGAAGGTCGTGGTTATTCAGTCGAAACCACTCCTCATGACTCATCCACGAAATTGTTGTAATCAAAACTTCGCCTTTTTTTAAAAAAAACTTTCCACAACCAGATTGGCGCGGGTGCTTAACTGGGACAATGCGCCAACTGGCGCGGGCTTAGTCTTAGTTTTCCTCAAAGGCGCGAGGACATAACGGGCTACCAACACCAAGGAAAAAATAAGTGTTTTTAGGGGTTTTCTCAGGAAATGATCAACAGAAGGAATGTTGTCCTCATGGCAAGGGATGCAATGATGGTATTTGCAAGGCATGACACTATTTATTCATCACAGAAATGACCCTCCAATGGGCAAGATGGGGATTGTAGGGACGACGAAAAATTACTGTGTAACATAGATATTGATCTTCAGAAACAAAGTAGCAGCCTTTTCAGTCTGAGTCATCACCGGAATCCTCAAAATCAGTGCCAAAAAGCTTGAGAATTTTAATTTTCCTATATTCTTTAGTTATTTTTGTAAACAGTTTTGAGATATTTTTCAAATAAATATTGATACTTAAACCAAACTATTTTGAGAATATTTGTATAAATACTCCCTAAATCAAAGTACAAAGGTTTGAACCATTGGGATAAGCTATCAAGCATAATTGTATTCATCTGAATTTTTTCTGGTATTAATGAAAGGATTTTGGATTTGCCTCAAAGCATTTTGTGTTCATGTGAGTTCTTCATTGTTATTTCATTTCATATTATAAATTTTTGCATATATTTAACTTTAAATGAAGAAATCTGGGTAATATAAGGTTGAGTATCAACCTATTTGAAATCCCCTGTGAAGTTATTATATATTAAAGAGATTAGCTTATTGGATTGTTTGTTTGAGATAACTCCTCTTCACCTTTAAATTATCACTTCTTCATTAATTTAAATATATTTTTTTTGGGTTGTAAAAATAGGATACATTCATATTATCCATATGGTTAATTAAATACTCTGTCTAAATATTTGATAAACCATATATTCTTTGATTTTTGCCTTACACGTCTATTTTAAACTAAATTTTTGTCAAGAGGTAAAGAACCAACCCTTTTATTATATCATGATTAATTAAGATTCATCACCTGTTTGAATTGGTTTAAAACATGGGTCATCCAAACATTTAAAAAACAAACAAAATATTTTAGATGCTCTCGCATAATTCCTTAACCTAGAATTATCTACAGAGGTACAACATGATCAAAAACTCTTTGATAACCATGTTTCGCAAGTGCCTCTCATGAGTGTCCAGAATAGCCTCCAGCTCCAAAACCAAGTGCCCCTCATCATCCATGGGTGGTAGCTCTGTAGCTACAGTCACGTGTTGGCCCAGTGCCTTCTTTAGGCAAGATACATGAAAAATGTTGTGAACTAGGCTCCCCAGGTTAGCTCCAGCTCATATGCTACCTCCCCAACTCTCTTAATGGCTCCCTTGTTGGGTCATAAGGCCAAATGAAACTCAACGTGAATGTCATCTATGGTAATAAAGTATTCACATCCTTATTATCAGCTATGGTATTAATAATAAATATGTTGGAACTCATGATTTTCGTTAGACCAAAACCCACAGGCATTAGTCTCCGCTACAATCGCCAGAGTTAGGATCCATGAGAGGCGGTTAGTCCATGTCACGAAACACATGGAGAGCATTGAACACAATGTCCAAAAATCTCCCCTTCAACGCGAGCCGAGTGAGTTTCGAACTTGAGACCTGTCGCTATGATACCACTTGTTGAAACTCACGATTGTCATTAGACCAAAACCCGCAACCGTTAGTCTCCGCTACAATCGCCAGAGTTAGGATCCACGAGAGGCGGTTAGTCCATGTCATGAAACACATGGAGAGCGTTGAACACAATGTCCAACAAAATGGACCAACTTTAGCCTTGAGCTTAAACTCAACTTTTTGCTTCCTTGATACAAAGCGAATTTCATCAACATTTAAGCTTTGTCTTATAAATTGAAGGGAAAAAAATCGCATTGGAATAAATACTCGTAACTTATATCGTGGAAGCTCAAAACCATTGTAACATATCCGGGAAAAATTTCATGTAATAAAAAGTTGATAAAGGCAAAAATAAGACTATGGTTCAAGGGACACTTATCCCAAGCTTAATGTTGGGAAAAATATCCTAGTGGAAATCATTGGATATGTGTTTATGTAAGAGGAAAAAGGAAAAGGCATTAAAGAGGAAAAAAAGTATTTTTAGCACATTTATTTATGAAAAATAATGAAAATAGGAGAAAAGGAAGGTAAAAGGTCACAGGTTGCATGTGAGGAGCAAAATGAAGGAAAATAATGGAAAATGAAGAAAATAGAGGCCTCATTAATAAAAAAAACTTATGAGGATCATTTGGTAGCTTTTTTTCAGTTTAGTTTTGGAGCCCTCTCGTTATTCTCTCTATCTCTCACACTCTTGGATACTTAGAGTTTTCTTGGAGAAATTCAGCATTGTGCCAAGGAAGAGGAATCAAGCAAAGGAAGGACAAGAAAGGAAAGAAAAGAAAAGATCAAGAAAGGGAAAGCAGGATCTAGCTGCTTCAACAGGAATACTTGCAGGTAACATATTGCATGTGTGATTTCATAGATGGTTTGGACATGCATGGTTTATGAATGTTGGTATTTTTTTTATTTTTTTTGTCAGTGGCATGGCTTTGACGAGATATAACAGTGGTTTTCAGCCTTTCCTTGCCTTTTTCAGATGCCATGGTGTTTTGGGATTTTGATCTTGGTTTTGAGCTATGGATTCAGAATCCGGGGCGTAGGTGGTCTCAAGGTTCATTCCCAAAGGCCTAGGAATCCCTTGACCGGTTTTGGCAGGATACATGGTAAAGCCTGAGGGAGGTGTCTCGGTTTAGGGATTAGCGATCCAGGATTGGATTTCGGTAAAGCCTGAGAGACAGGGAGATGGAAAATTCCTCAAGGATAGTGATGGATTCCAAATGGAATTTCTATGTTATGCTCAATTTTCTGATCGAGGCACCGATTGGGTGTGATCACGGTATGGTGAGGGTGGAGGTGGTTTAACCTCTAGATTCCCTTGGTTGTTTTTTTGGAATTTTTTATCCATGATATCCCACATTCATTATTGGAATATGGCATGGGGGTGATTGGCTGAAGAGATATTTAGCTCAGCCATGTCTATGGTCGGGTGGAATGTGGAAGTCTCAAACATGGTCGGTATTTGCCTATGTTTAATGGAAGCTAATTTATTTTGCTTTTGTACGTAGTATTATGTGGATTTAATCGTTGTATTCTCAATGTTATTTCCATGGTTTTATGTTGGTTATAATCATGTTTAAATGGTTGGTTCATGTCATGGTTATTTCATGTATTTACTTTCTATTGTTAAAATGGTGGATGCAAGACCTGATTGATGTTATATCTGGTTAAGGAAGAAGGTGGTGATATTTCTTGCAATGTTTCATAAGTTCTTTAAATCATTTATTCTCTGTATTATATCATATACCTGTATTTTACACTCATGCCAAGTATTTTACAAAATGTCATTCCCAGTTGTGGATGGTTAGGATTAGTCCTAGAGTCAAATTTTGGTTTATTTGTGTTGTCACTACGTATTTAAGGATTCTTGGAAATTACATGGGGTTCTAGGCAATGTTCAGGATTCTAGGCTTAAATCCCACAAACACAAGCACATTTCTAGGTAATTTAGTCTCTAGACACTGGCATGCAAGCTTATGTGTACGTCTAGAGCCTCACAAATGCATGAATGCAGGCCTGTGCATGTATCGATGGGTTTTCTCTATTAAATCTTAGTGGGACCCAAGGACGGGTTAGGTGGATGACTGTGATAGCCTCTGGGGGTCCTGTAGCAGGTGTTAAAGGTTTTTGTTATGGTTTCCGCTTCGATTCTGCTTCCTTAAGGTCACCAAGGTGGTTGAATTTGTCTTAACGACCTCTCATATCATGTTTACCCTGGTTGGTCGGTTACTCGGGTTGGCCTAAGGTGAGTGGTGCATTATAGGTGGTATCAGAGCATGGTTGCACTCTCCTTGGGAAAATTCTGATGTTATCTAGATTTTCATCGTCATGTACTCATGTCAGTCTCATATGTGTTTCTAATGTTATTTCCTATGTACTTGTTGCATCTTTGTTGCGTTGGCCATGGTGCCAGTGGTGTCACCATGGAAGGGTTAATGATGTTGTCGTCATGAGTATATGACTATTTATGTGTTTTTCATGCTTATGTATTATTTTTGCACACTTTCTTACATGTTTCTGCATGTTGTATATGCATTACTTGTTTGTGCTAGGTTATGTATTGGTCATGCTTGTGTATCATCTATGTATGCTTACTTGTGTGATTATGTATGTTGAACATGCATTGGTTGTGCATGTTTGGTTACATGTTGCTTATGTTGGTGTATTACCCGTGCTTTCAATTTTGTATGGTCAAGTTTGCATTGGTATGGTTGAGGTTGTGATGCATTAGGTTGTGGAATGTACTTGGTATGGTTATGCATCGATGACTGGAGTCTAAATAGAATAATGTTTATGCATTGATATACCATATGTTAAAATTTTACATTCCATTATGACTATGTATTTACATGTATTATGTTGGTTGGTTGATCTTATGGGATGTATCCTCCCCAAATTATGCTAAGGTACGTTGGTTTATTCTGGTTTGATTTAAGCTGACATGAGATGCCTTGCAGGAAGAAATCAAAGATAGATATAAAAATGGTAGACTACAAGGATTCCCCTTATGAATCCAATGAGAAGCATGGTGTTTGAAATTCATCTGATTTCGAAGATACATTGAGAATTTTGAAGGAAGAGATAAGAAGTTGTAAGGCAAACAATGACAAAATCATACAGGCACAAGAAATACAAGTAGAAATAAATGTGGAAATCCTTCAAATCTTGTCAAATTTGCAGCGACAGGGCCACTCTAGATCAGTTATGGACGGGAGAATGGAACTAATCATGCATATGCTAGTAGGTCTCCCGATGGTTACAGTTCTAGTAAAGATTATATGATTAGAGATGGCAGATTCTTGGATACTCCGAATAGGAGAGGTGATAGACATAGGTACCATTCTATTTTTGGTTCTGATAGGCATCAAGATCGTCATCTCTATCATCCTTACAGGAGTGATATGGGGTATTTTTCGGATGATTTCAATAAATCAAGGCCACCTACCTTTAATGGAGAGACGAAGAAACCACATGATGCAGATGCATGGTCACTGGGTGTGAGGAAGTCCTTCAGATTGCATTACTATTCAGAAAACATGAAAGTTAGGGTAGCCACAATCAGTCTCAAAGGTAAAGTAGACATTTCATGGGAATATGTGAAGAATGTCAGGGGTATTTATGAGGAGGAGCTAACTTGCAGTGAGTTTGAGAGGTTATTCCAAAAGAAGTATCTATCAGATAGGTACTATGATTCTAGAGCTAAGGATTTTTATGAGTTGCATATGGGTTCCATGACAGATGATGGGTATACTAATAGATTTTTGGACTTGTTGAGATATGTGCCTTACCTCAAGGAGGAAAAGGATAAGATCCAAAGATTCATCAATGGATTTCCAGTAGCATATAGAGACCAGATTGAGTTTGATGAGCCTAAATCATTGGAGGAGGCCATTCGAAAGTTGGAGTATTATTATTAGTCAAAACACAAAGTTGATCCCAAGCGTGATTTGAAAGGCAATGATAAAGCTAAGGGAATATGGCCACCAAAGAGGGAAATACCGCAAGATGTAGGAGAGAAAGAAAATGTAGTTCCTTACAGGAATTTCAATGCAACTGGGAAAGGAACCGGAGTGCAGTAGACTAGAGGTGATGGTGGAGCATTGTTGCAGTGTTGGATATGTGGCAAGGATCATCGTATGAGGGATTTTCCATGGTATCAGGTTGGTAAAACACAGATTTATGGTGCACAGGAGGCACAGACAATTGTGGATGTTGGGCATAACATTCCTCGTATTTATGCAATTGTGGACAACATGCAGGCAGATCATAAAGCTTCTATCATTGAGATGGATGGTAAACTTTGTGATCAATTTTTTTCTATTTTTATTTACCTTGGATCAAATTATAGTTATATTAATCCTGACCTAGTGGATAAGTGTGGTTTGAGAAAATAAATGCATGGAGAATCTTGGTTAGTGCAGTTGGCTACATGTACAAAGAAAATAGTTCACCATTGGGTAAAAGCTTATGCATTTGAGTTAAATGGTATTCCTACAGCATTGCACTTGAACATACTATCATTGGGATCATACAGTATGCTATTGGGTATGGATTGGTTATATCTTCACATGACCAAGGTGGATTGCTATGACAAATCCATTGAATGATTGGATGACAATGGGGAACCAAGACTCTTACAAGAAAATAAAGTCACATTAGTTAGGAGGTGACATCCATGCAGGTGAAGCACAGTCGCAGTAAAGGATGTGTGATATTTGTGGTTCATGTATCTAGAGACAATTTGAAGGAAGTTTAGGATGCAGATGTGTTGAGAAGGTATCCAATTCTACAGCAGTTTCAGGATTTGTTTCCTATAGAGATTTCAAAGTTGCCACCTCACAGGGAATTAGACTTTTCTATTGAGTTGGTACCAGTGGCAGCATCAGCATCAAAGGCATGTTACAGTATGAGCACACCCAGGTTGGTAGAGTTAAATTTGCAGCTGAAAGAGATGCTTGATCAAGGATACATTAGGCCAAATGTATCACCATGGGGCGCACCAGTGTTGTTTGTGAAGAAGAGGTATGTTACTCTTAGATTATGCATTCACTACAGACATTTGAACAAAGTGACCATCAAGAACAGGTATTTGTTACCGAGGATCGATGACTTATTTGATCAGCTGAAGGGAGCATCAGTGTTCATTAAGATCAATTTAAGATTAGGATATCATCAGGTACACATCAAAGAAGAGGACATCTACATGGCTACATTCAGGATTGGGTATGGGAATTATGAGTTTTTTCTAGTTCCATTTGATTTGACTAATGCTCCAGCTACATTTATATGTTTGATGAATAGTGTGTTGTGTCCTTTTCTAGACAATTTTATGATTGTATTAATCGATGAAATTTAAGTATATTCCAATAATGAGAAATAACATGTAGAGTATTTGGAATTAGTGTTAAGATTTTTGAGAGAGCATCCGTTGTATGCTAAGCTCAGAAAATTTAGTTTCTTTCATATTGAGGTAAATTACTTGGAACATGTTGTCTCCAAGGAAGGAATCACAGTAGATCCATAAAAGTTAAGATTCATCATGGAGTGGGAATCTCTTAGAAATGTAGATGAGGTGAGATATTTCATAGGATTGGCAAGCTATTACAAGAGGTTAATCAGGAAATTCTCACAAATTGTTTATCCGATTACATCATTGTAGAGTAAAGGTAAGAAGTTTGAGTGTACAAAGGAGTGTGAGGCTAGTTTTGAGAAGACTAAGAATTTTTTGACACATGCTCCATTGTTAAAGATCACATATCCAAACAAAGAGTTTATAGTATGTGAAAATCTTGAAAAAGATGGCTTGTGGAGTCCTTATGGAGGAGGGACGGGTAGTATGATATGAGTCATGGAAACTAAATGAACATGAATAGAACAATCTGACATGTGATCTTGAGCTAGCAGCGATCATCCATGCACTGAAGATGTGGAGGCACTATATTCTTGGCATGAGGTTTGTACTGATGAGAGATCATAGTGGGTTGAGGTGCTTGTTTCACCAGCCGAATCGGAATTCCAAGCAGGCTAGATGGTTGAATACGATCAGCAAATTTGATTTTGAGATCAAGTACATCAAAGGTAAATAGAACATGGTTGCAGATGCTCTTGGCAGGCAGATATAGGTAAATCACATTACAGCTATGAGATCCTATGGGACATATTTATTTGATAGGATCTTGTAGGAAGGCCAGCGGGATGTCAGATATATGGAGCTTACGCACATATTTCAGCAGAGTACAGGTACAGGTACAAGTTTACAGGACATGGAATATTTCCTTACAGCATATGGATTGGTTAGATTTATAGATAGGATATATGTGTCCGACAGTAGTGAGCTCAAGAAAGTGATCTTGATGGAGTTTCATGTGAAACCATATTTAGGACACCTAGGATACCAGAAGGCATTAACTACAGTGAAAATATTCTATTATTGGTCGAACATGAAGAGGGATGTAGCAGAGTTCATGCCTAGGTGTTTGTACTATTAGTAGGTAAAGGTAGATTATAGGCATCCAAGCGGTCGACTATATGTTGAATCCTTTGTTAAAATGAGAGGGGGGGGTGAATCAGTTTAATCAATTTATTCTCTTGTAATACTTTCATTTACACTTATTTACATCTTCATTTCATGATTAACTTAATGTACAGTGAAACCACAACCTTAATTAGAGAGCAGCAGGTATTGAGCATATTAAAAACAGAGAATCAGCACATAATCACCATGAACATAGAAACCAAATATAAGTGGAAACCCATAAGGGAGAAAACCACATCTCATTATTGTTGTGATGCAAAGGCAAGCTCCAACTCCCTCTCACCACTGATTTTCTGTAGGCTCCAACCTACAGGAGGATCCTACCTCAATTCTGCAAGCTACAACTTGCAAGGAAGCTCCAACTCCCATCTATTTTCTGCAGGCTACAACCTATAGGAGGCTTCTACCTCAGCCAGCTACAACTTACATCTATCAAGCTACAACTTGATATGGAAGCACCAACCTCCTTACTCTTTCATAAAACAACACTTGTTGATTTACATGGATATTAGCTCTGTTTTGTTCCTTCTTAACTGTTGTCCACCAGTCTTCATATCTGCCTTATATCATATCTGAATCTTCACAGCTTCTCTATCTGCTCCTCCTTCTTCTTACACTCTCTGCCTCATTTCTTCATTCTCTAGCCTCTCTATGCATATCTATGAGATATCATTTATAGAGTTCTCCTCTTGACTGTTTGTATTCTACAGGGAATTTGAAGTGAACAACCATGACTCTTTGACTTCTGCCTTCTCATTTCTTTGTCCAGCTCATTCAGAAAAAATATAACAATATGTACAAATTTAAATATTAAAGTGGAGTTTTGTTTGCCTACGGAGACTTTCCTTTGCATCACAAAAAATATAAAATAAATAAAACTTTACATTTTCAGTTACAATAAGTATTTCTATTCAGCCCATTCAGTTTTTGGCTCACCGTGAGTTTGTATTTTATGCTGCTGTAGTGTAACTATTATGCATATTCTCCTGTTCACTGCAATTGTGTATTTGCTGCACATATAATTGTTTTACAAGTTTAGCCCCCAATGAATTCACAATCTGGCAATCTTTACATGCGGAAGCTTTTCTTATTTTCTGAACTGGGCAATTTAAATAAAATGTATCTGGAAGCTTTAATATCTCAAATCTCATATTTGAGATATTAAATTAACACTCTATGTTCGTGCAGAATGCACTTCCCAACTTCATGCCCAATAAAATCTCAAACTCTCATTGCATATAAAAATGCAGCTTCTTCTTATTATCTGCTGGAAAATTAAATAGATGTGGAGGCTTATCTCTTTTCTATGTTTCAAACCACATTCCTCAGATTACAAATCTGAGTCAATTTAACTCACACTCTGGCAATTATAAAACTATGCGGAAGCTTTCTGTCTATAGGTATGGTGGTTATAAAACCCCAAGAAGCATATAATATGCTCTTTTATTAAAGTCTTGTGGTTATAACTCCTAATTAGACTTCACTTAAAAACCCGACTCGAAATCCTTCGGATCTATAATGCTTTGGCTTATAAATGGAGATTAACATTTCATCATAGTATTAAATACTTATGAAATAATTTGTTCCAAATCACTTACTCAATGACCAACCTTAAGCTTATAACATTAACACCATTTAACTCTAAGAACAAGAGTTTTGTGTTACGCTGGACTCTTATGGGCCCCACGCATACAATATTCAATGTACCCAAACATATCTTCGCAGCCGCACATATATGGATATATGTATTAATATTTTACAACCTGGCAGATATCCAACTCGCTTAACATTGGAATTAACCCAAAGGGCAACTTTAGTCTAAGATCCAAGGCACCAGCAAATACTTTATATCAAAACGTTTGACCTATAATAAAAGTATTTTATATAATGGCCCACGACTTTATGAACTTAACATTGTTCAAGAGCTCGAACCCTAAATCCTTTACAACTTACCCAAGCCTTCACGCGTAAACCTTTGGTTATGGTGATTCATATAAACCCCAGACTTTTTTTAAACTGTCAACCACCAACATATATTAAGTTGGGTCCCACAGCTCGTTTAATACTTACCTTTGCATCACCGACCATGCAGCTTCGTTTAAAATCTGACGGTCAACCTACTGTCGCGCTCCAAACTCGGTTTCACGTTCATCCGACGGTCCTCGTGCAATATCGCGCAATTTAACTACATGGGGTTTAATCTTCAAAAATTACGTGATGTAAGTGGGTTTTGAATACAACTCTTTTCCACATGTCGAATTAAGACCCATATCGCGTTATTTTTCGCAATACCAATTACCACTTTTGAATTATGTGAACCCACTGGTTTTTCGAACCCCGATTTCCCTGATGCTCCTTATGCTTCTGTTACTGGCTCAAGGTTCCATTCCTTCATCCGTTGCTCTATATCGCCTCCGTCTTTTTTCAACATAAGCGCTTATAAACCTACGCCTTTCCTTTTTTGTGCCTTTGCCCCATTACTTTTCTATTGTAGGTCTGCCCTTAACTATCCAACAATTCCATTGATTCTTCACTCGAAGATCTGCTTTCTCTCAGCATATGCTCCCCACGTGACTTATTCACTTTGATTGCTCTCTTGTTCACTCCCCATTCTGTACCTTATGAAGCTCCATTGCTTCATATTCTACTGTGTATTCGCAGACCCCATACTTCATTCCAAAAAATTTTGTGGGTGTATTCGACATGTCAATTAACTTTAAAGGCCCCTATGCAGAGTTAAACCAAACAATACCATATAATCCTCAATCTCGTAAACTACCCTGTCGGAACAGTTATCTGGTTTCCTCAATTATGCACAAAACATCGTTAAAAAACCGTGATTGATACTAACAGTGTCCATTAATCAACATCAATTTCCAAATTACATACAGAGGATCATTAAACCCCAACTTTCAGAGTTCTATTCACACATAGTTCATGGAGATTCAAATCATTCCCACAAAGAAATTAATCAACCTATACACATACATTCAGGAAAAAATTCCTTCATTCATATAGACAAATGAATTCACTTACAAGACTGCTTGTCCTAGCCAGATCTTTGAATCAAATGGCCCTTCTACAACCTACTCTGTCTCTCTAGCTCTTCAGCTCTCTGCTCTTTGTCTGTCTCCTTTGCCTTTCTTTTTCTATCTCTCTTTTCCTTTCTTCATGTATAATGTTCTCCTTGTCTGTCTTCTTTGCCTTTCTTTTTCTATCTCTCTTTGCCTTCATTCATGTCTAATGTTCTCCTTGTTCGTCTTCTTTGCCATCAATGAAAATATTTCCGACAGTCTCCCCCTCTGGCATTGATGGCAATACACTTCCTCTACTTGCCTTTTAGAAGACTCTTTCTTCTATTGCTTGCTTTTCCTCCCCCTTTGACATCAATGGCAAAGGGTTGCACATTTCCTAGTGTGGTTTCCAAATCTTGTCCATAAAATTCTGATATTGAGGACCTGTTCCATGCATTGCTTACTAGCTCTGGCTATTTAGTGACAATATTTGTTGACTAAACTCCCCCTGGAATGATGCTTTATTTTTTGATCTCCCCCTAGAATGATGATTTCTTTTCATGTCAGAGAGTAACATCTGCAAACACTACCCCTAGTTTGTCTCTTAGATATTCGAATATTTCTTTAGCAAGGGGTTTTGTGAATATGTCTAATGTTTGTTCCTTTGTAGGCACATATTCCAACTTCACTACTTTCTGTGCTACTTGTTCTCTGAGGAAGTGGTACTTTATTGGGATGTGCTTTGTTTTTGAATGAAGTACAGGATTTTTTGATATACTTATTGCACTTGTATTGTCACATTTGATAGAAATAGGTTCATCAATGCTTACCTTCATGTCTTGGAGAGTTTATTTCATCCACATTACTTGTGTGCAACATGTTGCTGCTATGTATTCTACTTCTGCAGTAGATAGAGAGATAGAAGTTTGCTTCTTGCTTAGCCATGCCACCAGACTTTTTCCCAAATAAAATGCACCTCACTTGTGCTTTTCCTATCATCCACGCAACTGGCCCAATCTGCATCTGTATATGCTGTCAAATTGAAGCTTTTTCTTTTTGGATACCATAGCCCATAATGTGCAGTTCCTTGTAGATATCTGAATATTCTCTTGATTTCTAGTAAGTGATTTTGTTTTGGTGCTGCTTGATATCTTGCCACAAGTCCTACTGCCAACACAATGTCTAGTCTAGAGGTAGTTAGGTACATCAAACTTCCTACCATGGATCTGTAAAGTCTTTGATCTATATCTACAGATCCATCATTAGCACATAGCTTGCCTCCAATGATCATGGGAGTTGACACAGGTTTGCAGTCTTCCATTTGGAACCTTTTCAACATCTCTCTTAAATATTTTTCTTGTGAGATGAATGTTCCTGTGTTCTTTTGTTGAATTTGAAGTCCTAGATAGAAGGTGAGCTCTCCAATCATAGACATCTCAAATTCTGATTTCATTTCTTCAGCAAATTATTTTGTTAGCTTCTCTTTGTTTCTACCAAACATAATGTCATCTACATATACTACTACAATAAGGAGTTCATTTTCACTAGCCTTTATGTACAGATTGCTATCTACTCCTCCTTTTTTTTAAACCTTGCTTTTGCAAGTATTTGTCAAGCCTTGAGTACCATGCACGAGGAGCTTGTTTCAGCCCATATAAGGCTTTCTTTAATCTGCACACATAGTCTTGTTTATCTGTTAATGAGAATCCTTCAGGTTGTTCCATGTAGACTTCTTCTTCTAGATCTCCATTCAGGAAGGTAGACTTCACATCCATTTGATATACCTTGAAATCATGATAACATGCAAAGGCCAAAAAAATTCTAATTGCTTCCATTCTGGCTACAGGGGAAAATGTTTCATCATAATCAAGACCTTCTTGGCTTCTTCAAGATCTACTTTCAACTGAATGAGGTCTTCTGAATTTTTTTCTTCTCTTACATGTTTGAGGAGAATTTATTTCTGTTTTCTGCACTTTAGTTTAAGTCTGTCTATTTCCTCTAGGGTACTTCTTAGCTCCCCCTCAAGATCAACTTCACCTTCTTCCTCATCTTCTAGAAGGAATCCTTCAAGCTCCTCTTTGTCCATCAATACAAATTCATAGGTTCATTCTTCACTTGAGGATTCATATGAGTCTTATGAAGCACTGCTATCTTACTGAGCATAAAATTATTTTCTCCTGAATCTCTTCCCTTTCTGCCAGTTATTTGTTTTGGTTTGCTCTGTTTCTTGAGTGTGATTCTTTGTTTTCTTATGAGGACACTTAGAAGCATAGTGCCAAACTCTTCCACAGTTAAAGCATTTAAATAGAATTTTACCTTTATATTTGCCTGAGCCTTTATCCAATTTTCTGATAAATTTGGCCTCTTCTTCATCAGAGCAAGAGCATATATCTTCTTTTTCTTATTTCTTCTTCTCTGTCTTAAAGGCTTCCTCCCTCACATTTGACTTCCTCTGTGGCAGTCTCAACACATAGGCTGTTAAGTTTCAAAGTAATTGTTTCATGATCGAAGTTTCCCAATCGGTTGTTTCTTCTATGGTAGAAACCTTGGGATTAAAGCTGGATGGTAAAGATTTTAGAATATTTTGAACAATTACACGTTCTTTTATGGTTTCTCCTAGAGCTTTCATGTTATTCACAATTTCAGCAACCCTTAAAAAGAAGTTGGCAATGCCTTCATCATCATTCATTTTTATATTTTCAAACTAAACTCTATAGACTTGAAGTTTGGCTATCTTCACCTTTTTGTCTCCCTCATGGTTGTTTTCTATAGTATCCCATATTTCTTTGGCATTCTTTTTGTGCATTACTTTGATAAATTCTACCTCACAGAGTCCACTTAAGAGTGCATTCATGGCTTTAGCATTAGCTACAAAGTCTTGTTTGGCATATTTCTCTGAGTCAGTCTCCTTTGGGGCATATACCAATTCCACAGCAGCCCAAACTTCTATTCCTAGAGACATTATGTATGTCCTCATTATTACTTTCGATAAGGCATAATTTATACTGGTGAAAAAAGGGGCGTTATTTGTTGAGCAACCTTCTAGACTAGCCATCCAAGTGACCTAGGATCTCCTTCCAGTTGTTAAACTAATACACAAGGAACCTGCTCTGATACCAATTGTTGAATCCTTTGTTAAACTGAGACGGGGAGGGTGAATCAGCTCAATCAATTCATTCTCTTGTAATACTTTCATTTACACTTATTTACATCTTCATTTCATGATTAACTTAATGTATAGTGAAACCACAACCTTAATTAGAGAGCAGTAGGTATTAAGCAAATTAAAAATAGAGAATCAACACATAATCATCATGAACATAGACACCAGATATAAGTGGAAACCCATAAGGGAGAAAACCACATCTCATTATTGTTGTGATGCAAAGGCAAGCTCCAACTCCCTTTCACCACTGATTTTTTGTAGGCTCCAACCTACAGGAAACTCCTACCTCAATTCTGCAAGCTACAACTTGCAAGGAAGCTCCAACTCCCATCTATTTTCTACAGGCTACAACCTAGAGGAGGCTCCTACCTCATCCAGCTACAACTGACATCTATCAAGCTATAACTTGATATGGAAGCACCAACTTCCTTACTCTTTCATAAAAAAACACTTGCTGATTTACCTGGATATCAACTCTGTTCTGTTCCTTCTTCACTGTTGTCCACGAGTCTTCATATCTGCCTTATATCATCTCTGAATCTTCACAACTTCTCTATCTGCTCCTCCTTCTTCTTACACTCTCTGCCTCATTTCTTCATTCTCTAACCTCTCTATGCATATCTATGAGATATCATTTATAGAGTTCTCCTCTTGACTGTTCGTATTCTACAAGGAATTTAAAATGAACAGCCATGACTCTTTGACTTCTGCCTTCTCATTTCTTTGTCCAGCTCATTCAAAAAAAAATATAACAATATGTACAAATTTCAATATTACAGTGGAGTTTTGTTTGCCTACGGAGACTTGCCTTTGCATCACAAACAATATAAAATAAATAAAACTTTACATTTTCAGTTACAATAAGTATTTCTATTCAACCCATTCAGTTTTTGGCTCACTGTGAGTTTGTCTTTTCTGCTGCAGTAGTGTAACTGTTCTGCATATTCTCCTGTTCACTACAATTGTGTATCTACTACATATATAACTATTTTACAAGTTTAGCCCCCAATGAATTCACAATCTGGCAATCTTTACATGCGGAAGCTTTTCTTATTTTCTAAAATGGGCAATTTAAATAAAATGTATCTGGAAGCTTTAATATCTCAAATCTCAAATTTGAGATATTAAATTAACACTCTTTGTTCATGCAGAATGCACTTCCCAACTTCATGCCCAATAAAATCTCAAACTCTCATTGCATATAAAAATCCAACTTCTTCTTATTATCTGCTGGCAAATTAAATAAATGTGGAGGCTTAACTCTTTTCTATGTTTCAAACCACATTCCTCAGATTAAAAATCCGATTCAATTTAACTCACACTCTGGTAATTATAAAACTATGCGGAAGCTTTCTGTCTATAGGTATGGTGGTTATAAAACCCCACGAAGCATATAATATGTTCTTTTATTAAAGTCTTGTGGTTATAACTCTTAATTCGACTTCACTTAAAAACCAGACTCAAAATCCTTCAGATCTATAATTCTTTGGCATATAAATGGAGATTAACCTTTCGTCATAGTATTAAATACTTATGAAATAATTGGTTCCAAATCACTTACTCAATGACCAACCTTAAGCTTATAATGTTAACACCATTTAACTCTAAGAACAAGAGTTTTGTGTTACGCTGGACTCTTATGGGCCCCACGCATACAATATTCAATGTACCCAAACATATCTTCACAACCGCACATATATGGATATATGTATCAATATTTTACAACCTGGCAGATATCCAACTTGCTTAACATTGGAATTAACCCAAAGAGAGACTTTAGTCTAAGATCCAAGGCACCAGCAAATACTTTATATTAAAACGTTCGACCTATAATAAAATTCTTTTATATAATGGCCCATGACTTTATGAACTTACCACTATTCAAGAGATCGAACCCTCAATCCTTTACAACTTACCCAAGCCTCCACGTGTAAACCTTTGGTTATGGTGATTCACATAAACCCCAGACTTTGTTTAAACTGTCAACCACCAACATATATTAAGTTGGGTCCCACAACTCATTTAACACTTACCTTTGCATCACAAACCATGCAACTTCGTTTAACATCCGACAGTCAACCTACTCTCGCGTTCCAAACTCGGTTTCATGTTCATACGACGGTCCTCGCGCAATATCGCACAATTTAAATGCACGGGGTTTAATCTTCAAAAATTACGCGATGTAAGTGGGTTTTGAATACCAATCTTTGCCACGTGTCGAATGAAGACCCATATCACGTTATTTTTTGTAATACCAATTACAAATTTTAAATTATGTGAACCCACTGGTTTTTCGAACCCCAGTTTCACTGATGCTCCTCATGGTTCCGTTACCGGCTCAAGGTTCCGTTCCTTCATCCGTTGCTCTATATCGCCTCCGACTTTGTTCAACATAAGCACTTATAAATCTGTGCCATACCTTTGTTGTGCCTTTGCCCCATTACTATTCTACTGTAGGTCTGCCCTTAACTATCCAAAAATTCCATTGATTCTTCACTTAAAGATCTCCTTTCTCTCAGCATATGCTCCCCACGTGACTTATTCACTTCGATTGTTGTCTTGTTCACTCCCCATTCTGTACCTTATGAAGCTCCATTGCTTCATATTCTACTGTGTATTCTCAGACCCCATACTTCATTCCAGAAATTTTTGTGGGTGTATTCGACATCTCAATTAACTTTAAAGGCCCCTATGCAGAGTTAAACCAAACAATACCATATAATCCTCAATCTCGTAAACTACCCTGTCGCAACAATTATCTGGTTTCCCCAATTATGCACAGAACGTCGTTAAAAAAACGTGATTAATACTAACAGTGTCTATTAATCAACATCGATTTCCCAATTACATACAGAGGATCATTAAACCCCAACTTTCAGAGTTCTATTCACACATAGTTCATGGAGATTCAAAGCATTCCCACACATAAATTAATCAACCTATACACATACTTTCAGGAAAAAATTCCTTCATTCATATAGACAAATGAATTCACTTACAAGACTGCTTGTCCTGGCCAGATCTTCGAATCAAATGGCCCTTCTACAACCTACTCTGTCTCTCCAGCTCTTCAACTCTCTGCTCTTTGTCTATCTCATTTGCCTTTCTTTTGCTATCTCTCTTTTCCTTTATTCATGTCTAATGTTCTCCTGGTCTGTCTTCTTTGCCTTTATTTTGCTATCTCTCTTTGCCTTTCTTCATTTCTAATGTTCTCCTTGTCTGTATTATTTGCCATCAATGAAAATATTTCCTACACTATAGCCTATTGTGATTTCCGAAATGGAAATGGAAGATCATTTTTGTCTACTTTATCGCAGGTTTGTCGAGCACAGTGACACAACATGATTATATCATGGTGGTTGTGGATAGGTTGACAAAGGTTGCACACTTCATTCCAGTGAAAACTACCTATTCAGCTAGTGATGTAGCACAAGTGTTCATTAGGGACATAGTTAGATTTCATTGTGTTCCAAAGAAGATCATGTCAAACAGGGATGCAAAGTTCACTTCCAAGTTTTGGAAGGAATTATTTGTAGGACTAGGCACTGATTTAGCCTTCAGCACATATTATCATCCGCAGAAATATGGACAGACAGAGAGGGTCAACAAGATCTTCGATGACATGTTGAGGATGTATGTGATGCACAAAAATTGAAATGGGAAGAGTATCTACCATTGGTTGAGTTTGAATATAACAATGGGTGTTAGGAGTCATTGGGTATGAGTCCCTTCGAGGCATTGTATGGGTGGATTTGTAATACTCCTATCAGTTGGAGTGATCCAGTTAACAGGGTGTTGATTGGGCTAGACATTTTGGTAGACACGGAATAGGAAATGTAGGTTATAAAGAAGAATGTAAAGGAAACAAAAGATAGACAAAAGTGTTATGCAGACTAGCATAGGGTATTTAAGGAGTTCAAAGTTGGGGAACATGTTTATTTGTGTATCAATCCATGAAGAGATCCTTGAGGATCGGGTCATGTGCCAAGTTGGAACCATGGTATTGAGATCCTTTTGAGATACTTGAGAGGATTGGACCAGTGGCATATCAACTTGCACTACCTCCCATAGTGAAATTTCATGATGTGTTTCATGTTTCATTACTTATAAGGTATATAAAGGATGTTCATCATGTTATTGATTCGTCTGTATTGCAGGTGGAGCAAGAAGGAGAATTCCAATTGAAAACTCAGTGCATACTGTAGCACAAGAATGTCATGCTTAGGAACATAGTCATCGAGAAATTTCAAGTGCAATGGAAATACTTTAGGCCTGATGAGGCTACATGGGGGGTGGCGGATCATATGCAGTCCATGTATCCTTCATTGTTTTCTATTTGAGGCAAAGCAGTTTTGGTTTGGTGTTTGGTATTTGTTTGGAATATGTTTTGATGATGGTTTGGTATAGATACTTATGTATGTGGATGTAAATTCCACCAATATCCAATAAGAGGGATGGATGTTATATGGTCATTTTATCATGGTTTTTCTTTTGAGCAGGTCACTCAATGTAAATACTGCATCGAGCTAAGTTATAAAGATCCATGAGCAGTATGTTTGTTTTTCAGTGGTTTTGCTAAGGTGTAGTTGTTGTTTAACACCGATTATGGTGTCCCCCAAGGGGGAGGGTTTTGTAACAGACCCGAGAAAATTTTCATGTCATAAAAAATTAATAAAGGCAACAATAAGACCACAGTTCAAGGGACATTCGATATGTGTTTATGGAAAAGGAAAAAGGCATAGGTAAAGGAAAAGGCATTAAAGAGGCAAAAAAGATTTTTTGGCACATTTCTTTATGAAAATAAATGAAAATAGGATTAAAGGAATGAAAAAGGTCACATATTTCATGTTAGGAGGAAAACGAAGGAAAATAATGGAAAATGAAGAAAATAGAGGCCTCATTATTGAAAGGCTTTTGAGGACCAATTGGTAGCTTTTTGCCAGTTCGGTTTTGGAGTTGTCTCATTATTGTCTCTCTCTCTCTCACTCTTGGATAATTATATTTTTCTTGGAGAAATTCAGCATTGTGCCAAGGAGGAGAAAGCAAGCAAATGAAGGACAAGAAAGGAAAGGAAAGGAAAGATCAAGCAAGGGAAAGCAGGATCTATTAGCTTTGGTAGGAATACTTGCAAGTAAAATATTTCATGTGTGATTTCCTAGCTGGTTTGGACATGCATTGTTTATGCATGTTGGTATTTGGTTATTTTGCTTTAGGTGGCATGGTTTTGCAGAGATATGACAGTGGTTTTCAGCCTTGCCTTGCATTTTCTAGATGAAATGGTGTTTTGGGATTTGATCTCAGTTTTGAGTTATGGATTTGCTAGATGGATTCGGAATCTGGGCAGAGGTGTTCCCAAGGTTCATTCCCAAATGCCTAGGAATCCCTTGACCATTTTTTGTGGGATACATAGTAAAGGCTAAGGGAGGTGTCTCAGTTTAGGGCCTAGTGATCTGGGATTGGATTGCGGTAAATTCTGCGAGGCAGGGAGATGGAAAATTCCTCAAGGATAGCGATGAATTCTGGATGGAATTCCCATGTTCTACTCGGTTTTTTTATCAGAGCACCAGTTGGGTGTGATCACAGTATGGTGAGGGTGGAGGTGGTTTAACCTATGGATTCCCTTGGTTTTGTTTTGCATGATTTTATCCATGATATCCCACATTTGTGATTGGAATATGGCATGGGGGTGACTGGCTGAAGAGATATTTGGCCCAGCCATGTCTATGGCCGGGTGGAATGTGGAAGTCCTGAACTTGGACGATATTTTCCTATGTTTAATGGAAACTAAGTTCTCTTGCTTTTGTAACTAATATTATGTGTATTTAATGGTTTTATTCTCACTATTACTTCCATGGTTTTATTTTGGTTATAAGCATGTTAAATGATTAGTTCATGTCATGGTTATTTCATGCATTTACTTGCTATTGTTAAAATGATGGATGCAAGACCTAATTAATGTTATATCTGGTTAAGGAAAAAGGTGGTGATCCTTATTGTAATGTTTCATAAGTGTTTTCTGACATTTATGCTCTATCTTGTATCCTATACCTATAGATTACATTCATGCCAAGTGTTTGATAGAATGTCAGTCCTGGTTGGGGATGGTCAGACTTAGTCCTGGAGTTAAGTTTTGGTTTATTAGTGTTTTCATTGTGTATTTAAGGATTTATTGAAGTTACAGGGAGTTTTGGGAAGTGTCTAAGATTCTAGGCTTAAAAAGTGCCTTAAATCATGTGGACGTAGGCACATTTCTAGGTAATTTAGTCCCTACACACTAGCATGCAAGCTTATGCGTGCGTACAGAGCCTCCCAAACGCAGGGATGTGGTATTGTGCATGCGTCTAGGGGGTTTTCTCTATGAAATATCAATGGGACCCAGGGACGGTTCAGGTGGATGACTGGGATAGCCTTTGGGGGTCATGTAGCAAGTGTTAAAGGCTTTTTTTATGGTTTCTACTTTGATTCTACTTCCTTAAGATCACCAAGGAGGTTGAATTTGTCTTAACAACCTCTCATCTCATGTTTACCATGGTTGGTAGATTACTTAGGTTGGCCCGAGGGCAGTGGTGTGCTACAACCATAAATTCTAATATGTGTGAAATTGTGTTACAAATACCAGTCTCCAACCTTATTTGTTCAATAAACTCTAGGATTCTTTTGATTTTAGATTAAATCCTTGGAACTACATCACTATTGAGAAGGAACAATGAAACATATAGGATTTCATCAACAAAATCACTTAAAGAGAATTATTTTGTATTCTTCTTGACTAATGAATTTGAGTGAATGACATACTTCTTCTCACCTTGCATGTTATCACTCAAAAATTTTCAAATTTGTTTGATAGGGTCATCATAAGCTTCACCTTGTCTCATTAGGTTAGATCAGTCATTTGATTAGAAATTCACTTAATCATGTTTATTATAGGTCATAGACACTTCATTAGTCTTTTAATTAGGGTCATATCCACAATAATCCACCTTGGGTTCAATTGCATAGTCATCCAAAATCAAGAAATGAGCCACTTGTATAGTTTTTCACAGTTTTGTAGCAAATACAGTGGCAAAACAGTGGATTTCACTACGAAGCTACGTAAAATTTTCATAGAAAATCTTCCAAACTTATAACTGAAACTGCTACGAAAATGTGTTTTTTCTGTGTTGAAAAGGGAAATGGTGAGATGTCAGTTTTTTTAGAGGTCTAGGATTAATCCAAAGTCACATGATTGGTTGTTTGAGTCATGCAACACACATATTCATAAACTCATGTCATCATCACACTTCATTCCTCATTTTTGTCATGATCCCTCTCGAATTTAAATTTCATTCCTTAAACAATTCACCCAAGCTCCTATATGTCATTAACCTTTCATCCTTTTCATGTATCAGTTAGTTGTCACCTTAGAAAAGATTAGCTATGTGGAAAGCAGCTTGTTGTCCAATTTGATTTTTACGGGTGTCACATCTTTAGGAAGGCATCTTGGTTATAAAGGGAGATGGCCATGAAGAGGAAAGCATAAAAAGGAGGCTATTTGGTTAGATAGGATCTCATGGACCTCGATCTATTCATGGAGGACCCTAGGTTTGCTAAAGCACTCACCAATTCAGGTTTCTTGAATTTCTACTGGAGCTACAAGGGAATTTGTTGTGTTTTTGGACTGTGTGAGCAGTAAACTTAAAGAGAAGATTACGGATGAAAAAAGATGATTTCTACAATAATGAGAGAGTATATTTTCAAGCACAGAACAAGGAACAATAACCTCTTTCACTTTTTTCACAGGTACTACCAATTGGGAGATTCAAAGAGTTATTTGGGGCCTATTTTCAGAATTCTGAATTTTCATGTTTTAGACATGTTTTTCTAATGCAGATTCCCTACAGGTGGAGATGGTTTTCAGAAAACCAAGAGAGTTTTTTCTTCAATATTAACTTATTTAAAAAAAAAATCTTCCCACTTTTCAATAGCTATCAAGGATAGGGAGATAGGAGCTCATCTTTGAACACTATTTTTTCAGAAAAAAAAAAACAGTGATTTTATTGGTAAATAAACTTGCTAAAGGTGAAAATGATTCTTTTTGAAGAGGGTAAGAGACATTTTGAACCAATTTTGCCTTATCATACTTCATCATATCAATTTTCAGAACTACAGGTGAAATTTTGAAGAAAAAGGGATAATTTTGAATTTTCTCCATAATCAGGGAGTTTTGTAGCGAGCTCCAGGCTTGAAGGCCGAAAAACACTACAAAATTTCAGAGGTTCTTTCTTCACTTAAGGATTCATCTAAGTCTTTAGAAGCACTGCTATCTTACTGACCATAAAATGATTTTCTCCTGAATCTCTTCCCTTTTTGCTAGTTATTTGTTTTGGTTTGCTCTGTTTCTTGAGTGTGATTATTTGTTTTCTTATGAGGACACTTAGAAGCATAGTGCCCAACTCTTCCATAGTTAAAGAATTTAAATGGAAGGTTACCTTTATATTTTCCTAAGCCTCTATCCAATTTTCTAATAAATTTGGCCTCTTCTTCATCAGGGCAAGAGCATATATCTTCTTTTTCTTCTTTCTTCTTCTTTGTCTTAAAGGCTGCCTCCCTCACATTTGACTTCCTCTGTGGCAGTCTCATCTCATAGACTGTTAAGTTTCCAAGTAATTGGTTCATGGTCAAAGTTTCCCAATTAGTTGTTTCTTCTATGGAAAAAACCTTGGGATTAAATCTGGATGGTAAAGATCTTAGAATCTTTTGAACAATTACACATTCTTTTATGGTTTCTGCTAGAGCTTTCATGTTATTCACAATTTCAGCAACCCTTAAAAAGAAGCTGGAAATGTCTTCATCATCATTCATTTTTATATTTTCAAACTGAGCTCTATAGACTTGAAGTATGGCTATCGTCACCTTTTTGTCTCCCTCATGGATGTTTTCTAGAGTATCCCATATTTCTTTGGCAGCCTTGTTGTGCATTACTTTGATAAATTATGCCTCACACAGTCCACTTAAGATTGCATTCATGGATTTAGCATTAGCTACAAAGTCTTGTTTGGCATCTTTCTCTGAGTCAGTCTCCTTTGGGGCATATCCCAATTCCACAGCAGCCCAAACTTCTATTCCTAGAGACATTCTGTACGTCCTCATTCTTATTTTCTAGAAGGCATAATTTGTACCTGTAAACAAAGGGGATTTATTTGTTGAGCAACCTTCTAGACTAACCATCCAGGGGACCTAGGATCTCCTTCCAGTTGTTAAACTAATACAGAAGGAACCTTCTCTGATACCAATTGTTGAATCCTTTGTTAAACTGAGAGAGGGGGGGGTGGATCAATTTAATCAATTCATTCTCTTGCAACACTTTCATTTACACTTATTTACATCTTCATTTCATGATTAACTTAATGTACAGTGAAACCACAACCTTAATTACAGAGAAGCAGGTATTAAGCAGATTAAAAACAGAGAATCAACACAAAATCATCATGAACATAGACACCAGATATAAGTGGAAACCCATAAGGGAGAAAACCACATCTCATTATTGTTGTGATGCAAAGGCAAGCTCCAACTCCCTCTCACCACTGATTTTTTGTAGGCTCCAACCTACATGAGGCTCCTACCTCAATTCTTCAAGCTACAACTTGCAAGGAAGCTCCAACTCCCATCTATTTTCTACAGGCTACAACCTACAGGAGGCTCCTATCTCAACCAGCTACAACTGACATCTATCAAGCTACAACTTGATATGGAAGCACCAACTTCCTTACTCTTTCATAAAATAACACTTGCTGATTTACCTGGATATCAGCTCTGTTTTGTTCCTTCTTCACTGCTGTCCACCAGTATTCATATCTGCCTTATATCATCTTTGAATATTCACAGATTCTCTATCTGCTCCTCCTTCTTCTTACACTCTTTGCCTCATTTCTTCATTCTCTAACCTCTCTATGCATATCTATGAGATATCATTTATAGAGTTCTCTTGACTGTTTGTATTCTATAGGGAATTTGAAATGAACAGCCATGACTCTTTGAATTCTACCTTCTCATTTCTTTGTCCAGCTCATTCAGAAAAAATATAACAATATGTACAAATTTCAATATTACAGTGGAGTTTTGTTTGCCTACGGAGACTTGCCTTTGCATCACAAAAAATATAAAATAAATAAAACTTTACATTTTCAGTTACAATAAGTATTTCTATTCAGCCCATTCAGTTTTTGGCTCACTGTGAGTTTGTCTTTTCTGCTGCTGTAGTGTAATCGTTCTGCATATTCTCCTGTTCACTGCAATTGTGTATCTACTGCATATATAACTGTTTTACAAGTTTAGCCCCCAATAAATTCACAATCTGGCAATCTTTACATGCGGAAGCTTTTCTTATTTTCTGAACTGGGCAATTTAAATAAAATGTATCTGGAAGCTTTAATATCACAAATCTCAGATTTGAGATATTAAATTAACACTCTTTGTTCATGCAGAATGCACTTCCCAACTACATGCCCAATAAAATGTCAAACTCTCATTGCATACAAAAATGCATCTTCTTCTTATTATCTGCTGGCAAATTAAATAAATGCGGAGGCTTAACTCTCTTCTATGTTTCAAACCACATTCCTCAGATTACAAATATGAGTCAATTTAACTCACACTCTGGCAATTATAAAACTATGTGGAAGCTTTCTGTCTATAGGTATGGTGGTTATAAAACCCCACGAAGCATATAATATGCTCTTTTATTAAAGTCCTGTGGTTATAACTCTTAATTCGACTTCACTTAAAAACCCGACTCGAAATCCTTCGGATCTATAATTCTTTGGCATATAAATGGAGATTAACCTTTCGTCATAGTATTAAATACTTATGAAATAATTGGTTCCAAATCACTTACTCAATGACCAACCTTAAGCTTATAACGTTAACCCCATTTAACTCTAAGAACAAGAGTTTTGTGTTACGCTAGACTCTTATGGGCCCCACGCATACAATATTCAATGTACCCAAACATATCTTCACAACCGCACATATATGGATATATGTATCAATATTTTACAACCTGGTAGATATCCAACTCGCTTAACATTGGAATTAACCCAAAGGGCGACTTTAGTCTAAGATCCAAGGCACCAGCAAATACTTTATATTAAAACGTTCGACCTATAATAAAAGTCTTTTATATAATGGCCCATGACTTTATGAACTCACCACTATTCAAGAGCTCGAACCCTCAATCCTTTACAACATACCCAAGCCTCCACGCGTAAACCTTTGGTTATGGTGATTCATATAAACCCCAGACTTTTTTTAAACTGTCAACCACCAACATATATTAAGTTGGGTCCCACAGCTTGTTTAACACTTACCTTTGCATCACAGACCATGCAACTTCGTTTAACATCCGACGGTCAACCTACTCTCGCGTTCCAAACTCGGTTTCACGCTCATCCGACAGTCCTCGCACAATATCGCGCAATTTAACTGCATGGGGTTTAATCTTCAAAAATTACTCGATGTAAGTGGGTTTTGAATACCACTCTTTGCCACGTGTCGAATGAAGACCCATATCGCATTATTTTTCATAATACCAATTACCACTTTTAAATTATGTGAACCCACTAGTTTTTTGAACCCCAGTTTCACTGATGCTCCTCATGGTTCCGTTACTGGTTCAGGGTTCTGTTCCTTCGTCCGTTGCTCTATATTGCCTCCGTCTTTGTTCAACATAAGCACTTATAAACCTACGCCATACCTTTTCTATGCCTTCACCCCATTACTTTTCTATTGTAGGTCCCCCCTTAACTATCCAACAATTCCATTGATTCTTCACTTGAAGATCTCCTTTCTCTCAGCATATGCTCCCCGCGTGACTTATTCACTTCGATTGCTCTCTTGTTCACTCCCCATTCTGTACCTTATGAAGCTCCATTTCTTCATATTCTACTGTGTTTTCTGAGACCCCATACTTCATTCCAAAAAATTTTGTGGGTGTATTCGACATGTCAATTAACTTTAAAGGCCCCTACACAGAGTTAAACCAAACAATACCATATAATCCTCAATCTCATAAACTACCTTGTCGCAATAATTATCTGGTTTCCTCAATTATGCACATAACATCATTAAAAAACCGTGATTGATACTAACAGTGTCCATTAATCAACATCAATTTCCCAATTACATACAGAGGATCATTAAACCCCAACTTTCAGAGTTCTATTCACACATAGTTCATGGAGATTCAAAGCACTCCCACACAGAAATTAATCAACCTATACACACACTTTCAGGAACAAATTCCTTCATTCATATAGACAAATGAATTCACTTACAAGACTACTTGTCCTGGCCAGATCTTCGAATCAAATGGCCCTTCTGCAACCTACTCTTTCTCTCCATCTCTTCAGCTCTCTGTTCTTTGTCTGTCTCCTTTGCCTTTCTTTTGCTATCTCTCTTTGGCTTTCTTCATGTCTAATGTTCTCCTTTTCTGTCTTCTTTGCCTTTATTTTTCTTTCTCTCTTTGCCTTTCTTCATGTCTAATGTTATCCTTGTCTGTCTTCTTTGCCATCAATGATAATGTTTCCTACACTATAGCCTATTGTGATTTCCAAAATGGAAATGGAAGGTCATTTTTGTCTACTTTATCATAGGTTTTTCGAGGACAGTGACACAACATGATTATATCATGGTGGTTGTGGATAGTTTGACAAAGGTTGCACACTTCATTCCATTGAAAACTACCTATTCAGCTAGTGATGTAGCACAAGTGTTCATCAGGAACATAGTTAGATTGCATTGTGTTCCAAAGAAGATCGTGTCAGACAGGGATAAAAAGTTCACTTCCAAGTTTTGGAAGGAATTATTTGTAGGACTGGGCACTGAGTTAGCCTTCAGCACATATTATCATCCGCAGACAAATGGATAGACAGAGAGGGTCAACAGGATCTTCAAGGACATGTTGAGGATGTATGTGATGCATCAGGAATGGAAATGGGAAGATTATTCACCATTGGTTGAGTTTGAATATAACAATGGCTGTTAGGAGTCATTGGGTATGAGTCCCTTCGAGGCACTGTATGGGTGGAGTTGTAATACTCCTATAATTTTGAGTGATCTAGTTAGCAAGGTGTTGATTGGGCTAAACATGTTGGTAGACATGGAATAGGAAATGTAGGTTATAAAGAAGAATGTAAAGGAAACACAAGATAGAAAAAAGAGTTATGCATACTAGCATAGGGTATTTAAGGAGTTCAAAATTGGGGAACATGTTTATTTGTGTATCAATCCATGAAGAGATCCTTGAGGATCAGGTCATGTGCCAAGTTGGAACCATGGTATTGCGAGCCTTTTGAGATACTTGAGAGGATTGGACTAGTGGCATATCAACTTGCACTACCTCCCACAGTGAAATTTCATGATGTGTTTCATGTTTCATTACTTATAAGGTATATAAAGGATGTTCATCATGTTATTGATTGGTCTGTATTGCAGGTGGAGAAAGAAGGATAATTCCAATCCAAAACTCAGTGCATACTGTAGTGCAATAATCTCATGCTTAGGAACAGAGTCATCGAGAAATTTAAAGTGCAGTGGAAATAATTTAGGCCCGATGAGGCTACATGGGGGGTGGCGGATCATATGGAGGCCATGTATCCTTCATTGTTTTCTATTTGAGGCAAAGCAGTTTTGGTTTGGTGTTTGGTATTTGTTTGGAATATGTTTTGATAATGGTTTGGTATAGATACTTATGTATGTGGATGTAAATGTCGCCATGAGCTAAGTTATAAATCTCCAATAAGCGGGATGGATGTTATATGGTCTTTTTATCATGGTTTTTCTTTTGAGCAGGTCACTCAATGTAAATACTACATCGAGCTAAGTTATCAAGATCCATGAGCAGTGTGTTTGTTTTTCAGTGGTTTTGCTAAGGTGTAGTTGTTGTTTAACACTGATTACGGTGTTCCCCAAGAGGGAGGGTTCTGTAACAGACCCGGGAAAAATTTCATGTCATAAAAAATTAATAAAGGCAAAAATAAGACCACAGTTCAAGGGACACTCGATATGTGTTTATGGAAAAGGAAAAAGGCATAGGCAAAGGCAAAGGCATTAAAGAGGAAAAAAAGAATTTTTGGCACATTTGTTTATGAAAATAAATGAAAATATGATTAAAGGAATGAAAAAGGTCAGAGATTTCATGTGAGGAGGAAAATGAAGGAAAATAATGGAAAATGAAGAAAATAGAGGCCTCATTATTGAAAGGCTTCTGAGGACCAGTTGGTAGCTTTTTTCCAGTTCAATTTTGGAGTTCTCTCATTATTGTCTCTCTCTCTCTCACTCTTGGATACTTATATTTTTCTTGGAGAAATTCAGCATTGTGCCAAGGAGGAGAAAGCAAGCAAAGGAAGGACAAGAAAGGAAAGGAAAGGAAAGATTAAGCAAGGGAAATCAGGATCTATTAGCTTCGGTAGGAATACTTGCAAGTAACATATTTCATGTGTGATTTCCTAGCTGGTTTGGACATGCATTGTTTATGCATGTTGGTATTTGGTTATTTTGCTTTAGGTGGCATGGCTTTGCCTAGATATGACAGTGGTTTTCAGCCTTGCCTTTCCTTTTCTAGATGACATGGTGTTTTGGGATTTGATCTCAGTTTTTAGTTATGTATTTGCTGGATGGATTCGGAATCTGGGGCGGAGGTGGTCCCATGGTTCATTCCCAAAGGCCTAGGAATCCCTTGACCGGTTTTGGTGAGATACACAGTAAAGGCTAAGTTAGGTGTCTCAGTTTAGGGCCTAGCGATCCGGGATTGGATTGTGGTAAATCCTGAGAGGCAGGGAGATGGAAAATTCCTCAAGGATAGTGATGAATTCTGGATGGAATTCCCATGTTCTACTCGGTTTTTTTATCGGAGCACCAGTTGGGTGTGATCACAATATGGTGAGGGTGGAGGTGGTTTAACCTATGGATTCCCTTGGTTTTGTTTTGGATGATTTTATCCATGATATCCCGCATTTGTGCTTGGAATATGGCATGGGGGTGACTGGATGAATAGAGATTTGGCCCAGCCATGTCTATGGCCGGGTGGAATGTGGAAGTCCTGAACTTGGACGGTATTTTCCTATGTTTAATGGAAGCTAAGTTCTCTTGTTTTTGTAACTAATATTATGTGTATTTAATGGTTTTATTCTCACTATTATTTCCATGGTTTTATGTTGGTTATAAGCATGTTAAATGATTGGTTCATGTCATGGTTATTTCATGCATTTACTTTCTATTGTTAAAATGATGGATGCAAGACCTAATTGATGTTATATCTGGTTAAGTAAAAAGGCGGTGATCCTTCTTGTAATGTTTCATAAGTGCTTTCTGACATTTATGCTCTATCTTGTATCCTATACCTATAGATTACATTCATGCCAAGTGTTTGATAGAATGTCAATCCTGGTTGGAGATGGTCAGACTTAGTCCTGGAGTTAAGTCTTGGTTTATTAGTGTCTGAGATTATGGGCTTAAAAATTTCCTTAAATCCCGCGGATGTAGGCACAGTTCTAGGTAATTTAGTCCCTACACGCTAGCATTCAAGCTTATGCGTGCGTACAGAGCCTCCCAAACGCAGGGATGCAGTATTGTGCATGCGTCTAGGGGGTTTTCTCTATGAAATATTAATGGGACCCAGGGACGGTTCACGTGGATGACTGGGATAGCCTTTGGGGGTCCTGTAGCAAGTGTTAAAGGTTTGTTTTAGGGTTTCTTCTTTGATTCTACTTCCTTAAGGTCACCAATGAGGTTAAATTTGTCTTAAAAACCTCTCATCTCATGTTTACCATGGTTGTTTGGTTACTTACGTTGGCCCGAGGGAAGTGGTGTGCTACAACCATAAATTCTAATATGTGTGAAATTGTGTTACAAATACCAGTCTCCAACCTTAGTTGTTCAGTAAACTCTAGGATTATTTTTATTTTATATTAAATCCTTGGAACTACATCACTGTTGAGAAGGAACAATGAAACATATAGGATTTCATCAACAAAATCACTTAAAGAGAATTATTTTGTATTCTTCCTGACCAATGAATTTGAGTGAATGACATACTTCTACTCACCCTGCATGTTATCCCTCAAAAAATTTCAAATTTCTTTGATAGGGTCATCATAAGCTTCACCTTGTCTCATTAGGTTAGATCAGTCATTTGATTAGAAATTCACTTAATCATGTTTATTATAGGTCATAGACACTTCATTAGTCTTGTAATTAGGGTCATATCCAAAATAATCCACCTTGGGTTCACTTGCATAGTCATCCAAAATCAAGAAATGAGCCACTTGTCTAGTTTTTCACAGTTTTGTATCAAATACAGTGGCAGAACAATGGATTTCACTACGAAACTACGTAAACTTTTCGTAGAAAATCTACCAAACTTATAATTGAAACTGCTACAAAAACATGTTTTTTCTGTGTTGAAAAAGGAAATGGTGAGATGTCAGTTTTTTTAGAGGTATAGGATTAATCCAAAGTCACATGATTGGTTGTTTGAGTCATGCAACACACATATTCATAAACTCATGTCATCATCACACTTCATTCCTCATTTTTGTCATGATCCCTCTCGAATTTAAATTTCATTCCTTAAACAATTCACCCAAGCTCCTCTACGTCATTAACATTTCAGCCTTTTCATGTATCAGTGAGTTGTCACCTTAGAAAATATGATCTATGTGGCAAGCAGCTTGTTGTCCAATTTGATTTTTACAGGTGTCATATTTTTAGGAAGGCAGCTTGGTTATAAAGGGAGATGGCCATGAAGAGGAAAGCGTAAAAAGGAGGCTTTGTGGTTAGATAAGATCTCATGGACCTTGATCTATTCATGGAGTACCCTAGCTTTGCTAAAGCACTCACCAATTCAGGTTGCTTGAATTTCTACTGGAGCTACAAGGGAATTTGTTGTGTTTTTGGACTATGTGAGCAGTAAACTTAAAGAGAATATTACGGATGAACAGAGATGATTTCTACAATACTGAGAGAAAATATTTTCAAGCACAGAACAAGGAACAATAACCTCTTTCAATTTTTTCACAGGTACTACCAATTGGGAGATTCAAAGAGTTATTTGGGGCCTATTTTCATAATTCTGAATTTTCATGTTTTAGACATGTTTTTCTAATGTAGATTCCCTACAGTTGGAGATGGTTTTCAGAAAACCAAGAGAGGTTTTTCTTCAAGATGAAATTATTTAAAAAAAACTCCTCCCACTTTTCAACAGCTATCAAGGATAGGGAGATAGGAGCACATCTTTGAACACTATTTTTTCAGAAAAAACAGTGATTTTATTGGTAAATAAACTTGCTAAATGTGAAAATGATGCTTTTTGAAGAGGGTAAGAGACATTTTGTACCAATTTTGCCTTATCATCCTTAATCATATCAATTTTCAAACCTACAGGTGAAACTTTGAAGAAAAGGGGATAATTTTGAATTTTCTCCATAATCAGGCAGTTTCGTAGCGAGCTCTAGGCTTAAAGGCCGAAAAACGCTACAAAATTTCTGAAGAAGGTTTTTTGTCTTTAAAATTAGTTTTATGGAGAACTAAGAAGGTATTTTGATGGTATTTACCTATTTTGACTTGACAAACATTTTTTGACTAGTAGAGGTGGCAGAAGAAAAGGTTAAAGGGCAAAAATGGGCACACTACGAAACTGCTTAAAGATGCTCTATTTTGCAGCGAGGTATTTTTAAAGGGTTTTTGTAGGTTCGAAAGGCATATGGAAGACTAGCAAGCCACCTGGAGGCATCCAAACAGATAATAGGCCATCTCAATAGACAATCATTACTTTTCATGTGTTTCATTCATATAAATCAGCATGAAGACAAAATTATATTTAATGTTAGTCCTTTCCTAGAAAATAAGACAATTGTTGCTAAATTATTCGGGAGTACATTCATGTCTTAGTCATGGAGAATGAAATTCGAGCATATCATCTCTATATATGTAATTGTCCCACTATTAGAGAAGTGGAGGAAATAAATGTAATTAGATTCCTGTTAGGAGAGTAACTCTTAAATGACTAGGTGTATTTTTATGTTCCAGAAATATAGTTTTCAGTTAGTGAATGTAATAAATAAATGGAAGATTCCTAATAGGTCTCTAATTCATAAATTTAGTAGGTGTCATTGTCATTATCATGTATTTGGATTTTTAGTTAGATTAGGTGTCAAGAGAAGGATTCGAAGGTCCAGCTTGAAGGCAGATCCAATGTAAAGGTGTTGAAGCCTATTAATAGGCATAATATCAAATGATAGAGAGGTTGGAGAATGCTTTTGACACAGCTACTATTGTAAATTTTCTTCATATTAGTAATAGAAAGACAGTGACTATTTCCTGCTTCACCTGAGATTCTTGATGTGTTTCAATGGCTTTATGTGTTTCTTTTACATCTTGCTTCTAGTAGTCTTGATTTTAAATTATTCATAATTCATGTAATACATGTTCTGACTTCCTTTTAGCATTTAGTTATTTATTATCCCTATGTGTGAATGTTTTTCTATCATTGAAACATAAAAAGCCTCAATTTCCATAAGTAGGAATGCTTGTCATTGAATCCCTTTTATTGACTCCATGAGCCCAATGGTAGTTGAATCTTCCTCATTTTTCACCTGCAATCACATACACTAAAACACTCATAGAGTTATCCATATGTTTTAAGACCTAAATGAGTAAATCCTTTGATAATTTGAGAGAGCCCTCTTAGGCTGAAGAGGCTAATCCTCAGTCAAAAGTTGGTTTGAAATAGTTACTATAAGTTTTCTAGTGGAGCAGCCCATCGGTACCAATTTAGAGATAACACTGCATATCTTGCTTCTATAATGATATCTTGAATTTTTCTAACTAGTAATATAGGGATAAGTAAACAAAAATAGACTAATTCTTAAAGGCCCTTTCATTTCCAAATCTTAAAAACTATTTATGGAGGTTCTTGGAAATAAATTGGTTGAAAATGAACAAAAGAGAAGGCATTTTTCTAGATGCAAATATTGAAAGAAAACCTAAAATAACCTCATCTACCAAATCATCATTCTCATATCTTAATCATCAACAAAGCATAGAAATAATTTTCCTGGACATCTCAGGAAACATGGCTGAAGGTTAGGGTGGATTATGATGACAAACTTTAGACCCTTATGGAATGAAAGACTCAAAAATGAAATCCCTTTGTTGGAATGCAAGATTTTGATAAATTTCCAAATTTAGGATTTCAACGGAAAATTGATGTAGAGAACTTGGAACAATTATATGCAAGGCTTGAAGAATGGTTCTAGTGGTTATATAAAATATAGGTTCAACATTCTTAGCTATAACTACTTTTTCACTAAGAAGATATGTATCTACACACCAGTTTGAAAATTCAGGGAAATGGTGGGTTTGATGAAAAACAAAGTGAGGAAACATAGATTCCCATATGTTAAATTCATCGTTGTTATCCTGAAATTTCTAAAATGCCCTAGTCTGTAGTTCATACAAATCAAATTCACACTTAGTTTCTATAATTTTTGCATCTACATCTATCATGCGTAATTTACAATGAGGATGGAAAGGGCCCCTCCTTAGAAATATGCCACAATATCTAGCCTAGAACTAACCGCCACAACAAAATCCACAATTACAACAACAACAATAATTACAATTACCATAATGTTAGCACAGTTCTATTCTAAGTCATGAGTTTGTTTTAATTTTTTTTTTTTTTAGGATCAAATTTGTAAATTTCCAAAAAAATTAGAATGCTATCAAAATTTTTGGTAGCGTTTGTTTAAGCCCTTTCCAAACAATCTATTTTAATTCTATTTTATGTATGTTTTTCTTTAACTCAATGCTACCAAAATTTTTGGTAACCTTCCCTATTTTTAAATAAAAAATAAAAAGGTGCCTTTGCTTTTGTGTTAGCCACGTGTTCCTGTCATCAACTACATTTTAAAATTTTATCATGAATTAGGTCACGTGATGGGAAAGGTTTACGTTGAGTGATGTTAAGTTGATTCGTGGTTATACGTGGAGCACACTAGGTGTCAATCCGCAGTTAAGAAAAGCCAATCGTTGTTTGTCATGTCTGTCAGCTGAGTTGTGAGTCGTTTCATCCACATGTTGAGGTATGTATTATGTGTTAAGGTAGATTGTGGATCTGCAGTTTTAATTTGATGACCATTTGATTTGATCATGCATGAATGTTGTTAGAATTTTAGGCCTGTAATAAGGATATGATGGACGTGACTACCAGCTCCAGCTCCATTCATCTTCAGCCACTCGTAGCATAACATCTGAAACTCCGCAGCCAACAAGTTCATCATGATTACCACAATGTGTATTCTACGCTCCAAGATATTTCCTATTATGAAAAATCTCATGCATGGAAAGGTGAACCAACATATCTTTTTAAACCATATAAAAGAAGTGAAAACCATTAGTTTCTAGTTTAATTTTTGGTGAGTGAGAAGCTTGAGGAAGGAGACTCAGATTTCAGACATATTGTATTGAAGACACGGCAACACATGTTAGGTGAGCTCCCCTAATTTTGACACCTATCATATTTCAGCAGACATCCTCCTTTATTATTGAATATCCCTAAGAAAGGAGGAAATCTAAAATGAATTAAACCCCAAGGATCTGATCTAGTTGATGCTAATCCAAATGTGAGAAGGTTATTTTTTCAAGTAGGGTGGTATCCATTGTGTTCAAGACTAGGAAGCTCTCATTTAGGAGTATCTCGGGAATTTGAAAACTCTTTCAATAGGTAGGAAGCAACTATTTATGGCCTCAGATTGCAAGTATCAACAGAGTCTATTGTTGAAGCTTTCAACCTTCCACATGAAGGAGAAGAATGGTTTAAAGGCCAAGTCATCATTGGAGGAGACCTTGACAGTTTCACTACAGATGGACATGGAGGCCCCAACTGGGCTAAAGGAATTCCCAGAAGTTACCTCAAAAATGAATGGGTTGATACTGTCAAGCTCATCAAAATGTACCTTACCTGTGAGAGGAGGTATACTATTGGTTTTCTTTATCATATGATATTTTTGTTTCATATTGCAGGCATGAAGACCCTCAACTTACCATTATTTCTACTGAATATCTTGACAAAGATGTCAGCCAGGATACAAACACATACAACTGCATCAGAATATAGGTTATAGTTATTAATTTAAGTATTGGTTGGGGAAGAACTCAGGAAAAGAAACTAGTCATGGGACCATTTTCTGTTTTATAGGGTAGGCCAACCTGCACCTACACCAGATATTCTAGCTCAACTATCTCCAGCCTCACAACAACATCCTCAATCTGCCAAGCAGAAAGAGAAAAACCAAAAACCAAATACTTCATCAATTGGTAAGAGGACTAAGAGAAAGGCTAAGAAGGAGAACATCCACAGAAAGGCTAAAGGAAAAAAATAGAAGGTTCCTTCAAACAAGGTTGAAAATAAGTTGGAGAAATAAGAAGGTTCATCAACCAACAAGCCCAAATCAATGAAGATGGTGCCTCCCATTCCTCCTTTTCCCAAAGTTTATACCAGAGCACAGAGAGAAAAGTTTGCAACTACAGAAAAATATAAAGAATAGATGCTACCATAAGTTTCAGAAGCAAACATTCAAAATAAAATTCAGAAGCAATATCAGCCCATTAAGTCTAATGAGGAGCTCCTAAAATATGCAGGGTATGATATTAGCAGCAGGAGAAGGAAAAAATATGAAAAACCAGTTTTTGGTAGCAGGAAAAGGCACACCTGAGACAGCAACAAGTTTAGGCTCAAATATAAAGCCCTGCATAATCCAATTTTGTTGACAGAGGTTATAGATATATAGAAGCAATATGAATGGTTACATATTGTAACTCCTTCAATTGCAAAGACTAGTGAGTCCAAAAAGAAAGATAAAGACAAATCCCCTTTAGACCATAAAACAAAATCCTTAAAAAGAAGAAACAACCACCAAGGCCACAAGGTCAAAATCATTTGTTGACAAACAATCAGTCTTGGACAAGCTTGCAGAAGTTGCAGCCCATATCAAAGAAAGGTAAAAGGGTTTCCTAATAAAATACCTTTTTGCCTACTAATTACATTTTTGAACAACAGCTCAAGTTTCAGAGTGTATAAGTCTACACAGGTTTTTGAAGTATTCGTTGTGAATTTTTTAAAAAGAAACAAAGCGCTACCAGAAATTCTGGTAGCATTACAGTTTTTGCGCAGTTACGAGTTTTTACCGAAATTTCTGGTATAGCCTGTTTTAAATGATTTTTGACATTTATCAGCAGAGTTTCCAAGAAATTCCAGAAATTATAAGGACTCATAACGATATGGATATATCAAGTGATGGTTGATAAGTGGATATGAGGTTGTTGAAGGTCACATTTAATGAAGATACATGGGCATTAAAGAATCAAGATCATGAAGAGACAAATCAGCAAAAAAAGGGGCAACATGTCAACACACTCAACAACACCGTCCAAATTGTCTTCTCTTCTCTCATCTACATATGTCCTGTTAGTTATATTTCGATAGGATATATCTTAATTTCCTATAACACCTATGTAATGTGAGGAAGAGTGGTTCCTTATTTTTAGGAGAGATGGAGTTGGTGCCTCTCTCTCTATAAATATCATTTGTAAATACCATTTCAAGGCTGGACTTTGGTCGACCTAAAGACTTATCATAATAAATAAAACTCCTTTTTGCACTTCATACTGGAGGATTTTGTGATTCAAGGACTATCTAATGTATGATGTGTTTCTCTCATTGTTTAATTCTCTGATTTATGAGTTGCAGCGGCTAGTAAGGTGTGAGTAAGAGAATTGTTAGAGGATTTAATAGTTAATTATATGTTGTTTAGTTTTCTGCAAATCATATATATGCTGTAGATCATGTGAAGGTTTCATGAAGGATTTATGAAATTTTTTATTTATGTGTGCTACTTTCTAAATGTTGTTTCTTTTACATAAAACAAAGTTTATGTAAAGAGACACTATTGTAGCTGTGTGACTCTTTTAGGATATGCATATTTCTTAGATTGAGTACCAGGGATCTGTCTCCTTTCATTTGTTACAATATGCTCTATATACTACCAATTTACCCATACAATTTATACTTTCCACAGCGTTCCAAATGCATGAAATTCTAAAAGAGAAAAAATCATTTCAAACTCTTTAAGAAGCCATCCCACCACTCAAAACATTTTACTTTGAAATGGACTATGATGTGTAAGGCTTACTCCTTTGTAGTCAAGGAGTGACTCCTTGCACTAACACATCCAATTAGCCTCCTCAAAACCTCCCTAAATACTTACACAATATATTCCCTAACCTAAACCATAAAGTAGTTCATCCCACTTACAATGGAAAGTTACCCAGTTACACAAGATATTTCATTTCCCCTATTAATTATCAAAATGTCCATTTATGATCCAGGAAAGTGATTAATAATAGGACTTCCATAATCATTATTAATCAAAATTATTAGGAAGCTTCTAACCAATTAAAAATCCATGCTAACCAAACTCTCACAATAGTGCCACCATAGTCATCTGGTACTACTCAAACTCCTCTCTATCCAAAGATATTAAGTTTGGAAAAAATTCTCATTCAACCTGAGTTTGACTTCGTGGAGAGTTATGAAATGTTTGTGTAAAACATTATTTATTTCCAGCAATTACATATGTTCTCATCTATGCCAAAGTTATCTATGAACTATGCCTGAGGAAACCTGGTGGGAAAAAGAAGGATCCCCAAACTATCCATGTAGTTGACAAATTAGTGTACTTGATGTTGGGGGATATTTTTATGACTAAGTACTACAACACTAATTTAAATGTTCACATCAAAATAATATTCCCATCTCAAACACTCTAATTGACTTAAGGGTTATCACCAATGTCATGGCTAAGGAAACTATATAGAGATTGCAATTGCTTAATTTACACCAAACTCTTATAGTCCTTTAGTTAGCTAAGTGATCTACTATGAAGTCAAAGAGAATATTGGAAGATTTAGTATTTTTTGTTTATTCTTGCAAATATATAATTGATTTTGTAGTACTAGAGCCAAATTCCAGCCTTTGTGGTTACCCACTAACTCATGGTAAGCATTGGTTGGCTATTGCAAAAGCATGTAGAAATTATCCTATGAAAGACACTTAACAACAATCGTAGGATAGAGGTTTATGTATTATCCCTAAGGAAAATTTATAGTAATAAACAAAGCATGCATATTAAAAATACACTAGAGATTTTCACACAAATCAGACCACGCAATAGAGCCAAAATATACGTTTTGCTAACCCATTTTGTTAAGAAAACAAGGGTTTACAAACTGGTGCTTGGAAAGTGTGCACTTGGGCTTGCCCAAGGAAAGCTAGAAAATCCCAAGTGAAGAGGACAAGTCCCCAAAGAATTCTAGTTGATATCTCTTTGGATCTACATTGAACTACCCAAAAAACAAGTTGTTGGTTGTGAAAAATAACTACTAGGGCCTCCTATGGTGCTCAGAATTTTTTTTGAAATTAACCCTGGTCTCCACCAAATATCCACGAAGTAATTAGTTAAATGTTGACCATGGAATTTCGGACCAATTTCCTTCAATGGCTCGACTTCTAGGTATTTTGTTCCACCTATAAAAAAAAATTTTGAATGGCCCCAAAATGACTACAATCTCCAACAAATCTCCTTCCCGAACTCCCACACAAGTTTCAGCCCAAAATTCCCTTATCTTCTCAAGTCCCATGTGTTGCACTATCAAGGACTGTGCAATTCCTACGATGTCTCTGTTGGAACTCCTCCACACTCACACTACGCCGCTCTTGGATCGATCTGAAAGGGATGAGACTCCCTCCTTGGGTTGGCACTTGAAGTCCACCAAAGTAAGGGGTGATATTTCCGCTTGAAAATACTTGGCCTCCATCTCAAGCGTGCTAGTCTAAGTGAATGCTCAAATGATCAAGAATGCCAAAAATAAATTGCCTCCTCCTCTTTTGTCAAAGTGCCTCCCAATTTCCCATGTAGGCCCAGCCATCGAATTTCTCATACCAATTTCCCTCCAATGAGTGCATACTTCCTAGTGGGTCGTATTTCTCCAAGGGTGGCCCCGACTTACCACCATAAATTTTATTTTCTCCACCTTCTTCTAATTTTTGGGCCTCCCCTTAACTCCAAAATTCATGTGGGAACTCCAAACCCACCTTTCCTAAGTGCAAGTACAATATAAGACAAAATTGGAAAATTTTGATATTTCCCCTTAGCAATATTGCTAAGTGGGAATATCATAGTCCTCTCCGCCAAAATGTTTCTTGCCCTCAAGAAACTGCAATGAAGGATGTTGAAGTATATGCTCTCCCTCCCTAGTGGCATCCTCATCTGGTAGGTTTCTCCATATAATTATAAACTCTTTAATAACCTTGTTCCACAAGTGCCTCTCACGGGTGTCCAGAATAGCCTCTGGCTCCATAACCAAGTGTCCCCCATCATCCATGGTTGGTAGCTTTGTAGTTACAGTCACCTTCTGACCCAGTGCCTTCTTCAGGAAAGACACATGAAAAATTTTGTGAACTCGGCTCCCCGAGGGTAGCTCCAACTCATATGCTACCTGCTCAACTCTCCTAGTGACTCTATTTGAGTGTCGATTTTCTGTATGGTTGTAGTCTCAATAAGACCAAATCCCCAACCTAAAAATTCCTCTCTACTAATCCCCTGTTTGTATAGAGCTTCTGTTAGTTCTACACAGCCTGCAGGTTATATTTGGTATATCACAATATATCTTGGCTCTCTTGTATCCATTCCTTGGCCTTAGGGGCCTTGCTGTCTCTAAACATCACATCAACAAAATATAATGCATCATAATCATACAAGGCTCTGAATGGGTACATACCTATGTACATGTGGTACGTTTTGTTGTAGCAATACTCTCCCATTTATCCTCATGGATAGGAAGAGGTTTTATCAACCCAACAGGGTGTGTCTACTCACCCTTATTCCATTGGCATGTGTCACACTCTCGAACATGCCTCATAAAATAATCCTTAAGGCCCTTCCATGTAAAGCATTCCCTGATGGCCTTGTACATCTTATTAAACCCCTGATGCCCTACTAATGGTGAGTCATGGGAAGCATGCATAATAATCTCCCTCAACTGGGATTTGGGCACTAAATAAATCAGGTCCCGGAAGTAAATCACCTCGTCCATCACCTTGCATCGGTCATCCTCCACTGCACCATCAAGGACATCACATAAAAATCAGTCCTTGGAATACTCCACCAGTAATGTTGCCCTCCAATATGGTGTAATGCTCATCATTGAAATGGTAGTCGGCTTCATGGAAAATGCATCAGTTACCACATTGTTATTCCCTTTGACATAATCAATGTCAAATTCATATTTATGTAGCTTTCTTACCGACTTATGTTTCCTCTCCTGCAACTACTTTTGCTCCAAGAAAAAATTTAGGTTGTTGTGATATGTCTTGACCCTGAACCTATTTCCCACCAAGTACTGCCTAAACTTGGCTAGCGCGTGCATGATGGTTAGCATCTCCTTCTCATAAATGGAGTACAACCTCTCCTAGGCAGTATATTTCGTCTCTCAAAAGCTATTAGGCGTCCCCCTTGCATCAAAATTTCACCTACACCCTCCCGTGATGCATCACACTCAAGCACAAAGGGTTGTACGAAATATGGGAGTGCCTACATCAAGTAGCTTCTCATGACCTGTCTGAGGTGCTCAAAATCCTCCTATGCTCCATCTGTCCAATTAAATGCACCCTTCTGTGTAAAACAGGTGAGGGTAACTACTAACTAAGAGAATCCCTTCATGAACTTCCCGTAGTAGGTACAAATTACCACAAAACCCCTCAACTCCGTCACATTATGGAGCCCTAGAAAGTCCCAAATTGCATTGATCTTCTCATCATGGACTCTCACACCATCCTCCCCAATAATTTTCCCTAGATAGAGCATCTCTGTCAAACCAAACTCACACTTGGACAACTTAGCGTAAAATTGATCCTCATCCAAAATATGCAATATTGTCTCTAAATGCTAAAAGTGCTTCTCCCAGGTGTGGTTGTATATCAGATATCATCAAAGAACATCAACACAAACTTCTGTAACTTCCCACAAAAAATGTGGTTCATGCAGGATTCGAAGGTGGCAGGTGTGTTTTTTATCCTGAAGGGCATAAACAAGAACTTGAAGTGCCCATAGTGGCACCTGAAATTTGTGTTAGGGGTGTCTTGGTCCCTCACCCTAATCTGGTGGTACCCAAAACGCAAGTCAATCTTGGAGAATAACTTAGCCCCCTTATCTCATCCATCAGCTCATCTATGTGTGGGATGGGATAATAGTTCTTCAAGGATTTCTTTTTGAGGGCCCGATAGTCTATGCACATGTGTAAGGACCTATCCTTATTCTTCACCAAGACAACCAATGAAGCAAAAGGGTTGGATCTAGGCCTAATGTGCCCAAGTTCCAACAAATAATTAATGGCCCTCTCAATCTCATCTGTGCATGCCTTGGGATGTTTGTAAGGGGTAGTAATCATGGCCTGTATCCCCCGCTCCAGCTCAATGGTATGCTCAAAACCCCGATCAGGTGGTTTTTCAGGCGATATGTCTCCAAACACCATCGGGTACCTGTCCAAAATAGTTTGTATATGTCGGTGTGGTGGCTTGGACTGACCCAAAACCTCAAAAACCCTTATCTCCACGGCCCACTCAATGTCACCATGCCTCAAATCATCCTCCATCATGTGGGTCGAAATAACTAGTGGAGGGTAAGAGTGCATACCCCGTATTAAAAATCATTTTCCATCCATCCTTGTAAACTCCATCTCCAACTTCCTCCAATTAGTATTGACTCCTCCAAGAGAATAGCCACTAGACACCCATCACCACATAGGTGTCATGCACATCCACAATGAAGAATTGATTTATCACTAAGTAGTTCCCCATGGTCATTGTCAAGGCGGTAACATAGCGTGTGCACTTCATGGTTCTGTCTCCTGACACAAGAACCAAAAATCCATCAAACTCCTCGGTTGTGATTCCCCTCCTCTGACCCATCTGCGCATCAATGAAATTGTGGGTAGCCCCACTGTCCACCAAAACTTAGACACATTGCCCCTAAATATTTCCCATGATCCTCAAGGTCAAAAACTTGGGTACCCACATAGAGATGCAAGGACTTGTCCTGATGGTGCGAAGGGAGCTCCCCTGGTGGTCATGGTGGTGGTTGTCCCCTCTTCACATGCACTGTGTTGTAATTTCCACCCACCTTTAGCTTTGCATCATCCTTCAGGTCACTGTCATAAAAGACCTCAATGTAGTGGTTCTTGCCCATTGTGCATCTATCGCTTGATTCCCATTGTTCTCGATGGGTGAAACACAAATTCCTCCTCTGAAGGTATCTCTGGGTCTCAACATCTAGTTTTCCACGCCCCTCGTTGGCTCTTAGTGATGGAGCCCTAATGTCTCTCCCCCTCCACTAGAAACCTTTTCTAGGTGGTAATGGGGATCTAGCCCTCGGTAGAGCATCCTGTAAATCTCAGGCCCTCCCCACTGTTCCCTGTAAGGTAGTGGGCATGTTGGACTTCACAAATCCCCTCAATGGATTTTTTATCCCCTCTACAAACATGAAGACCCTCCTAGCCTCTGATAGATCAAGCGTCATCGCTAACAACCTCAAAAACTCCAAGATGTAGGCGTCAACATTCCCTATCTGTTTGAGCCTTGTGGCAATAGTTTTTTTATGCTATATATTGCTAAAAGGAAAACCCCTACTCATGGCCTTGAGGTTATATCAAGAATAATTGTCTAAAGATGATTTTATGATATATTTGATTAACGAAACAAAATTGGAGGTTGTAAGTAACGTGGTAGTATCCCTTATATTTACATCTTGAATTTCTATATTATAAAAATAAATCTTAGTAGTGAAAGTTTTTTTTAAAGTACTTGATATTGTTTGCATTTTTTTTTTCTTTCCAAATGAACCCAATTCTTAATCAATATTTTTTTTTTCAACCATTTAAAAAAAAAATCAGGTTTCTCCATTTTCATTTTGTAAAAAAAACTTGTTTCAGATATCAAATCCAACTACAAAATCCATTTAAACTAAAAAAAAAAATATTACAACCACAAACATTAATATTATTATATAGAGCATGAAGAAATTTTAATATATAACTTTACATTTTAATTTGAAGGGCAATGACTGCACATTTCTTATTTGTAGTGTGGTATTTCTTATTTCTCTAGCAGAAATATTTACTATTTCAGAAGCATGTTCTATAAAGTTCATTAATTTTTTTAATAAATAAAGTATTTTTTAACAAAACAATTTGTATGGTTAATGGAGCTTTAAATGATTGCTCATACATCAATTTGGCATGAGTATTCATTAAGAGAATTAAGAGAATTTTGACATCAAAGATGCAACTTAAAACAAAAAAAGAAATTCGCTACACAAGATTGCCGGAAAATCCAGTAGGGCAGAAGTGTCCACAAAGTCTCGAACTGCTGAAGAATCAACAAAACCCTACAGAAAATCAAACATAGCATCGACAATGCCAAGGGAATTACTTTCCTCACCGTCAGACACAAAGCTAACAAGTTGGTTGATCTCCTTGCCAACACGGGCGTTAACTGTTGCAACAGTCTCACTTCCGCATCTTGGGACACCTTCGCTCTGCCAATTGTCAGAGAGGAATGTACCCACATTAGCAACTTCGATTCACAGCAGGATGGCCTGGCCACTCCCTCAATTTCCTCACTCAACCTCATCAGCAATCATGATTTTAACTCCCACCTCCCTCCCTGCTTATAATCATACCTACGGCTCTGCCTCAGCCAGTTTTCAGAAGGACGCTCCCATCTGCCACATTTATTTCCCACAAGAAGCCTCCAGCACACACGACATGCTCCCCTGTGATTTCCCTTGTGCTCAACTCCTCTCTCCCGCCTATATCTTCCCTTCAACGCCCGCCTGTTCCTCATTCAATCATGTTCCTCTAGCTCAGTTTCCCTCTGCTTTGTTGTTTGTCACCACCCTACTTCCCCTGAGGCTTGAACACCCCTATTTCCCTCTGTTGTCTTGCGTCTCCCCCCAACCTGCTCTGCTCGACTCTGCTCCAATGGCCCCCCGTAGAGTTCATCCTTCCCCCCTACTCGACGTGGTTGCGGCTCCCATTGGGCCAATAGCTCCCAACCCCTTGTCACCCGTGCAAAGACTACTGCAAGGAATTCTGCCAGAACCTTCGATGTAATAGCCAGCCGAAGATGCAGCAGCATCTCGCTGAGTTGGAAGACAAAGTTCACAACACTCGCAGAAACACGCCGACTGAGGTTGTGGATGTTGTGTTCGGATGGGTTCAGGACCCTGGTCTCACCAGACCAAGAGAAAACCTCTACAGTCGTGCAATTGATCTTTATTCACAAACCAAAACTCTGCTCACCATTTCCCTCCAAGGTTAGCAAGACCGTAACAGCATCCTGGAGCGCAAGCTGGACTCACTCACAGAGAATATTTTGATGTATGTTAGTGAGGTCCACCACAAAAGGTTCATAGATTTCAGTTCTCCTCAATATGCACTTCTAAAGTGTCAGTCAACGACACGTCACCATCACTAGAGCCCTAAAGAAGAAGCTGCAGACCCAACAGCTTCGTGCTCCTCTCCCTTGTAATACTACCCTGGGGCAGGTCCCTCCTCCAGCAGGTGACATATTTTTAGCTTCGACGAAGCTACTCCCGACTGTCCCATTAGTGTTGACGATTTCTTGAACGATGAAGCGGATCTCCAGCGTTCTCCGGAGCTCTAATTCACCATATTAGTGTTCTCCTAAACTCTTGTTTTGTATGTTATTTTGTCTTCCATTGCGAGGCTTCATATATTTTTTTCTAGAATCACAACCCATGAATATCTCAGTTTTTTGAAAATTTCTCTCTCCCCTCTATTCTATTCCCTGTACTCCCCATCCTAGATGGTAAAATCCAAGTGTAAAAATATTAATTTTATCACTACCGCCAGACATAGGTCTGATACTATGTAATTTATGGTTTCAGATGAATGTGAATAATCCTTCTTTATTTACAAAAACAAAACAAAACAAAACAAAAACATTTGCAAAATCAATTTTAAAAATTCAATAACATCAGAGATAATAACGCCAACCATATTTTTGGAGGGAAAAAAAATAAAAACTACTTTTCTCATCATATTTCAACTTATCTAAATTTACTCAATTTGATGAGTAAGAATCTCTAAATATGAAATTAAATTATACTCAATTTGAAATGTAAGATTCTTTAAATGTGAAATTAACTTATGGATTCAGTGAGTTCACACTTACGTATAATTTTAATAAACTCACTACTAAAATAAATTAAAAATACATGAAAAAATATGCTTCTTAAAAAGAAACATATTTTTTCATGTATTTTAAAAATATATATATAAACTTGCAGTGCACGTTATATTGAATTCAACTCTAATCAAACCTCTACCATTGTTAATTGGTATCGCTGACCCTGTTTTGAATGAGAAAAAAAAAGGGGGGGGGGGGAGGAGGGATTGCTACGATAACTCTCAGCTCCCATTCAGGTGCAACCAAACATTTCAGAATTTCACTGTCGTTGGAATGTGGTTTAGCTTAATCAAACAAATGGAGATGGTATTGCTGAAATGGAAGGACACATCACATGGGTCTGTGTTTTTGGTTTCTTGAGGGTATTAGAGAGATTTCGAGCATGTTTGCAGACAGCCGAAAGAGGAGATAAAATTTCAAGGAATTTGGTCATTTTTGCGCAATGGAAAACTTCTTATATTGGGTGGCATTCTCTTTGTCGCTTGAAGTAGAATATTTTAGTTTCGATTTCTTTTTTGGGCTAATACGTTAATAGAAGCAGTAAGAGACTTAACATCTAGACTCTGGTTTACAAAGGACCTTGAGAGCATGGATTTTGAACAAGCATCAGAGTATCAGGGCTGGTGTAATTTTTTATTTATTATTAGACCGTGTAAAATAATGAAGGTTCAGTTGTGCAAAAGGTGGTGCAACATTGGTAGATGTCTCACTTGCTGCTGCGCTAGATAACTCTTACGTATTCTAATCCTATCCTCCGATATTAGCATTTTGAGATTCTAGCTGGGTGATGGTCATCAATTTTACTGAAGACCCCTATTTTTATTTTTTTTTGGGTGGTGCGGTCTGACCTAGGAAATTCCCTTCAGCTTTTTTGGTGGTAGTCTTGCCAGAGCTTTTATGGTTTTTTTTTTTCAAACTTTCTCAGGCTCTGCACACTATAACAGCGGTGGCGATTAAGGGCGTCCTTTAACACCCACATCAGTGCTTTGGAGTGGTTCAACTCTGGTGGTTTCTTCTAGATATTTATTTCCATTATCCCTTCGTACTCTTTCCGAATTTCCTCGAAGAGGATGGGGGGAATACAACCTGTCCTCCCACTTTTCCCACATCGGGACTGGCAGGTTGGGGATCATTAATTGGAAGCAATTAATGATTGAGGCTGAGAGGGGTTCTTGTGGATTTTGGTCTTGTCAGCAGGTGTTTGTATCGGGTTGCCTTGTGACGTCTTGCTTATCTGGAAGTTAATGGCCCGCTTCATGTTTTGGTTTTGATGATGACGTGGGGGTTGGCCTGATCGGTTGGTTCCAAATCTGCGCGGGAATACAACTTGTCCTCCCTCTCAGCCCACATAGGGACATGCGAGTTGGTGATCATTAAATGAAAGAAATATATGATTGAGGCTGACAAGAGTTATCGTGGATTTTGGTCTTGTCATCAGGGGTTTGAATCAGGTTGCATTGTGATGTCTTACTTATCTGGCTGTCACTGGTCCACTTAACGCTTTGGTTTTTGATGATGACATGGGGGTGGGCCTGATCGGCTAGCTCCAAATCAGCGCTTTATCCCATCGGGATGGCGAAACTAAATAATTTCATTCGGGATTGTGACAAGGCCCTCCTAGATGCGTCCTTTTTGCATGCCATCAAGGTGGTGAAAGAATACTTCATTCACCGCGTAGGTGGACCATCCGCTCCTAACGCGTGCTCTTCTCAGCCTAGCCATCGAGAACGTGAGTTTTTTCACTCGGAAAATTGCAGAAATATTTCCTTGGCTCCTACCTTACTGCATCTCCCATTTTGAAAAATGTTGGGACGAAGCCTTTTAAACCATTAGAGGACTGTAGACTACTGATTTTCGGTAGTGATATCCTATGGGAGCGAGTGGAGTGTTTGCCTAAGTGACCAGTAGTTGGCAGATGGAAGTTTCAGAAACACAGCTCCATTAACATGTTGGACTGGCTCCTAAAGGCATGGGAGAAGTTATTAGGTTACATACCTATGGTCAGTATATTAGAAGAGGACTGGTATTGTTTTCACATGCTGAAGGATGAAGACGTCGGGGAGGTTTTAAGCAAGACATGGGTTTTTGGCAGATGCTTTCTTGCCCCACATTAGTGGGATGCTAGCTTTCATCCAAGGAATAATGCACCTATAAACCACATTATATGGGCTAAGTTGTATGGTCTCCCCCTGCAATTATGGAATGCGAGGGTTCTCAATGCCATCGGCGATAGCATTGGTAGGTGTCGTTTTGTCGACCCGAAATGCCATGACGTCTTCGACAAAAGGGTGGCTTGGGTTCTTGTTGAGGTGTCGTTCGCCGGGGGTCTGCCTGCCAAAATAGATCTATTGTGGGATGGTGTGGTTCATAGGCAGCGAATTTATTATTGGCACATTCCTTTCAAATTCCATCTCTGTCATGAGACGGGGCATCTGATGAGGAAGTGCTCTAAGTGGCGCGAGGATGTTTTCCACCGCCAGGTTGTGAAGGGGAAACATGGGAAGGCGACTCAGGATGTTGTGGAGACCCAAACCTGAGTGCAGAACGACGATGTGTACACGAATATCATAGGTAAGAACACCTCTCTCGGTCCTTCTCCGCCTGTTGATTTTGTGTGTGATGTTCCGTCTGTATCTAGTCATGAATTTTCTGGGGTTACTCCTTCCAGTGTATTTCCTTCTCTTATGGGGGAGGATGTGGGTGCCAATTCAAAACGGGTCTCTCCGGTGAGGGACCGAAAAACCCTTGTTATTCCATCTTTCGGCAAGGAGGGATGTTCTCTGACTACTTCTTCTGCTCGTGATGAAAGGGTGGATTTCTTGGAGACCATTCAAGAGTCTGATCGACCCTCTCTCTCCTCCCCACCTCCTCTGTCTGGTGTTGCTCTATCCCCCAAGAATTCTATTTGGAGTGATATTGAGTTGCTATTGATGAACCCCAGTGCAGGTTTGGTTCCTCTAACGCTGGACATTGGTCCTTCCTCTCCGCCCATCATTATTATCCCTTCCTCTAGGTCGAATGTCATTGTCCGTCGGGGAAAGGATAGATAGAAGAGGAAAAAGAAACTAGCGTCTATGTTGGGTTTAATTGATGATCCACCTGACAGAAATTTTTGGGATGTTCCTATATAACAAGCCATTGGCCGAGTCCTTAGATCTTTGACCCCTTCTTCTGATTCTCCATTATGAAGGTTTTGTCTTTAAATATTCGAGGGTTGCGGGGTCATGAAAAGTTTTTGTCGTTTAAAAATTTTGTTTTTTTTTCCAAGCCTTCTCTCATTCTGATTCAAGAAACGATGATGGGTGTTGACCAGTCCACTTCTTTCTTCTAATCGATTCTACCAGAATGGCACATCGTGGCGTCAGATGCTAATGGACTATCGGGTGGATCAGCTGCCCTATGGGATCCGAGATGGTTTACTCTGAAAGCATATGGCTTCTGTGGTGGAATCCTGCTTTCGGGTTTCTGTCGGGGTTTTTGCCAGAGAATCCACATCATGAATATTTATGCTCCTTATGTTGACAGGTTACCCTTTTGGAAAAGACTAGAAAGTTGTGGCTTATTCTTGCTAAGGAACACCATTTTAGCTGGCGACTTCAATGGCACATTCCATTTGAATGAAATATGGGGTGAGAAAGGTAGGGTTGATCCCCTCGCAGATGTGATCCGGGACTTGTTGTTGGATGCTGACATGATAAACACCCCGCTAATGGTTAATTTCCCTACCTGGTTCAATGGTAGAAAGGGGAAGGATTTCATTAGTAAGCACATTGATCTCTTTGTGATTAGATCTGGCCTCCGATCTATGATGCAGGGGATCACGGCTTTCGCCAAGGATCTAACTATATCAGACCATAGACCGATCACCTAATTGGAATGGGAATTTGAGGTGAAACAAGATGGTTATCCATTTAAATTCAACAGAATTTGGATATGTGACGAGGATTTCAATATTCTGATTAAGGGCTACATAAATCAGCATAAGAGGGGCGCGGGTACATCTACCATGGCACACCTCTCCACCATTTTGAGGGGATTGAAGGTGGTGCGTATTTTAGAAAAATATAAAAAGCGGAAAGTAAAGGAAAGGATCAGACTCATTCACATGGAAAGGTCTACGATTCTCAATGAGGTGGTGGAAGGAAGACAGGGTGTTGATTTCTGGGAAAAAATCAAAATTTTGGAAACAGAATATCGTTCATACTTAATTAGAGAGGATATGTCGTGGCCGCTTAAGAGCCGTGAAATTTGGCTGGAAGCAGGTGATAAAAACACGAAGTTTTTCCATAATTTCGCATCGGGCATGCAAAGAGAAAATTCAATATGGGAAATAGAGGAGGGGGGAAAATATGTATGCTCGAATGAAGATATAAAAATGGTCACGGTGGATTATTTTGGAACCCTATATAAGCGTAGGGAGGTTCAGGTGATTGATGCTCAATTGGAAATGATACAAGATTTCCCTGTAATGTTTGAAGTTGAAGATACACAAAGATTTAATGGGAAGGTATACCCTGAAAAGATAAAGGCGGTATTAAAATATTTTGCAGTTGATAAGAGCCCAGGGGCGGATGGTTGGACCCCGGACTTTTTCCTCCACTTCTATGATGAATTCATCTTGGACCTGACTGACATGGTGGAGGAAGCTAGAGTAAATGGAAGGATTCATGGGGCCATAAACTCAACCTTCATAGCTTTAATTCCTAAGAATAAAGGGAAGCTATCTTTCAATGACTATAGACCAATATCATTATGCAATACAATGTATAAATTCATCTCTAAAGTCATTGCGGAGCGATTTAAAAGAGTTTTGTCAAAATTTATCTCGCCTGAGCAATCTGGTTTTCTAAAAAACAGAAGTATACACGATGGAGTGGCAGCGATACAAGAAATTATTCATACAATCCAATCCAAAAAGATGGAAGTTGCGGTCATGAAGATCAATTTAAATAAGGCATATGATAGAGTTGATTGGGTGTTTATGAGACTAGTTCTCTTCAAAATAGGTCTGGACCAGGATGTTGTAGCATGGATTATGGGCTGCATCAGCAACACTTCTATGGCCATTATTATAAATGGCCCTGCCTCAACATTTTTCCATCCAAGCAGAGGGCTCTAACAGGGATGTGCCCTTGCCCCCCTATTATTCATATTGATGATGGATGCTTTGAGCATAAAGATAAAAAGGGCAGTTGAATAGGACATTTTTAGAGGTATTGATATTGGCACACGAAAGATGGAAACACACATCTTATTTGTAGACGACATTCTAATTTTTGGCATGCTGCAGAGGAAAAGCTAGGAGGCACTTCAAGACATTTTACATTGTTTTTGTACAACTACAGGGATGATGACAAGTGAAGGGAAATCATGTATATATTTTGCAGTTGGAGAAGATATAGAATATAATGACTTATCAAATATGTTCAATTTCAGTAAGGCCCCACTGAAGGACGGGCTGACATATTTGGGTTTCAGGATGAAAGCTTTGAATTACTATTTGGAGGATTGGAAATGGCTCATCAACAAATATAGGAAAAAGATAAATATTTGGTCAGCTAAATGGTTATCCAGGGGAGGTAGATTGATTCTGACGCAAGCTGTTTTCCAACAACTCACTGTATATTGGGCACATATTTACATTATCCCAAATAAGATTCTGAATGAAATTAAAAAGATGATGGCTAGATTTATTTTGGGAGGGGGGTGAGATAAAAGATCTATCCACTTAATGAGGTGGGAAAGTATTGCAATCCCAAAAGAAAAAGGGGGCTTGGGAATTCTAGATCTGGATGTGTTTGGAAAATCCCTTATCATCAAATCCCTGTGGCGGTGCTTTCACTGAAAAGGCATATGGCAAGAGATTGTTAAGCAAAAATATCTTGGACAGGAGTTATTGGAGGACCTTTTCATCTTGAGATGGAAGGAAGGTAGTAGCAGGTCATATTTGGAAGCACTTTGGCAAAATTTGGCCTTTAATAAAGTAAAATTTGAGATGGAACTTTGGGAATGGACACAAAATCCTTATTGGTTGTCGACATATGGTGAGTTTTGAAAATCAAAAAAAATTAAATGAGGAGATATTCCATATCCTAAATCAAAGGAGCGTCTTCTTTTTGCAGCAAATCATTGATGGATGGGAACATGAGGCCCCAAGATGGAAAACTCTAACAGATTTGGGTTTGGACGAGAGATGGGAAATAGAATGGATTGGGTTCACTAAATCTCTAAGATATTTTGGACTCTGCATAACAACTGAGGGAGATAGACTTTTATGGGGAGGTATAAGAACAAATGAAGGGTTGAAAGCAAAGGAAATATACATAGCTTTGATTAACAAAAATTTGAATTAGGAACCAGATAGATGGTTCAAGGTCATATAGAGAGTCAAAGTATAGGTGAAAATGATTTTATTCTTATGGTTAGTATGGAGAGATAAGAACATAACTTGGAAAAATATGCAAAGAAGAGGTTGGCAGGGGTCGGGTCTGTGAATTTTATGTGGTGCAGAATCGAAGGACAACCTACATCTTCTCTATTTCTGTACATATGCCCTGGAAACATTGGTAATCCTATGTACAAACTTGCATATCCAACCGCCAGCATATAGGTCGACAGAGGACTGCATCAGATGGTGGCTACAAAGAGGTAAGAACTACAGGGTCATTCCTATTTTGTTTCATTGGTACATTTGGTGTAATAGAAACAGAAAATTATTCGAGGGACTGCCATGCTCTCCTTTAAAGACTACTTTTCATATTTATAGTACATGGGAAAGTCTAAAAATATATCAGAAGCCACCTAGAGATTTATCCAGAAGATTACGCCCACATGAGGTACATTACCCAGCCAGTTATTTTGATGGGGCCTCACAACAATCTATTTGTGGTTGCAGTGCCTGGCTTATGATCCCATCCTCTTGTCATTATAAAATCTACTGGAATGGAGGAACTGGAACGAATATGAACGATGAATGCTTGGCACTTTGGGGCCTATTATGCTTCACCAGTCAGTTATATTTGGATAAGATTTGGGTATTCGGGGATTCCAAAATCCTTATCGACCACATGAACTAGAAATCCACATTAAATCTGGGTATGTTATCACACTGGCTGAAGAGAATTTATGCTTTAAAGAGGACTTTCTCCCCCATTTCATTTTGTACTGTCTATAGGGAGAAAAAAAATATAGCCTATCACCTATCAAAGAAAGCACTAGAAGGAATGTTTGGAGAAATTCATTATGAGTTATTCAAATATAATGGACCGAGAGCGACGGAAAAGTAAATTTCATATGAGGTCTGGAGAAGCCTCGCAGTTTTTGTATTGGATTGGATGGTATAATCAAATAATATATGTGCGAGGGGATTACTATTGACATGTGCTGTTATTTTTGTTATATTAGTTTTTAATGACTATGGTCCTGATAAATGTAAATTTTAGATAAGTGCTATCATGTATCCATGTGGATGGGATGTAGCCAATGAAAACAGTTTTGTGATGAGAAGTATCTTCATTTTTTTCAAGTTTTCAATGAAGGGAAACCTCCTGTATTCAGCAAACTGAATGTAATTTAAATAGTGTGGTCTAAATGTTTCTTGTCCTGGTACAATATATAAACCAGAGTATTTTTCATGTTCAAAAAAAAATACCAAATATACTAGAATTTGGTAATTGGCTCATATCGTGAAATATCCAGAAAGCGATACCAAACACCCTGGAATTCACTCTGGGTACTTTCACTAACACACACCAAGATATAACATCTCATAGGGAAGCAATTCTGCTAGAATCTCGATCTGGCCCAATTCAATTGCAAGATTAAATATCCTGAATTCGATATGACCCAATTCAATTGACTCGGTCACACCAAATATCCTCAATTCCACTCCATTGAAAGGTTTTACAGTAACTGCACATACGCTTCATCACTGCAAATACAACAGAATTTTATCCATTCAATTACATTAGGGATTAAAGCCGACAATCAGGCACATCAAATTTGAAGCAACTGGATGAAAGATATTCAAAAGTTTTACTCCATTTTGAAAGGTTTTCTTATATATATTTCAAATTTTATTTTTTCAAATTTTATTGGAATCACAAGTTTAATTTGTATATATTTTCAACAGTTCATATTTTCTTCAAAATATGTTTTTTTAATATTTTGATAAAATTTGGATTTTGAGTGTTTCCCTGTTTTTTATGGTGTTGAATATATATCCATCATTTAAAAAAATAATTCAAACACTCTCACACACAGATTTTTTGAATAATTTATTATTAAATTTAGACAAAATTATGACCTCATTAGACAATACCTTTAAATTAAACTCTTTATAATTTAAATGATTTCCATTTCCAAAATATTATATATATATATATATATATATATATATATATATATATATAGTCAAAAACCAATTTTAAATAAAATATAATGCAACAAAAAATGATTGATAAAATTCTTAAAAAAATATTTATAAAATTTTACCCAAAACCTCATATAATATTCAAACAACGCTTATTGAAAATTGAACATTTCACTGATTTCAACAGAAAAAAAGAACCGAAATGGACTTAAAAACAAAATAGCTAATCAACCAAGTTTGATCTAAATTAACAATTAACTAGCAAGTGCACAAGTAGTAACATAGGAAGGAGTAGTATAGAGGAAAAAATATGTGATTTGTTATGTGATTTAATTGAATATTTACATAGAAAGGAGTAGTATAAAGGAAAAAATATGTGATAAGTTATGTGATTTAATTGAATATTTAACTTATAAATATAAATTATTTTATTTAAAAGAAATTATAGGTTTGGTGAATTATTTGGATAAAAAAATGGTTTTCATAGTGATATCTGTCTACGCCAGAAGTATAAAATGGAACCGATTTCCCTGTAAATACTTTTTCAAACCCTTGTAAAGGAACAAAGGAATGAAGGAAAAATAATTGTATCTTATGTTTTGATATTTTTAACTAATACTTGAAAAGAAAAAAACATTTCAAATAGTTTAAGTATTCTCTTTTAGACAATTTTGTTTGAAATGTAATAAAAATTTGTTAAAATTGCAAAAATAATTTATGTAACCTTAAATAGATTAAATATATTAAAACACAAACTTGTTTTCAAGTAAAAATTTAATATTAGCAGAAACAAACTCCTATAATATAAATATGATGAGTAAAATAAATATCAAACCTCACAAAAAACACATTAAAAAAAAACCATCACAAAAAAATGGGTTGACAGATAAAAAATGCCCTCAATTTTATATGTTGATTGCGTTTAAGCCAAATATAATTTTATTAAAGAAGAATTACAATCTAAAACATATACTTTGTGAATAGATAATGCAGATATGACGGATAATATGATGGGCGAATAGATAATACAAATATGATGAATAATATCAGATCTCCACGGTTGCAGCGGCTGTAGCTACACCCTCAAAGTTTTCAGCTACTAACAATTCAATGAACTCGTCAGTTGATAGCTTTAACAGAGAACAAACCTGACAACGAAAAATATTATAAAGTTTACTCAAAAAAATATGTCTTGTCACTCTACATCTCACACAAAACCACATATTGTTTTGTCGGAATAAAAGTTTCGACAACCCAATCATTTTCCTCCACATCATATTTCATCAACTGTCATCCATTGAAGGTATATAGCTGCCCAGAACCAACCAACAAGGAAAACTTGAATGAATTCACGAATATCCACATATCATCCACTCGTTTCCACAGGCCTGTCTTTGGATCATAAATTTCTGCATTATTCTATTTTGCCCAAATACAAACAATTTTTCTCCCAGAAAAACTCCATGGCAGTTGCCAACTTCTTGGCTCATTGGAGGAAGAATTTCCCACTTGTCTTCTTCCAATATTCACATATCATCCACTCATTTCCACAGGCCCGTCTTTGGATCATCAATTTCTGCATTATTTCCATTTTTCCCAAATATAAACAATTTTTCTCCCAGAAAAACTCCATGGCAGTTTCCAACTTCTTGGCTCAGTGCAGGAAGAATTTCCCACTTGTCTTCTTCCACACTGTAAGCCTCTACTGCTGCGAGCACATCATCATTTTTTTTTGTCGCCCTGTCGGCTCCACGGAGCCATTTTCCAGGCACAAAATAAAAAATATAAACTGTGTTCATGAATTCCTATGAGAACCAACTTCTCGTTAACACAAATGCACTTGCAATACAATGGAACTCCAAAAGGGAAGTCTAGAATGGGACACAGCATTTCCAAAGTGTGCCTGAGAAGGTTGAATGCTATTACTCTCCAGTTATTCCGCTTATATTTAGTGTGTGGTATTGGAAGTCTAAAGTACTGAATGATACAGATCAAGTGGTCACTCTTTCCAAAGGTCATCAGGTCCTTATAAAACCCTGGACTACTCACTATATCTTTCCATTTTTTGCACACAGCTTTGAGCTTGAACTGCGATTTATATGGAAATCTCAGCAAGTACTCTCTAATGATATCATCTACAAGATTAGGAATATTTTCGTCCCATCTCAGCAGTGCCAACCTCTTTGATCTACGCAGGTTCTAGGGTTTTACCTGAAATAGAAAAGAAAGAAACAAAATGAGTCTTGACTAACAATTCTTTACAATATCATTGTATTATCAGAATTTTCTAACAAAAAAAAAAGAAATAATGGAGTATTTGTGCTACCATATTGTCTGCCTGGTTAAATGATTTGCAAAGTGTCATGGAGAAATTATGTATCCCTTGAAAACAAGAAGAGTTAAGATATATAAAAACCATACTGGTTATAAAATAACGAAATAGACCGAGATGAAATTATGGAGTGTTAATATATATAAAATGATTTGAACGGTCATAAAGAACGAAACTAACAAATTCATTTAGCCTTAATGAAGATCAGAAGCAGTTATTAATTTCATTGAAGAACATAGTTCAAGCAAGAAACCTGTGGCTTTGGGAAGCAAACACCAGCCGCCTTCGTTGTGGGCTCGAATGTGAGCGATAAGGCGCTCGTCTTCTTCTTTGTTCCACACCCCTTTGTTAGTATTAACTTTTTCGCAGTAGGGAGATTTACCATCTTGACAGACAGAATTATGTTTACAATATCTAGTCTTGCAGTAACCCTCATAGTTAACTTGCAGACCTTTGTTACAGTTGATTGATTTAGGATTTGTATCGACATTTTTCCTTATTTCATTTTTGTAACTGTTAATAACAATATTCAATCCTAAGGTAGATATTATTTCAATCGTCTAACATCAAAATCAACAGTACCACAATGGTACAAGTGGCATTTGAGGGGAGTTGTTTTCAAAGAGGGACGCTTTACATCGTAATTATAATGAATAATCATTTCTGTAATAATTGGTATATATGATGGTTGCAGATTTTTCTAAAAGTGTTAATGTTATAGATGCAAATTTTGTATGTGTTAATATAGTTAATCTGATTAGCAATGATTTAAATAGTAATTACGCGCATTGAAATAGATGATATTTGTTGGGAATTGGTATATTTTATGTACAAATATATTTTAAATGACAATTTTTTGGAGTTTAATTATTATTATTTTTAATATTAGTTTTAATTATTTAATATATAATTTTTTTTAAATAAATATATTAATTTATTGATTTTTTATTATAATGTTTAGAATAATTTTTTGTTTTTTATTAAATATTATTATTATAATTGTTTATTCGCTTTTTACAAATATTTATTATTATTATTATTATTTAAGGAATAGGCAATTGGGTTTATCGTTTAAGTCTATTTTGGCTACTACCATTATACTTTTTGGGCATATGACAAATGAGGTATTGAGGTATTGAACCTTGATCTCTTAATTTGGATGCACATAAATATCTTTTATTATTAATAACAAAAACCAATTTTATAAACTTTCAATTCACATCATAAATATATAGGTTTCTTCATGCAACTTACAATATATAAAATAGCCCATAGAGTTTTGTATTGATGGTGAATGGGTGTATTGGTAAGGCATTCCTTCTGAAAAGGTCATCAATTGAAATCTCCATGGATGTTCATTCCACACAAAAAATAAAACTTCCAACATATAAATAATATCAATCAACTTTTTTTGTTTTGTATTTGTTTTTCTAAGTTGTGTGAGTGATGAGATGACTGTGTGCTTAACCTTTGGCTTGAGAAACCATGACCCAAGGACATCTAAGCCATCAAAATCACCCTGGGATATTTTTATTTATTTTTTCTTTTTGCTAAATTGTGTGAGTGATGAGATGATTGCACGCTTAACCTTTGGTTTGAGAAAATCTGACCTAATGACATCTAAGTCGTCAAAATCACTCAAAGATCACACTCTCCTGAACCACATCGGCCTTTTAACAGGGTTGTATTTTTGCCCAAGAAATTTCGGAACCAATGACCTTCACATCACAGAGTGTCTTAATAGTACACCCTATCACATAAAAATATTAACCATACTTTATCTATGTTGGAAAAATTGACATGAATGCATCAAACATTGTCGTCATGCAATTTTTTGCAAACACGGTGTGGATTGTGTATTTTGAATGCCTCCAAGAGTATGATGGTTAACGTTTCCTATCTCTGAAGAATTCATTAATCAGGCCATAGAACTCCGAGTGCGTGAATGGTGGTTTAAAAGAAAGGAAATGCCTAGAAATTCATGGAACCAATTCATGGGCACAGGTACAATGGTAAATGATAGAACAAGGAAGTGTTACATGAATTCCTTATTTCTCCTTGAGAGAAGCTACATTTTAAATCTAGAAATAGATAACCTATGACAGCTCATGAATCTGAAGAACCATGATTTTATTAATTTGCCATATTTAATATGGAAAAGTCTTAATAAAATGACCATTACTATTCAAAAAGGTAAAAACCATGAGAAAATATTGTACCATTATGGTTGTATCAAGCTACTAGTTAGAGTCAAATTAATTCAACATGGGGGTTCATGGGGGTTCATGGGATGTATTTGTTAAATAATTCCCCTTTGAATTAAAATTATTGAAGAAGGGTAGATGTTGGCTAGGGTTAAATTTACTCATAACATAAGTCACAAAATTCAACAACAGAATGTTAGGCCTCCTTCACTTCCATCCACAAAGAGAATAACCAGGAGCATGACCACGAAAGGAGACAAAGAGAGAACTACAACCAAAACTACCTTAGCTACAGACACAAAATGATTTTATGTTGAAGATATTATGTTGCAAAAATGATAGGGATTATACATAGGAATCTCTTTATACATATATTGACAAAGGCAAGTAAGTAAAAGGGACCTCCAGCCTGCACCAAAAAAACAAGGTAATTTTTTCACCATTCTTAATTTTTCCAAATATTTTTGGTTACAAAACCAACATACACTAAGTTAGTCCAAGAAAACAAGAGGTTAAAAGCCCAAAAAATAAAATCAAAAGTAAAATTAAGTTACTCAAGGTTACATAGTCCAATCTAAATAACCTTTTAGATGCCACTGAGCAATAAGAATCACGTACTAAGATTTTAAACCCTAACAACTTGGATATTTTGTGCATGATTCTACTTAGGTCCAATAGAAGAAGAAGAAGAAATTGTTTCCACTTTTCTGGAAGAGAAAAAAATACATACTCTTTCCTCCCACACTTCTTTTGGCCTTTTCCAGCACCTTGTCTCACAACAGAGTTGATGAGAATTAGTCCTTAATTGAGAAATAATAATTTTGGCTCTCCAAACAATATTGGCCCTATGTATGTGATGCAGGAGCATCAAGCTTAATTCTCATTATTTATTTGTGTATTTTAGGGGGTGAGGTTTTATTTATTTATTTTATAAATTATGTACATTTTAAAAATAATTTGAGAGAAAAATCTAAGTGTGAGGATTATTGTAAATATTCTCTTAATTAATTGAGAATATGAGGGAATTGAGTTGGTTAGATAATTTAGGGATTAAAAGTTCCTTAAATGGAACTTAGTTGAGTCAAATAAGGGGTAAAGATATTTTAGGATTTGGTTGAGATTTGTATGGACGAAATCATGGATTGAATTTAATTCATAATTTTGTATAAATATGAAGCTTGTGTAAGAGTGATGAATACAGTGAGAGATAGAGAGAGATGGTGTGAGAGTTCATATTAAGGGCGAGATCCGAGAGGCCAATCATTGTAATATTCGGCCAGGGACGGGTTTGCATTTATAAATTTTTGGTTGTGTTTTATGCAATTATTTTGTTTACTATTTGGCTCTCTCTTCATATGTATTTTTGAGCTGAATTGAATGTGGTGTTAACGAGTAATTTGATGAGGGTTTCCATGTTAAAAAAACACACACTCTATTATGCACAGGGATCTGTTTGATTGCAGAATCCCCGAATCATTTGGTATCGGAGCCCAAAGATCACATTAATCTGTACAGCCATGGACGAGAGATGAGTGTGTGAATTTAATCTCTGCAATTATATGTGTATATGAGTGTGTGAACACAGGACAATTGGTGCATTCGAAAAACCAACATTGACTAAAGGCAACCTCAGATTTGCGGAGTGTAAGTGATTGGTGTGGTTTCAAACTGAAAACCGAAACCTGAAGTCTAAAAATGCTTGGAAGAAGTCTGTCACTGTAGGTTGGCATATTTTTCAAAGTATAGGCCACAGATTCGTTTGCATCGTAGACTGAAGACTTGAATGAGGAGCATCTTGCATGCTCAGTTTTATAGTCAGAAGCTTAAAAGTGGGTTCGATCAGTTCACTTGGAGCCAACGTGTGCGAAGAACCAACGTTGTGTAATGAACGCAGAGATGGTTGAAGTTTGAACGCAGTCCTAGTTGCAAGGACACTAGAGATAGATTGGACTAAAGGTTGTTCGGTGTATTTCTCTATGTCAACGGGCACGCCTTTCTACGAGAATGTATGAGCAATTAAAGTGTTGTCACCGTGGAGATGTGGTGTGCGGATAGCATGGTCTGGACTCAACACTGCATTAGCAGTTTGGCATGTGCGGTTATAATTTCTATTGAGACTGCATGAATATATTAAACGCAGTCACTGTGGAGGTATGGTGTGTGAATGGTGTGATATGGCTTTCATACTTGCATTCACAATCCATAAAATGAGATTGAATTCGCAGTCTTAACGCATTTGTAGTGGAGTATCAGTCAGAGTGTAGAAGGACAGTTGGGTGGACGCAATCATGGAGAATGTTGGTTCATACCGTAAAGGGAAGTTGGAAATCAAAATTACAATCAGCAATTGACATTCCTGCAGAAGACGTATTGGAAAGTAGGTGATTGCTAGCAGTTTTTGTGAGGGTCCGACTGCATTAACCGTAACTTAGGTGTGTGAATGCAGCGGAAGCATGTTGAAGAACCGAGATCTATGAGTCATTATTGAGTTCGTGGCATTGTGTGTGTAGAGCATGGATTTCGATGCCTATTGCACCAATATCTTTAGCATGGAGCCATAAGAAGTGCATTGGAATTCAATTTGTAACAGTATGGTCTCTTGTTAAGATCAGAATCAACTATGTAAGGGCGCAAATTTACTTTAAAAAGGTCATTTAAGATCTACCTTCAGTGTGTTTAGGTGACCGTTCATGAGCCTACTCTGACTGTGCAAAGAAAGAAGCGCAAAGAGATTTGATATCGATAATTAGAACGTGGTGCGAAGACTGTCAGGAGTAAGGTATTGAACGATCAGAAACAAGACAGACGAGCCCAAAATTGTTGATTTTACTGCTAAGACCATTATCTAACAGTATATTTGAGGGTTGCAATTCCAAGTGGAAGCATGGAGTGTTGAAGAAAGAGACTTGGGAATAGTGAATTTTTGTGGCAACACAGAGGATGTGAACATAATTTTGCCAACGTGGACTTGTTTTTCGTTGTGCAAGACAAATAAGATTCCTTATGTTAGTGAAGTTCACTTGTAATGACTTGTTGTGATTTAAAACTCAATGGTAGCCTCGCAGATAGAAACCAAGGCTGGAAGTACCAATGATACTACATGATTAGCTACCGGGATTTCTAATGCTATAAATTGGGAAGCAAAGGCAATACAAAATTCATCTACATTCCTCCCATTTTCAACTGGATATTTTAATTGGATTTGTGAAAATATTAACGTTGCAAATAGAGCAGAAGAGAGAAAACGAAAGCTTGAAAACAAGGAGCAAGTGGTAAAGGAGCATCTATGATTTATATGAGTTAAAGATCATGATTGATCGTTGCTTATAGTGCATGTGAAAGTGTTCACATTGTTATATCCTTAAGATAGTGCAGTTGTGTTTGTTGTTGCCTGAGAAATATATTGATGCCACCATGATAAGAGAAATTTTTGGCAAATTCTTATGAAGGAATTTTTTTTTGCACTGAAAAGAGACGATGTTGCATGGGAACCGTCACTGCAAAGAAGGAGCTGCATGGAAGTACAGGAAAACTAGCTAAGCTAAGATGATGAGCGTGTTGAAGAGGTTATGGTATGAAGGACATGTGAATATTCACATTAATAAAGACCGGAAGAATGAAATCCAGAGAATTGAAATTGCAAAGGAAAGGTCTATTTGAAGGGAGCATAAGGTTACTTCATTTCGAAAAGGTATTTTAGACGTTGAAAATTAAATGATTTATTTTATTTTCATCATAAAATAAATCTTGGGAAAGCTGATGATATTTTCATAAGAATGGAGTATGAGAGAGAGTGAATATTTTACATCATGAAAATTTATTAAGGGTGGATGTTCATTAGTGCGTTGTATAAATTGAATTAGAGTCAAAATATCCACTATTGTAATTTGGGTCAAGCCTTGAAGTCAAATCAGATGTTAAGGTCAAATGGAAATTTGGATAGCTTGAGTCATATTAAACCATTCAGTTATTGTACCAGAGGGTGTATTTTTCATCCAAAATGAAGATTTGATGTAAATTCTGGAGTCAAAGAGTCTTAAATTAAGTCAAAGGTTTGAATGTAATTGGGTGCATGATCGGCGGAGCCCGACACCCAAAGAGTTGGTCATTGTAACACAAGAATCACTGAATTTGTTTTTTGCAGCTAAGAAGAGAAAGAGAGTTGCCAGAAATGATTCCAAGACAGAGAAATGAAAAAGGTCAAGTGCAGGGAGAGAGCATGTATTGTTGATGGCAAGTAGGGAGGCTTGCTGAAAAGGGGATTCGAATGAAATCCACACGTGAAGAGATGAAGTTCACAAAGGAGGAGAAGATGACTGTTTATAGTCATTTTAGAGGTTTTGAGAAAGACCGCAACAGAAGAAAGAAGAAGGAAAATGGCATATGTAAGCAGTTGATTGATGAAGAGTATGAGCGGGAGAAAGTTGAGATAACAATTCACCTTGAGTTATTGATGGAATTTTTGTAGAGAAATACGAAATACCAGAGACATGGTTGGACCATTAGGAAGAAAGTAAAGTGGCAGAGGCTACACGCAAATAGGGAACAGCAGGTAAACGTACAGTTGATAGAAGACCTGAGGAAGCTCGAGCTGATGATAAGTGTGCAATTGATATGTGAAGAACTCATAAAGGCTGAGTGTTGGTCACTTTAATTGTTTAACAATTCAAGTGCTACATAAATTGTCAACCAGGGAAGATCTATTTATTTCAAAGGCAATCACACACTATATATGCTCAATTTCAAAAGCAAATAAATGTCATAGTATTAATCACACTAATTACACTGATCACACTGACCACACCCTGCTTTAACAAAGCTGAAGCCTACTTGAGTTACAGCAAATTCAATCCTTCTATTGCAGACTTTCATTAAAAGAATCCTGGATTAAATTAAAGGAATAATGAAAAGAGATCATTCTGTAGAAAGGAAGATTAATTAAACTATAACAGAGAACAGGACCCTATTCCTCCAAGTAGGAATCTTCAGCACCTGTTTCCTGATTACCAAACTGTCACACACTCATTCCATAAACAAGATTGCTAAATAAAATAACTCACAACTTCTCAAGAATGAATTGTATGAAATCAATGTAGTAAGTAATGAAAATAGAGCTCTAACAATAAACACGAGATTTCAGAGCTACATAAATAACTTTAGCAAACAGGGTTTAATCAAGGTGCGAATAACATAAACAGTTAATAGACTATGGGAACAAATGGGTGAATCTTGTGAAGAAGGCGGGCCCTTTCCTTCTCACAAGATTCCCCAGAGAAAGGAATTAGATTGAAGTGCTCAAAACATAATTTTATTCATCTATCAAAAAGCATCATACTACAAAAGAGTTATGCTCCTTCTCTGTTCAGAAAGATCAACCTCCCGCGGTCTCTAACTATATTCTAATGTTGATGTCTCCTCTTTTTAAAGAGGAGACATCTATTACAGTTACATCATAGAGATTCTATTTTTATCCGAATCTGATCTTCTGTTCTAAAACAAGGTCTTTCTATTCTTCCATAGCAGAATGTTGTTACAAGAATACTAGCTTCAGAATGGCCTGTGTAACAGCTTCCCTTGCTTGTATTTCCTTGTTGTCGTCATACTTGAAATGCACCTTCAAAATCACAAATCATGGGTTGTTTCAACAATGGGATTTGCGGGCCTGTTGACTGTTTCAGCAACGCAATATTCAAAATAGATTATCTGCGGTCTTTAAACTGTCTCAACAACTTTATACCTTCGATTAATGATTAAATATAAAAGTAATGTATAATTATATGCAAAACAAATTAAACATATAGTAAAGAGAATAATATTATATACCTTTGGGGAAAATGGATGAAAGTGATAATGTAAGCTTTAAATATGGACTAGAAAGAGTAAAATATGTAGTCAAAATGGTACATTATGAGGTCCTAACATCCCCCCCAAATAAAAAGGTTGCATGTCCTCAGGCAACTTTTAGTCTGAGTCAGAGTCCGGATACTGACTTTTTGCATGCAAATTACTCAAGCAATAGCTATGGAAGGTGGTATCTGTTAAAGGTCTGAATCCCTGGTTACTTTGCAATTTCTGCCATGTTGCTGCTTCACCCCTGTTAGCCAATCTATAATGAGCCTGATATTGTTCTGCTGGCATCCATAAAATAGGAAAGTGAAAATGGTATCCTATCCAATTTCATCAAATTGTTGAACACATCCAATGTAGTTAGGTACTCTAGACAATGAAATTTCAAGGTCAATAGGGCTAAAAGGATTATACTCTTGTCTCTTTTTAGAGGATTGTTGCCACAACATGTTGTTTTCTCTCAGAGTAGCAGTCTCTTTGGCCCTGATAAACTGGTGACACTCTTGGAGTACTAAGGCCTGCAATCTTTGTATATGTCTAGTCATTCCTGGCTTCTGCAAAAACTGATGATATTCTGCCACAAAAATGGCAGGGTTTCGAGGTTCTGGCCTTATCCATAGAAGGCGATTGTCTTCATTGTGCCTAGCTACAAGAAAAGCGGTTTGCCATGTGATTTGATTGGCAAGAAAGGAAGAAAATTCCCTGATTTGAACATCACCAACAATAGGATTGAGATCGATCTCTCTGTTTTCAGGCATAGCTTCATTATGAAGATACAGCTCACATAATAGATGTTGATCATTAGTGGAGGCCTCTGCAAATTTTTTGCAAACTGCTCAGCCATTAGCACCTCATGAGGTCTTCCGTCCTTAACTGCTTTCAACTAGAAATAAACAAGGTGTTCTGAAAGAAACAAAGAATAATTCAAGGATGGTTTATTGGTGGCTAATAGTTTTTGTACTAGTTGAAACATTAGGAGAATTTTATCTTTTAATTCTTTATTCTCTTTCTTGGAATCTCTAAGTTGCTGAAGTGTCTGCTCCCAGTTCTCCCAATTGGAATACATATGATTCTGCTAGGCCAATTTATGTTGTTGTGAAGTTTTGTCTTGATCAATAGCATATCGCTTCTTCCACTTATTCATTATTTCCAACTCTTTCCATGGTGCAGTTTGTGTTCTGGCATTATAAGTAATGAGCTGAGGCATAGTCTAAGTAGCAGAATCAATTAATGTAGGGCAGGATACTTGTACCTTGGTTTCTTTCTCCAAAGTTTTTGAAGGCCCTACTGGTTCTTGTGTAACAGTAGGGCATTCTTCCTTAACTGTAGATGATGTGGATGCTCCAGGCATTGGCACTTTAACTATCTTGTATCATGCCTGTTGATAGATTTTTCCACACTGATGGCACATGTATTCTCTATATGGATAGTTCTTTGTATATTTATCTTGCATGGATGTTGTATGGGCCAGGGTATAGAGATTTAGTTCCTTGTCAAAGGTTTCCCTTGCCATTACCAATTCTTTCTTGTAAACTTCTAATTCTGACTATAAAAATTCATTTTCCTCTAAAAGGGAGGCCATGGTGACTGGACCCTGTGTACCGGTCACTTTTTCTAAATTTGATTTTTTTTTCAGCTGTAGTTGGTTCTTGTGTTACAGCTACAGTTGGTTTCCTTGTAGTAGCATCTTGGATGTTTAAATTTTGCACGTTTACAAGGGTACAATAATAACAATAAGGGGGTTACACTAACAACAATAAGGGACTATACTAGTAATATAGGGACCTAATAAACTGGTTCTTGTGTTTCAGCTGCTCAGTGAGTAGTTGGTTCTTGTGTTTCAGCTGCTGAGTGAGTAGCTAGTTCTTGTGGAGCAGCTACTAACTGAGTAGTTGGCTCTTGTGGAGCAGCTACTGGTTGTGTAGAAAATGATGTCATATTACCCTGGGCATCTGGTTCTTGTGGAGCAGTGCCACAGGATGAGACGGGTAATGATTCCGAGATTTGGAAAGGTGATGATGACTAGAGTTTTAGCAAAATGGCTGTAGGGTCAGGGGTAATGGGAATGGTTTATGATTCAATGGTCGTCTTCATTTTTCTCCTAGGTACGAAAGCAGAAAAAGTAGTAGCTTGCTTTTTATTTTTATGAGAAGATTTTTCCCCAGGAGAAGGGCTATCGAAGGAGGTGGTTGCTTTAGATGTAGCCCTTGTTTTCCTTTTTGATATAGAGGTGGTTGTAATTCGCCTCTTTCTTTTATGTATGGGGAAATATGGTGGTGTTTTAGCCTGAGAGTCATCACTAGGGATGTGGACAGTAGGATGAGATGACTCTACTAACTGAGATGGGCTTGAAGATAGGTTAACTGGATTGACTAGTTCAGAGGATGGAATCTATGGGGGATTAGGGATATTCTGCTCGTAGGAACTTTCAGGGATTTCTTGGGGGTTTTCAACTTCTTGGGGAATTTCGGGAGCTTGCTCGGGAGGTAAAGGTAAATTGTTTAGAGGGAGGTTTTGTTGAGCAAAGCCCCTCTGAATCAATAGTTGACAAAGGCGATGATGGGTAAGGGAAAGTAGTGGAAATTTTACCCGTCTACAGTAATATGACATATTTCTAATACATCCAAGCAAATAATAAGGAATTTTTACTAGTCTACCATGTCGTAAGTGGCTCATTAAAACAAAGTCGTGCTGATAGACTACCTGATAGCAACCATCACAAGTTAAATAATGTTTGAAAAATTCAGCTACCTTTGGCCACGGAGGAGGTAATGAGTGCATTCCTACACCACGGCCTTTGATCTCAACATGTTCTCCTGGAAGAAGGAAGTCTTGTTGCGCGTTTAAGATGATGTGCTTCCGACTAAACCACCGAGAAACTGTGACTGGAAAACCCGAGACTTGCGCTATGTCATCCTCTAAAACCGGAATTTGGACCCCCTGGACTGTAGAATGGTCCTCCTGAAGGTTTTATGCAAATTCCAAGACCTACTATGGGTCGAATTCTTGAATTCTTTCAAAATATGCCACCCATCCTGCCTGTTGGAAGTCTGATAAGCATCTGGAAACAATTCATGGAGAGCTATTGAGTCGGGCTCATGTCTAATGGCTGGTCCTCCCATAGTTACTCACTTAGGTAAAATGCAGAGGCAAAGAGCAGAATTACCGGGCTTCGAACAGAGTAATCGTTGTGACTGAGAACATGGAGTATCAGTAAAGGGTCGAAGTAATGGATGTAAAGAGTGAAGGTAGTTTGCATGCTGTGAAATGATGGTTTGTAATTTCAAAATTCCCCCCCATGTATGGTGAAATGATGTTTTTGAGTGTGTGAAGATTGTATTCATAATGAGCAAAATCTTCTCTTTAAACTATCGTTTAATTGTATTACATAAAATTCACATACCTTATATTTACCTTTGCTTTGTAATTCGAAATATATAGTGCTTGTTTATGATAGCTCGATACTCATGGAAGAACTTTAGAATTCTTTGAAATATAATGGGGATCATTTTAGAGTCTGCTTGATCATAAGAAAGAGGAAATGAATGGACAATATTCACACAAGGAGTATGAAGAGTGAAAGTGAGGGACTGAAAGAATTGCATAGTCACATTTTTATAGAAAGGAATGGTGTTTTAGCAGCGGAAATATAAATGACATGCTGCTGAAAGTGGTGTTTCAGCAATGGAAAAATAGGGAAAATGTTGCTAAAAAGTGATGATTTAGCAATAGGAAAATAGGGAGAATATTTGCTGAGAAATGGTATTTCAGCAGTAAAGAATAGGGAAAATAATTGTTAGAGAATGGTGTTTCAGCAGTGGGTAAAATGGGAACAATAGGAAAATGATATGAGAAGGGAAAGAAAGAATGAGCGAATGAGTGCTGAAATGTTACTGGGAGATAAAGAAATGAGTTTGAATGAGGAAAGCAAAGCTTCAAATTGAAGCTTGAATGTTCTTGTGGTGAAATTTTCCTCCTTGGTAAGTTCTTCCTTAATCAAGAATCTGCAAAATACAATTGTAACATGCCAACCCTTGACAGGGATTATTAGTGTTAAGAAATGTAATCTAATACTAAAAAAAAATATAGTGCAGAAAAAAATTAAATGTTGTGAGGAGCAGAAGACTCCCCTAGAAAAAGATAGTTTGCATTTGCCATGCAAGTGGCCTTAAAATCTTCTTTAGAAATAGGGCACTGGTACAAATGAAGCCTATGACCATTTACTAGTAGAGTTGTTTTAGAATCATCAATTGTTAAAATTCTTACTGTTCCATTAGGAAAAACAACATCTACTTCATAAGGTCCCAGCCATCTTGTATGTAACTTTCCTTGAAAGTTCTCAAACCGAGTATCATAAAATAAAGCCCAATTACCTTTTTGGAACTGTTTGTGCTTGATGGTTTTATCATGCCACCTTGTTCTTTGTTATTGGATCATAGTTGTCTAATGAATGGCATCTAATCTCTTTTCATCCAATTCAAGGAGCTGCTGCAACCTGGCTGTCTACACATCAGTCAAATCAAGGTTAACAGCTAAAGCAGTTCTTAAAGTTTTAATTTCAAATTCCACAGGAAAAACAACACTTTTACCATAAACCAATTCATAGGGACAAAATCCTGTAGTATTTCTCTAGGTGGTTCTATAAGCCCATAGTGATTCAGGGAGCTTTTGAGACCAATCCTTCTAGTTATCCTTCATTGTTTTGGTTAGAATGGATTCTATTAATTTATTTGTACTTTTCACCTGCCCATTGGCTTAGGGGTGGTATGGTGTAGTCATTCTATGATGAATATGATATTTCTGAAGGGTAGATTTGAAACCATGAGAATTGAAAGGAGGTCCTCAATTTGTAACTAGCTCTCTAGGGATTCCAAATCTAACAAATATTTCTTCAAATAGGAAAGCTAGGACAGCTTCTTCATTGGCTCTAAGAAGTGCTTTGGCCTCCACCCATTTGGTCATATAATCTGTACAAACTAATATATAAATCCTTTGATTGGATGGAGGATTGATGGGTCCTATAAAATCTAAGACCCATCTTTCAAATGGTTCAAGTATTACCTGGGGGTTCAATGGCATTTCATATCTATAATTAGGTTGACCCATTCTCTAACAGCTATCACAAGCCCGCACATATTTCTTTGCATCCTTAAACAGTGACGGCCAATAATAACCCATTCTTAGAATTTTATGTGTCGTTCTTTTATCAGCAAAATGTCCTCCGTAAGGGCCATCATGACAAGCTTTTAATATATCATACACCTCATCCTCTCTAATGCATCTGTAGAAATTTGAATAACTAAGATATTATTCACCGAGATTCTCCTGATCACACATTGTTTTAGCTTCATACATAATACAGAATCTCTTCTACCATTGAACATCACATGCGGAAATAAAATCAATTGCATGCATACATTAAAACCACAAACAATCACACATATGAACACAGTATTTAATGGGAAATATTAAAGCTAAAAACCCCAAATATCTGTATATTATATGTCATGGAGATCATGTAACAATCATAGTACAAAAGCTCCTCACAAGCTCTCATGCACACCCTAAATTGCTACACGCTATCAAGCTAGATCTAGCAAAACACATGCTCCAATCTTTTGCCACTTGATAGCTAGCCTCTATTGTGTTTTTAATGCTATGGGATGGCTTCATTAAATAGATAAACCATCTGGATTGAACTGCGCAATCCTCATGGGCTACTCCACCTATCTGTGTGTTCCAAATAGCAACAGTATAGTCACAACCGATAGTTAACCTGCTCTTTCACCTATTTTTGCACTGGTCTCTATTGAAACTGTCCATGCACTGAAGTTAACTGATGCATTCTTTAGTTGATTTATGAGTTTATAATTAGTGAATTAATTAATAATTAATTCACACCACTCTCACTAATTGTATCAATTAGTTAAACTGAATACAAATAGCTCAACTATGTTTAGATTAGTTAAACTAAATACAACTCCACTAACTTCCTCAATCAACTCCACCAAACTCTGTCACATGAGTTCTAATTGAAGTATCCATGCAATAGCTCCACTTAACCCCTAGGAATAGCGTAATTCCTTCTGTCAGCTCCTGTGCAACATCTGTGCACTTAACTGAAGTGCTCCAAGAGAATAAGATAATGTTTAGAGTCCAAATATTATTAAGAGCTAATAATATTAGACATATCTATTTTTAGACTGGCAATCTAAAAATAGATTCCGCCCAATATGTCTAAAAATAGAAGTCCATCTATTTTTTCCGACTTGACCAACCATCCACAAATAGCATCCTGCAACCCATAGAACATGATCCATATGTCTAAAAATAGACATAGTCTAAAAATAGACTTTGCGCCAAAAATAGCCTACGGGCCCACTTAGTGAAGGTGACTTCTTTCCACTAAGCTCATCATCTTGTTGCAATCTCAACACTCCCTCTCAATAAGATATGGATTATCTACAACCCCTATCCTGCCCCTGTGGTATTCGAATTTTCTCCTGGTGAGCGCATTCGTGAGCGCTGCACACAATCTCTGATATGATGATACCGGATGTCAATGTGTTTAGATCTATCATGAAATATTGTATTAACCGAGATTTTGATGCAACTCTGATTATCACAATAAATCACAGTAGGCTCTAAGTGTGAACCGAACAACCCAACCAGGATCTTCCTCATCCATATAGCCTCGCATGCAGCCAAACTCGCTGCCATATACTCGGCCTCATGAACCGAGTGCTACTTGATCTTTGCTTCCGCCGTACCAAGAAACTATTATTAATTCCGATACCAAAATCCCTCCGTATGTGCTCTTAGATGTGCTCTTTCGTCCGTTGGGCTCCCTCGCCCAATCGCATCCGTGAAGCCACATAGCCTCACCTGGTCCAATCGTCCGTACTCATAAATCCATATCCCGATGTGCCTCGAGATATCCCACAGCATGCTTCCCACCTTTCCGTAAGAGCTTGGTTATTTAACGATAGCTTCAGAAATGTGTTGGTCAAAGATAGCATATATCGGGTCGTGTATTTACTAGATACATAAGCGACCCCACCAACTGTCGATAGACAGTGGCATCCACTACCTCCGCTGAAGTAGCATCCTCCTTCCTCCAACCACCAGGAAGAGGAGTGTCAACAGGCTTGCAGCCATGCATGTTGAACCTCTCCAGTATCTCCCAGGCATACTTACCCTGAGAAACAAACAATCCACCACTGCGCTGCCAAATCTCCAATCCCAGGAAATAATGAAGGAGGCCCAAGTCCTTCATCTCAAACTCTCTAGCAAGATCCTTCTTGCATGAAAGTATCAACAGCTCATCACCCGTCAAAATCAGATCATCTACATAAAGTACAATGATCTTAGAATCCTACCCTCCACCACAACTGCATAGGCTAGATCTCGCCTCACTCTTGGAGGCGAAGATCCAAGTCCGGGCTGGAAATGATCTGAGTTTTGTGTGTACCAAGCACGAGGTGCTTGTTTCAACCCATACGCCGCTTCCCTTGAGCTCGCACACACATGCGACTCGCTGCTGAAGATCTCGAAACCTTCGGGCTGCTCTATGTACACCTCCTCCTCAATGACTCTGTTGAGGAATGCAGTCTTCACATCCATCTGATGAATGTGCCACCCCATCTGCGCTGAGAGAGCAAGAATCATCCGTATGGAAGAATACCTTGTGACAGGTGCAAAGGTTTCCTCATAATCAATCCCCTCAATCTGTGAGAAGCCTCGAGCAACAAATCTTGCCTTGTAATTCTCCACACTCCCGTCAGCTGCTTGCTTCACTTTGTAGATCCATCTCGAACCCACCAATGATTTCCCTTTCGGCCTTGGGACAATCTCCCATGCACTGTTTCTGATAATCAAATCATACTCTTCCACCATGGCATCTACCCATGCGGGATCCTCCACAACTTCCTCGAAAGAGGATGGCTCTGTCACGATACACTTGCTCATAAAAGCCATGTATCTAGTGTACCGGTCAGGTGATTGTCTCTTTCTGCGATGTGATGTAGGTGCTCCTACAACCTTCTCTGCATCTTGAGCCAGTCGCTCAGCTTCTATAGTGCGCTTCCACCCTCTGATGGTTGGCGCTGCATGAGTGGTCTCTTCCACTCCATGAACCTCATCTTGTGGCTGATCCAAATCCTAAGACTCATCCTTAGGAACTAATAGCTCCTCATCTGCATGCAAGTGTGGCTCCCTCTCAAGCGAACAGTTCATGGCTTTCTCCTCCTGAAATTTGATATCCCGTCGCACAATAGTCTTTCGACTGTCTGACAAATACACCCGGTAATTGTGAGGTGTATCAGTGTACCCCACAAATATTCCAAGCTCAGCAGTTGGATCCAGCTTCCTTCTCGCATCCTTCGTCACATGCATGTAGACAGGAGAACCAAAAATCCGCAAATGGGAAATATCAGGCCTCTTGCCAGAATAAGCCTCCTCTGGTGTACTCATGCCAAGAACCTCGTGAGGACAACGGTTCTGCACATACACTGCTGTATTGCATGCCTCAGCCCACAAGTGAAGGGGTAGGCCCTGATCATGCAACATCGCCCGTGTAGCACCCACGATCATTCTGTTCTTCCGCTCAGCCACCCCGTTCTGCTGTGGGTTATGGGGTGCGATGAGCTCTCTCCGAATCCCTTCTGCGTTGCAGAACTCCTTGAATTTGCTAGAGATGAATTCACCACCATCAAGGCCTAGAGCTCTCACCGCTTCCCGATTCTTTCAACAAGTACAACCTGAGCGTAACTTTTGGAGTATGTCTCGCCTCTTCTTCTGCATGAAGAAGATCAAGCACTTCCGAGAAAATTCATCAACAAAGAGCACATAATACCTATGCTTTGCTATTGAATCTATTGAGAAAGGTCCACACACGTTCTGTGAATTCTTCATATCGTTTATGACGTCCTTCTGTGAAAGGTGGCTTTCACATACTTCCCCAAGGTACACCCCTTGCACTGATCTGACTGCGCAAGAGTGCCCTTAGGAAGCCCAGTAGAAATCTGCTGCAGGATCTTCAAAGCTCCATGGTGAAGGTGGCCCAATCTCCTGTGCCACAGTTCGCCCTCATCATCCCGGCTCACCACTTCTCTCGCCTTGCATGCCATTGTTGCACAGCCATCTACCTGCAACTGATAAAGGTTCTTGGTTCGAACCCCTATCCTCCGGGTCTCACCAGTTGCCTTACTGCGCAAGAAAGCCTTTCCCTCGCTAAAGACAACATCATATCCCTTGTCTTCTAACATCACCACAGAGATCAGATTCTTCTTCAATCCTGGAACATGCATCACTTCCTTCAATACGAAGGGTTTACCAGACTCCCTCTCAAAGGAAATGGTACCGATAGCGGTCGCACTGTATCTACCATCATCGCCCATCTCGATGTGCACTCCAAGATCTTTCTCATCTAGATCAGTAAAAAAATCTCGATCTCTTGTCATGTGAAAAGACGCACCACTGTCAAGAAACAACACTGATCCCGTCATACCTGAGACCAAGCATGCGATCAGTGAAAAATCCAGCTCAAACTGTGAGGCTAAGGCCTCTCCAGCTGCAGTTCCAGCAGCCTGCTTATTTTTCTTCTTCTGTGGACAATTAGTGGCGTAATGTCTGTGTTGGTGACAGTGAAAGCACTTCAACTTGGACATGTCCTGCCTCTTGCCTTCCGCACCAGATTGAGAAGATTTCTTGCTCTTCCCCTTATTTTCTTTGGCATCCAAAGTGAAATTCTCTTCATCAGAGTTCTTTGATGAAGATCCGTCCCTGGTACTTCGCTTTATCTCCTCTTGCACAAGATCCGACCAAAGTCACTCCAATCCTGGCAATTTCTCCCGACCATTGACAGAGTCCTGATAGGAATGCCAAATATTCGGAAGCCCAAGGAGAGCCAAGCTCACCAAGTCCTCATCATCAATAGTCACCCCCACACTTCCCACCTCATCCTGCATTGGATTAACTTCGTGAGGTACTTGGGCATACTATCGCCTTTCTCCATCTTTATGTTCCTAAGTTTGTCCTTGACGCCAACTTCCTCTGGTCGTTCTTGCTTTGGAATAAATCTGTCAAAGCTTTCCACATCAAGAATGGAGAAGCTTTACCATGAAGGCTAGACACTATGTGATCCTTCACACCCTCCAACAGAATCCTTCGACACTTTGATGTCTTCTTTTGCCATGCGTCAAGTACGGCAGCATCAGTAGAAGTAGGCTTTGGGACTTTAGCATCTATGAACTCCTTCAACCCATTGTCATCCAGCACCGCCTCCATCCTGTCTTTCCATGAAATATAATTCGAGCTGCCCTCAAGGGCATACTCTAATCGCAATCCGTTGAAAGACATCTCAACTTCGACACCAAGAAAATACTACTGCAAATTCAAATTCCACCAGCACAAAACTCAACCGCTTCAATGTTTTGCAATTGCTCCAATGATCAATATCGCTCTGATACCATGTAGAAATTTGAATAACTGAGATATTATTCACCGATATTCTCCTGATCACACACTATTTTAGCTTCATGCATAATACAGAATCTCTTCTACCATTGAACATCACATGCGGAAATAAAATCAATTGCATGCATACATTAAAACCACAAACAATCACACATATGAACACAGTATTTAATGGGAAAGATTAAAGCTGAAAACCCCAACTATCTGTATATTATATTTCATGGAGATCATGTAAAAATCATAGTACAAAAGCTCCTCACAAGCTCTCATGCACACCCTCAATTGCTACACACTATCAAGCTAGATCTAGCAAAACACATGCTCCAATCTTTTGCCACTTGATAGCCAGCCTCTATTGCGTTTTTAATGCTATGGGATGGCTTCATTAAATAGATAAACCACCTGGCTTGTACTGCGCAATCCTCATGGGCTTCTCCACCTATATGTGTGTTGCAAATAGCAACAGTATAGTCACAACTGATAGTTAACCTGCTCTTTCACCTATTTCTACACGGGTCTCCACTAAAACTGTCCATGCACTGAAGTTAACTGATCCATTCTTTAGTTGATTAATGAGTTTATAATTAGTGAATTAATTAATAATTAATTCACACCACTCTCACTAATTGTATCAATTAGTTAAACTGAATACAAATAGCTCAACTATGTTTAGATTAGTTAAACTGAATACAACTCCACCAACTTCCTCAATCAACTCCACCAAACTCTGTCACATGAGTTCTAACTGAAGTCTTCATGCAATAGCTCCACTTAACCCCTAGGAATAGCGTAATTCCTTCTGTCAGCTCATGTGCCACATCTGTGCACTTAACTGAAGTGCTCCAAGAGAATAAGATAATGTTTAGAGTCTAAATATTATTAAGAGCTAATGATATTCGACATATCTATTTTTAGACTGGAAATCTAAAAATAGATTCCACCCAATATGTCCAAAAATAGAAGTCCATCTATTTTTTCCGACTTGACCAACCATCCACAAATAGCATCCTGCAACTCATAGAACATGATCCATATGTCTAAAAATATACATATTCTAAAAATAGACTTTGCGCCAAAAATAGCCTGCGGGCCCACTTAGTGAAGGCGACTCCTTTCCACTAAGCTTATCATCTTGTTGCAATCTCAACAGCATCTTTGGATTTCATGATCAAAGCCTGTGTAGAAAAGACACCCGCTTATCCAGCTATACCTGGCACTTTGTTGAATGATTTTTCTCTTTTCTCTATGTGACAGGTGTGATGGTAACTTTCCTGCAACCAGATAATTGGAAATGTCTGCGTACCAAGGTGAGTGAGCAGATACTGTAAATAAATACTCATCAGGAAAGGAATCATCTACTAGAATATTATTATCAGTTTTTAACCGTGAAAGGAAATCAGCGACAACATTTTCTATACCTGGTCGATCTATAATTGTAATATCAAACTCTTGCAGTAACAATAACCATCTGGTAACTCGAGCATTTGTGACAGACTTATTCATTAAATACTGAATAGCCGAGTGATCAATATGGAAAAAATTAGAATAACCAGCAATGTAATTTCGAAATTTATTAATGGCATAAATTACTACTAAAAATTCCTTTTCGGTAATTGTATAATTAAGCTCAGTAGGGGTCATATTCTTACTAATAAAGTAGATTGCATAAGGAAGATGTTTTTCCTCTTGTCCCAAGACAGCTCCAATTGCAGTATCTAAAGCATCAGAAGATATATGAAAGGGAAGTGCCCAATCAGGTCCTCTCAAAATAGGAGCTATAGATAACTAATGCTTGAGTTCTGCAAAGGCTTCCTGACAAAGATTAGTCCACTTAAATTCAGCATTTTTCATAAGTAGCACAAATAAAGGAGAAGCTATCTTGGAAAAAAATTTAATAAATCTCCTGTAATATCCAGCATGTCCTAGAAAACTTCTCACATCAGTTTGTGTTTTAGGAACAGGAAGATTTTGAATGACTTGTATTTTGGATGGATCTACCTGAATTCCTTGAGATGAGATAAAATTTCCAAGCACTACTCCTTCACTCATCATCATATGACATTTTTCAGTACTTAAGGAGAGATGAGCTTGAATACAACGTTTTAGTACCTTCTTAAGATTCTGTAATGCATCTTCGAAAGACACACCATAAGGGGTAAAATCATCCATAAATATTTCCATGGATTCATTCATCATATCAGAAAAGATTCCTATAACAGCCCTTTGAAAAGTTGCTGGTGCGTTACATAGTCCGAATGGAAAAACTCTATAGGCAAAAGTTCCCCAAGGGCTAGTAAAATTGGTCTTGTCTTGGTCTTGGGGTGCAATTCTTATTTGATTATACCCACTAAATCCATCTAAAAAAGAAAATAATTTCTTCCCTGACAAACTATCCAACACCTGATCAATGAACGGTAAAGGAAAGTGATCCTTTTGAGTGGCTTTATTTAAGGCTCTATAATCTACACACACTCTCCATTTCTCGTTTTTCTTAGGAACTATTACCAATGGGGAAACCCATTCACTGTCAGATATAGGGTATATGAATCATGCGTTAAGCAATTTCTGAAGTTCCTCTTTAACAATTTCTCTTAATTTAGGGTTCATTCATCTTTGGGGTTGGCAGACTAGTCGACAACCTTCCTTAATATAAATCCGATGAGTACATAATTCAGGAGAGATTCCCTTCATATATGTGTAATCCCATGCGAATTTTTCCTTATTTTCAAGCAGTAACTTCATTAACTACTGTGTTTCAGCAACTGTCAGATCAAGATTTATGTTCAGTGTTTTGCCAGGTTCGATTTCTACTGTTATGATTTTAGAAGAGATGGTGGTTGATGTTTGAGGTGAATCTTCAGATTTAAGCTTCTCTTGGGTATCTGTTTCCAAAAGTGCAGTCAATTGATTGTGTGTTTCAGCAGTCACAGAGGAGGGTTCACAAATGAAATTATTAATTACTTCATCCTCTGTGTTGTCTTTAAGACTTAAAGCTTGTCCGATAGTCAAAATAGGTTGAATAGCATTATCATCATAATCCATCCAGACAAAATTCTCATTGTTAATCATGGGTGTAGCATGAGGGTAAAGAGTAAGTTGTTTAGTTTCGTATCCATTTGAAATTGTCATTGAACCAGATCTACAGTTGATAAAGGCATCAGTTGTGGCTAGCCAAGGCCTTCCTAGAATTAGAGGATGTCCCCCCAACTTTGTTTTAGTTTGTAACACCACAAAGTCAGTTGGGTAATTCTAGGACTCAACCGAGATAACTAAGTCTTCAACAACTCCTTCTGGTTTAATTGTAGAATGGTCAGCTAACTCTAGAATGGTTGGTGTATCTCTAATTGTGTTCTTTAGCTGTAACAATTGTGAAGTTTTGAGAGTCATAATGTTTATAGCAGCACCTAAATCTACCAGAACTTGAGGGATTATTGTTTTACCAATTTGGACTGTCACAGTAGGATGGTCGGGTTCACCATATTTAACTGGAGGAGTTTTACGGGACATTAATGCAGATAGATCACCCATAACATGAACTGTAAGGGGATCTTTAGCTTTCCTACTAGGTTTCTTTACACAAATATATCTCATGGTTCTGGCATAAATTGGTACATCTCTTAGTGCCTATAAAAGTGGAATTTTAACATACAAATTTTGCAATTCCCCTAAAAGATTAAAATCAGGTGATTCAGGCGTTTTAGTTAAAACTAAACGCTCGGGGAATGGTGGCTCTGTTATTTCAGCACCCTTATTAGAGGGTGGTTGTACCTCTTTGTGTGAGTCATGTTTCTCAATTTCTTCTTTATCAGAATCGGAAGAAGTTATATCATCAATGATAGGTTCTACTATTTTCCCAGATCTTAAATGAATATCATTACATTGTGCAGGGAAAGTAGGAAATGTAGGCTGGTTCTAAATATCAATGACTTGCACAGCTTTATTATTGGGGTTAGGATTTGGTTGTACAGGTAGCTGGGGTCTAATTTGATTATTTAGTGGAGCACCTGATGGTAGAGGAAGTGGTTGTTGAAATTGAGGAAATTGATTTGGAAATGGGAGTTGTTGACCCCTCCAATTTGAATTCCATTGATTAAAATAAGATGGTTGTTGTGGAGGCCAAGGAGTCCACATTGCAGGATCTACAAAGGGAGGGTTTTTTTGTTGCATAGGTGGGTAATTAATTTGATTAAAGGGTGGGTATTTCATTTGGTTAAAGGGAGGGTAATTTTTCTGACTAAAATAAGGATTCCAACGATTAGAAGATGTAAATGGCATACTAGGATTCATACCTTGTCCTCGAGGTTGCCATTGTCTCCTCTGTGTTAGCAGATAAACTGCTTCAGCTTCTTCTTCCATTGGTTGCAATGCTACCTTTATTCCTGGTAGAGAAGGGAATTGTTGTGTTTCATGATCTTTCTCACAAAGGGTGCAAATTGGTATCTTGTCCAATGGGCATTCCCTTAGTGGGTTTTTATCTCTGCATTTGGGGCAAAAGACAGCCAAAGTTGCTTCTGCTTCGGCCTGCTTCTTTTTAACTTGCAAGGTGTCAATTTGTGAAGAAAAAGAACTTAACATTTCAGTTTTAAATTCTTCAATTAAATTACCTATTTCAGCTCTTGTTGCTCCCCCACTAGCTGATTTCTGAACTCTTGAATATGTGGCATCTCCACTATTTGATCTATTCCTTGCATCTCCTCTTGAACATATTTTACAGAGTTCAACAATCTCATCATATGATTCTTTAGATATATATCCTTTACCAAGCATGTTTAGCATGTCTAAACAATCATCCCTCACTCCTTTCAGTAATATTGTTTTAAGAATATCTTTACTTACACCGAGATGATTTGATCTCTGCAGATTGTACTGCAGTCTCTCCACAAATTCCTCCAAATTATCATCCTTTTTTTGTACCATCTTGAATAGTTCCTCCCTCTTTTCTCTTGTCTGACAATAGTCTTGATATTTAAGCAGAAATTTATGTTTCATTTGTTCCCGTGTTGTGATTACCTGGCTTCCGAGACTCATGAACCACCTTAATGCATTTCCTTTTAGTGTTGCTAGAAACAATTTCAGTTTCTGAGCATTAGTAACACAATCATAAATTATGCATAATATATCAAATTCAAAAATAAATTCGTCAGGATCTTCAGAGGATAGACCATGGAAGTTGGGTAAGGCCGATAGTGGGATATTCTTCATAGGAGTTGCTCCTCTAGGGAGATCACTAATAGGAAATCCCAAGGTAGAGAGAGAATTTTCATCTTTTCCCTCTCCTTCAAGATCTACTCATCCTCCACCAAATAATCTTTCATTATTTCCTTCCATTGTTTGATCTCCTACTGCACTTCCTCGATCCTCAAAGTTTTCTACTGGCTCCTCAATGTTTTCCACTAGTTTTTCAATGTTTCCTGCTAATTCCTCAACGTTCTCTGTTGATTCTTTAGTGCTTGCTTCTGGTTCTTCAACACTGTCTACTGGTTCTTCAATACTCGCTGCTAGTTCCTCAATTTTTTCAGGGCTCACAAATTCTTCTATTTCATAATTTGATTGAGGGGAGCATTGAGGCTTTGCTCTTCGAGAGCTTAATCTCTGAGAAGATTCGGCCTTTGATACAATTTCGTCAATGAAAGTCTTTCTTCCTCCCCTTCCTTTTCCCTTGCCACCTGTAGGGTTAGTTATCTTATGGGTTCTGCGTCCTCTCATACAATCTGCACATCTAGAAGAAAAACATCAATGCTTTTGAAATCTATAATTGCCTTCCCCAGCAATGGCGCCAAAATGTTGGTCACTTTAATTGTTTAACAATTCAAGTGCTACATAAATTTTCAACCAGGGAAGGTCTGTTTATTTCAAAGGCAATCACACACTATATATGCTCAATTTCAAAAGCAAATAAATGTCGTAGTATTAATCACACTAATTACACTAATCACACTGACCACACCCTGCTTTAACAAAGTTGAAGCCTAATTGATTTACAGCAAATTCAATCCTTCTATTGCAGACATTCAATAAAAGAATCATGGATTACATTAAAGGAATAATGAAAAGAGATCATTCTGCAGAAAGGAATATTAATTAAACTATAACAGAGAACAAGACCCTATTCCTCCAAGTAGGAATCTTCAGCACCTGTTTCATGATTACCAAACTGTCACACACTCATTCCATAAACAAGATTGCTAAATAAAATAACTCACAACTTCTCAAGAATGAATTGTATGAAATCAATGCAGTAAGTAATGAAAACAGAGCTCTAGCAATAAACATGAGATTTCAGAGCTGCATAAATAACTTCAGCAAACAGGGTTTAATCAAGGTGAAAATGACATAAAAAGTTAACAGACTACGAGAACAAATGGGTGAATCTTGTGAAGAAGGCGGGCCCTTTCCTTATCACAAGATTCCCTAGAGAAAGGAATTAGATTGAAGTGCTCAAAACAAACTTTTATTCATCTGTCAAAAAGCATCATATTACAAAAGAGTTATGCTCCTTCTCTGTTCAGAAAGATCAACCTCCCGCAGTCTCTAACTATCTTCTAATGCTGATGTCTCCTCTTTTTAAAGAGGAGACATCTATTACAGTTACATCATAGAGATTCTATTTTTATCTGAATCTGATCTTCTATTCTAAAACATGGTCTTTCTGTTCTTCCATAGCATAATGTTGTTACAAGAATACTAGCTTCAGAATGGCCCATGTAACAGCTTCCCTTGCTTGTCTTTTCTTGTTTCCTTCATACCTGAAATGCACCTTCAAAATCGCAAATCACGAGTTGTTTTAGCAATGGGATTTGCGGGCCTGTTGACTGTTTCAGCAACGCAATCTTCAAAATAGATTATCTGCGGTCTTTAAACTGTCTCAGAAACTATATACCTTCGATTAATGATTAAATATAAAAGTAATGTAGAATTATATGCAATACAAATTAAACATATATTAAAGAGAAGAAATTTATATACCTTTGGGAAAAATGGATGGAAATGATAATGTAAGCTTTAAATATGGACTAGAAAGAGTAAAGTGGTGACAAAATATATAGTCAAAATGGTACATTATGAGGTCCTAACACCAGGTTCGTGGGATAGTCTAGTTGTTTCTATAGGTAGAAATACAACTACCTTTAAGTTTGATGAAATACCCTTCTTTCTTGTTGTTGGAGGAGATGAGACAGAAAAATATGGAGAGTCAGAATGGATATCCCTTGTCTATAAGAGGAAGTTCTCGTAATAGAAACGTAAATAAATCCTCAAGTGTGAGATCTAAATCTATAGGGAGGTCAAAATATCTAGGAAAACCTATAAAGGTGTGCTGGAAATGCAGAAAGGAAGGGCACTACAAAAAGGACGATAGATCTAAAGCTCTTGAGAGAGGAAAGGTATCTAATGATGCTCCTTCTGCAGAGGAGAAAACCACCTCAGATGAAGGTAGGGATGTGTACTTGGCTCCTTCTTCAAGTAGACATGTAGATCATGAGGCATGGTTGATTGATTAAGGCATTAGAGAAATTTTGAGGTCTAAAATGAACCTCCTAAGAAAAATGTACAACCAAAATCAAATTTATAAGAACCAATATAATTAAATATGATTATGTCAACCATTGGGGATGATTCACCATTTTTGGAGTAAAAAATTAAAAATATTAAAGAATAAAAAAATAATAAAAATACTTTTTCAACTCATATTTTGAACTTATCTCCCTAAGGTTTTACTCAAATTTCAAGCGGGAATACTTGTTGGATGCAGAATTTGATTCTTCATCCAAGGATTACCCATGTTTCATACTTTCAATGGACCCTCCTACATGAAAAATGTGATTGCAATCATGTTTTCTCATGTATTTCGCATTTTTCATGTAGCAGGGTCCATCAAAAGTATGCAACATGGTCACTCTTTGGATGAGGAATCAAATTTTGCATACAATGAGTGTTGTTGCTTGATATTTGAGTAAACCCATAGGGAGATAAGTTGAAAATTTATTTTTTTCTTTTTTTCCCTCTAAAATTTGATGATGTAATCTAATATTATTATTTCAACTATTATTTTATGATTCCCTTAGGATGCCCATTTTAGACCTCAAAATTTCCTTAATGGTGCATCCTTTCACTTCACTCCCCATAGGGAGTGGTTCTGCGAATACGATAAATATGATGGTGGTGATGTATTCTTAGGGGATGACAAGAAGGCCAGAATCATTGGACGTGGAAAATTCAAGCTGAAGTTGCAAGGTGGAAGTCTTAGAACACTTCTTTGTGTTCTGCATATTCCAACATTAGCCAAAACTTTGACTTCCGTAAGTAAGATGAATGATGCAGTTGTAAAAATAGTGTTCAATAAAGATACCTACAAGATGGTTTAGGGAGCAATGATGTTGATGTGGGGAGTTAAAATTGGAACTCTGTACAAGCTTTTGGGTAGCACTGTTATTGATGGGTGAAAAATTTTTGTGGTTCCTGAAAGTGGAGCAGAAAATCTAGTGGTCTCTCGAGAAAATACCATGCTATGGCATAAAATTATTGGACATATTGGAGAGAAGGGTCTGCGAATACTGCATGGTAATGGTATGGTAGAAGGTATGTCTAATTTCTCTCTAGATTTAAATTTCTATGAAATTGTGTTTATGGGAAGCATAATTGGGTGAGTTTCCCCTTGGGTGCTCAGAGAGTGAAAGGGATATTATAGCTTGTGCACAGTGATGTGTTTTGACCTATGTCAGTTCCATCACTGGGTAATTCTGTGTACTATGTCTCATTTATTGATGACTTGTCGAGGAATACATGGATATGTTTCCTCGGGAATAAATATGAAGTCTTTGATAGGTTTAAATAAGTTAAGGCTGTGGTGGAAAATCAGACAGAGAAAAATATTAAGGTGTTGAGGATAGATAATGGTGGAGAGTTTTTGAAGAAGGAATTTGAAGAGTTCTGCAACAATTTTGGTATAACACAATAGAAGAATACTCCATACACTGAAGTTACAGAAAGAATGAATAGACATTTATGGAAAAGGCAAGAAGCATGCTCAGTGGTGTTATATTAGGGCAAGAGTTCTAGGTAAAGTTAGTGGATACTGCATGTTACCTGGTTAACAAATCACCTTCATTAGTGTTGGAGGATAAGAATCAACAAAGGTATGGACTAGTAATAAACCCTCTCTTTCACATATTAGGGTATTTATCTGTGATACATATGTCCATGTTCCAAAGGAGAAAAGAACCAAGTTGGATAGTAAATCTTAAAGGTGCATGTTTATTGGGTATAAGGATGGTTTAAAAGGTTATAAGATTTGGAACCAAGAAACAAAGAAGGTTTTTTACAAATGAGATGTTGTGTTTAGAGAGGTGAAATATGTTATTAAACATGAAGTCCTACCAAAGGAACCTAAGAAGATATATTTTTAAATAAAGGAGGAAGAATCAGACTCTACAACAAAACATGAATCAAAAGAGAAAGAGCCATATGCTCTAGTTCTGAGAAGATTAGTTCGATAAAGAAGGAAGTCAAAGAGGTATAGTCCATTTTCTTTCTGTTCAAAATTTTCTTTACCTATTATTGATGATGATCCCAGAACTTTCAGGGAGGCAGTGGATTCAGACAATATAAAACTCTTGAAATAGACCATGGTTGATGAAATGGAATCTTTGGGAAAAAATAAGGCTTGGGATCTGGTGGAGTTGTCGGCTATAAGGAAACCTATTGGAAGGAAATTGGTGTTTAAGAAGAAGATGAATAAGAAGTCAAGGTGGAGAAATGCAAAGCTCGGTTAGTAGAAAACATTTATTCCCAGGTGTCAAGAATTTATTTTGGTGATATTTTTTCTTCTATTGCCAAGTTATCTTTGATTAGATTAATTGTATCTATTGATGTTGCTTTTTATTTTGAGGTAGAATAAATGGATGTGAATACAACATTTATTCACAGGGATTTGGAAGAAGAGATCTACATGAAGCAACCTGAATGTTTTTTAGTGAAGGGTAATAAAGAACTGGTATGCAGGTTAAAAAAGTATCTATATGGGTTAAAACAATCACCAAGGATGTGGTATCATAAATTTGATACATATATACAGGGACTTGGATTCACCAGAAGCAAAGCAGATCATTGTGTGTACTTTAAATTAATTGGTGACCATGTTATTTATTTGGTCTTGTAAGTGGATGATATGTTTCTAATTGGAAGTGACAAAGAAACTATCCAGTATTTGAAGACCCAATTGTTCTCCAAATTCGACATGAAGGATCTTGGTGTTGTAAAGTATATTTTGGGCATGGAAATTAAATGAGTTCAGGAAAAGAGGAAGCTCTATTTAAATGAGAGGAATTATGTTGAGACAATATTGCAGATGTTTAATATGGAGGATAGTAAACAAGTGAAGGTTCTTATTCCTATAGGTGTGAAGTTATATGTTGAATAGTGTCCCAAGTCACAAGAAGATGAATAGGACATGTCTCGTGTTCCGTATGTGAGTGTAGTTGTTATCCTGATGTATGAAATGGTTTGCACCAAAAAAATCATTGCACATGTAGTGGGAGTATTGATAAATATTATGTCAAAACCACGGAAGGAGCATTGGACAATAGTGAAGCAGGTTTTCAGGTATTTGTGTGGGACTGGTGATTATGGTTTGTGCTACCAAGGAAGACCATGATTGGACAAAGTTTTGGAAATTTGTGGATTTTTTGATGCAAACTAGGCTGGAGATCTAGATCAAAGAATATCTACAAGTGGGTATGTGTTTAAAATATTTGGAGCAGTCAGTTGGATGAGAAAAAGATAGTCTTTGGTGGCTTTTTCAACTACATAGGATAAATACATGGAAGTCGCTCATACAAGAAAGGAAGTAGTTTGGTTGCAGATATTGTGTTCAAGTATGGGGTTGGTATATCGAGCTATAAGAATATAATTTGACAACCAAAGTGAAATATTATTGGAAAAAAACCCTTCTTATAATTCAAAGAAAAATCATATTGATGTCCAGTATCACTTTGTGAGGAATCATTAGAGAACTTTTGAGGTCTAAAATGGGCCTCATAAGAAAAATGTACAAACAAAATAAAATTTATAATAACCAATAGGATTCAAGATGATGATTTCAACCATGGGGATGATTCACCATTTTTGGGGTAAAAAGTGAAAAGATTAAAAAATAATAAAATAATAAAAATATTTTTTCAACTTGTATTTTCAACTTATCTCCTGAAGGTTTTACTCAAATTTAGAGTTGGAGTACTCATTGGATGCAAAATTTAATTTCTCATCCAAGGAGTACCCATGTTGCATACTTTCGATGGACCCTACTGCATGGAAAATGAGAAATACATGAAAAAACGTGATTGCAATCAAGTTTTTCATGTGTTTATTATTTTTCGTGTAGCAGGATCCATCGAAAGTATGCAAAATGGGTATTCCTTTTGATGAGGAATAAAATTAAGCATCCAGCGAGTGTTCCCACTCAAAATTTGAGTAAACCCATAGGGAGATAAGTTGAAAATGAGTTGAAAATTTCTTTTTTTCTTTTTTTCCTCTAAAAATTGGTGATGTAATCTAATATTATTTTATTATTTCCACTCTTATTTTATAATTTCCTTAGGAGGCCCATTTTCGACCGAAAAATTCCCCTAATGATGGTTGAGGAAAAAAATGCGTTGCTGGTATTGCAGCCTGTGAGCACTGAGAATTTTTTTTCGTGTAGAGAAACAATGGGTATTGTAGGGTTTGACCAATGAATAATCTCTCCTGTGACCTCCTGTGTGGAAAGAAAACAACAAATGGGATAATGTTGGACGTGTGTGATATTCTTTACACGACTAGCCACACACACTATACATTTCATCGGGCGTAGTGGGAAGGTCACATGAGGGGTGACATCTCCCCTATCGGGGGGTTCGTAGGGGGGTGGTAGCCCCTTGGACGAGGTCCAGGGCAGTTCCTCGAGATTTTTTGTTATGCGGACCCAATAATATTTGGGTAGACCCAAGGATGGGGGGTGGACCCAAAGATGGTGGCAAAACCTACCCATGGTTTTGTGCATGGTTTTTGCACATGGTTTTGGGCATGATGGTTTTCTTCCCATGGTATTTTGTAGGTCTGGTCAAGGGAACTAAGATTATGTTATAATATAGGGTTAGTGGATTATGGTTTATGAATTCTTCGGCATGTATGATGATGATGATGATGATGGTTAACGTCCACTGAGACCAAACTTTGGTCTATTGGACCTATACTTTTCTTAGTTCTTTATTGTCTGGCTTCGCATATTTCTTGGCGAGATTGGTGTTGTAGCTTTCTTTTTCTTCTCTAACGGTCTTCAACTTCCTTTATCTTGCACCTCCTTCATCTATTCTAATTCTTGGGACACCGGTGCCTTATCTTCTGGACCGGGGGAGATCCGTTTTGTCACAAATGAATATTTTCGTTGTATTTGAATCCTCATAATTGTTGATGCTTGGAGGGGTTTTCAAGTTCATTTTTTCGTTGGGCGGGCTTCTCGTTTGTCTTGGAGGGTTGTTTCTTTCTTTCTTCTTGATTTCTTGCAATTCAAAGTATTCTTCCTTGGTTGTCAGCAGTAATGTTCCTTTGTGCTCCTTCCCACCATGTAGATCCATGGTGATTCTTTCTAGCCGAATTTTTTCCGGGGAGACTTTGGGCAATTTTTGCTATATGGCCTATCTCAAAGCAAGGATTGACATCCAAGAAGACACTTTCTACATATATGTATTGTAATATTGGAGTAATATAAATGAAAAATCAATCTAGTAGTCCCAGCTTTTTGGATCCAAGAGGAAAATCTCTCCGTATATTTATTTTATGTTGTTGCTATTGTTTATTTTTTTGTTTTAAGAATTCATTTGTAGGTAATTTTTGTACAAGGTAAAAACCTACAAGAATGTCAGTGATGGAAGAGGAGTTGACTTGGAGTGAGTCAGAGAGACCACGAGGAAGAAGTACCCACGTTGAGAAACTATGACAACATGGCGAATGAATTCTACGAGCTAAAGATGGGATCTGGCACTGATGAGGAGTACACTTGAATATTCTTAGAGCGTCGAGGTATGTGCCTTATCTCGAAGGAGGAGAAAGCAATGATTCAGAGACCATTTATGGGTTGTGGGTAGAATTCAAAGACAAGATTGAGTTCGACGAGCTTATATCATTGAGTGAATCCATCGTAAAGATAAAGTATTGTTATGAGAAATCCAAGTGCGGATATGAGACTAAGCGGGATTGGAAAGTGTACGAAAAGATAAATGAAAATGATAAGAAGGAAGGCTCTGCAGACACAAAAGAGACCGGAGTGCCCGCTTAAGAAGTTCAATGCATCCTCGATAGAGGAGAAGAATTTGGTTTGAGGAGAAAAACAAGGGTGCATGTTTGAATCCTTTACAATATACTTAGGAAAATATCATCGCAGAAATTTTCCACAAAATTAGGGTGGTACACCATATTTACAAAGGTTTCAAGAAGCACCGATAAGGGGGGTTATTGGAAATAGTATTCCTCGTATTTACGCAACATTGGATAGCAAGCAACATCACTAGCGTATATTATTGAGATTAATGGTAAGACATTTAATCAAGTTGTTTCTATTTTGATCGACCCCGGATCTAATTATAGTTATGTGAATCGGCGTCAGATACGTGTGATTTGAATAAAGAAGGAATACAAAATCTTGGTTATTGGCACTGCTGTGCAAAAACAAAGTTCATCATTCGGCAAGACCTTGTGTATTTGAATTGAATGGTATTCCTACATCAACACATTGAATGTATTATTGTTGGGGTTATACAATATGTCATATGGACCGGTTGTATCTTCATAAGACCAAGGTGGATTGTTATTACATGGCCATTAAATGCTTGTATGACAATGGGGAACAAAGAATACTACAGGGTAAGAATAAGTGAAACACTCGCTAGGATGGTGACAACTATGTAGGAAATGTGTATTGCACGAAGGGGTGTGTGTTATTAATAAAGGCATATTTTTGGGCCGACAAAGGTGAGGAAGTTGAGGATCCGGATGCCTTGAGAAGGTACCCGCCCCACAACAGCTTTCAAGATGTGTTCCGTATAGATATTTTAGAGTTGTCACCTCATAGAGAAGTGGAATTTTCTATTGAGTTGGTACCGCAGGGCAAAAGACTTCTAATCAAAATGCACTACACAAGACGATCACTCCGTACTAGTAGAGCTCAATTTTTAGTTGAAGGAAATTCTTGAAAAGGGGCAATATTATGCCAAGTGTGTCACCGTGGGGTGCACTAGTGTTGTTTGTGAAGAAAGGATGGTATTGAAGCAGTGCTTTGATTACGTATAGCTGAACAAGGTGACAATCAAGAATAGGTGGTATCGTTTCCGAGGATCGATGACTTGTTCGACCGCCTGAAGGGTGCAACAATGTTCTCAAAGATTGATCCGAGATCAAGTTACCATAATGTATGCATAAAAGAAGAGGATATTTACATAACAACTTTTAGGACCAGCATGGGAATTATGAGTTTGTTGTAGTTCCTTTCGCTTGACTAATGATCCAACCCGCTTTTATGTGCTCGATGAATAGTGTATTACGCTCCTGTCCGGATAAGTTTTTTATCGTAACCATTGATGATATATTTGATATATTGTAAGAATGAGGAAGACTGCGTTTTATATTTAGCAACATCATTGAGATTGTTGAGAGAGCACCATTTTCATGCTAAGTTCGGAAGAAATGCAATTTCTTCTGCATAAAGGTACATTATCAGACATGTGGTTTCCAAGGAAGGGTATAGCAAGGATTGTTACACAATATTTTTTCACACTCCTATTCCATAACTGAAGTTTCTTCCTTTGTGTCACTCATGCCACAAATTTCACAAAGTGACAAATCCCGTGAAAACATGTTCACCATGAATGACATGCTCAAAACATCCCAGAAGAGATGGAAAATCAATGTATTAAAGAAATTAAGTGAGAAAAAATGAAAACCCTAATTTGAAACCTCAAAGGTGGTTCTCTCCTCCATGGTATAGTTCTTTTCACCCTGGTGGCATAACCCATAAACAATGTTGAAAACACGAGAATTAAATTAAAAATCCGGCGCTAGTCCTCTTCGCACAGTTCTCCAAAAATGGGACAGCAGCTTCATCTACTAGAAGCCTCAAGAAAGAAATTCGGTATTAATTAGTCGCGAATTGGGTCGAGTTCTCCCATTTTGATTTCTTGATCCTACCTTTAATGGTTTTCCCTTAATATGTGGAACTTCCTCCTTATTTAATGGACCCTTAACCTCTTCAAATTTCTTCCCATAAATGAATTCCATGCTTTCCCCAAATGGTTGTCATCACGTTACCTTTCTAGTCCCGGAATGTACCTAAATGTTTCCAAAATCATAAGGAAAAGGAGTTTCGAAGTCTTTGGATTGGATTTAAAAACCCGTCCTCAAGGAGGTTTCCAACATCAAGTCATCATTGTATGCTTCCCTCTTTGATTTATCAATAATAAAACATGTTCTACTTTCCATAAGCTTGTCACTATCATCGCTAGTATGATGCTACTTGATATGTGATATGGCTCACATTATAATGAAACATACTATGCTTTCGTTTGTTGTTGTTTGATCTATCTTGCAAGTCAGCAAAAGGAATAGCGAGGAGCGTAGCCATGAAGAGATCAAGATTAATGATAAAAAATCAACCGCATAGGAGTGAGGTAGGCCATCTTCCTTTCTCATGTCATTTTGATTTAAGCTTATGATAATTTTTCTTGATTTTGTCTCGTTTGTTACTAGACCCAATCTGTTGGATCATCGTTTATATCCATAGAAGCGGGATTTCCCTAGATAAAAAAATGCATACCCACCGTGTCTATAGAATTTTTAGTCCTCATTTTGTATTTTTCCCCTTCGTTTAGTTTGGCCAAACATTGAACAACCCCTTGTTTGGATTGATTTTCGTATGTACCGCTTTAAAGCGTTGTCCTCTTTTAGGTATTAGATCTAGAGCTTCTTCTTGCGGTTTTTTTTTTCATATTTACCTCCATCAACACATTTTTTATCAGCTCTGCACGCGTTGCTAACACTTATTTTATTTTAAAAACAATCAATGTTGCAAACCCTCTTGCTAATTGGAAGTATGCACTAGTCTTAAATGTGGAGGTTTCTAGGTCTCCGCCGAAAAATCTAGTGTTCTTTGATCCTTAAGGCCTTTTCTTCGCTTTGCATCAATTTTTTATTGATTTCTTTCTGGGCCTTATGTGAATGAAAAATTTACCTCGTGTCAAGTGGTAAATTGGTATCTTTGATTGAGTCTTCCTATGTTTTGAGTCAATTGAAAGTTTTGTTTCGCCGCTTTAATAGAAAAAACAAGTTTTTTCATTCATAAGAAATTGACTTTTGCATTTAGTTATTTTTCATTTCAAAATTTACTTTTCTTTAAGTGCAATAGATTACTTGCATAGAAAAGTTATTTTTTGGAATTCATTATTGAAAATAGATCACATTTTTCGCACTGAAAACTAAGCACATTTAGCATTAGATCACCAAAACAAAAATAAGTGAAATTTCTTATAAGTGCATCTTAGTAAAAGTGAAAATATTTTTACTTTATGAAATGCTGCATTTGGGGATAGTGAAAGTGAAATCATCTTTTTTCTTTTTCGAATTTCATTTGGAAAAGTGAAAAGTGAAAAAATAGTTAAGTGAATTTCGCTTGCTACATTGTTTTTTTGATGCATCATTGTTTGAAATCTCTTTTCCTTATTATTTTAGCTTTCATCAAATGAAAAGCGCACTTTTCTCTATATTTAGCTACATCACAAAGCCACAGACATCGCTTTGAGCCCCAAATTGAAACTTAATTCAAGATCAACTTAAAATTTCAATTGTCAAGGATCATTTGGAATTAATGCATACTAGAGGTCTAGGCTAGAGACGTTAAGCTTCATTGTCGTAAAACGTAGGAGCCGTCGTTAACTTCCTACACTGCATCCCGGGTGTTATCACCCAAAAAAATTCAAAATATCATATGTCAACATTGTTTTTTATCATGGTCTTAAACAAGTCCGAAATTAATTTTTAGTTTGGTTAAGGGTAGGTCATAGTTTTTATAAGTTTAAAGGTCATCATTTAAGTTCAAATAAAGTCCTTCAAGGTCCATTCCATGATCAAAGAATTAGATTTTTCATTTAGGGGTCATTCCATTAAGTTTTGAGCTAAATTTCTGCAATTAGCCAGAATCCACCGTTTCGTAGTTTCGTTAGTCTGGAAAATGAGGAAATGCGCTATGAAAGCATTGCTACTTTCGTAGCTACAAACTATGAAAGTGATGAAACAAAAACCTCGTCAGTTTTAAGTGAACAATTCTGCCATGTTTTCTTGAGCACTGAAAAGAATTTAGAAAATTGAAAGAGGTTTTTCTTCCTAACAGTCCTAAATAAAAAAAAACCTCTCTCATTTCCTCAAATTCATTAGGAGGTCATCGAAATTGATAAATTAAAATGCATTATGAAACTACTATTGCTAAAATGTCAGTGTACATGACTGCTTAGCACCAACTTCAAGTTCAATGTCAAATTCAAAAGTATTTTTGAATTATAAAAGAGGTTTATTTTTACTTCACACCCAAAACTACAAAAAATCTCTCTCAATTTTTTCACAGTTTTATTAGTTGGGTGATAAAATGATTTCATTGAATCCCTATTTCTGAAACAAAGTTTTCCGTTTTACACATGTTTTTCTAAAGGCCATTTCTGGACACAGGAGATGCTTTTTCAAAACACGAAATGATTTTTTTATTTAATACATAAAGTCCTACAAAAACCTCCTTCATTTTCTCAAAATACATCATGGAGTAAGAGATATAAGCTCATTTCAAGACCTATTTTTCTACAAAAATAGGAGAAATCTGTGTATAGTTAAGAAGTTATAAAGGTCGAAATGGGATCGTGTTTTCAATTCATATGACTATTTTTTTTTATAAAACCAAAGGGTATTTTTAAGTCTCAAGACATTTGGTTTTAAATTTTGAAGAAATCTGCCAAAAAATGCTCACTCAATAGCTAGAGTACACAAGGCAAAATCAATGAAAAGCGCTACGAAATCGCCGTAGCATGCTTTTTCACTCTCTTAAATTTTGGAAGAAGAGGTATGAAGAATTCGGAAATTTCAGAAACCGTGCTAAGTGATAATGAAGATAAACTGAAAATAAGAAGCCAAAATTTTGAAGATAAAAGGTTAAAAGGACTGCGGTTACGGAAAAGTACGAAACTCATGGTTGCTTTCTAGAGGTGGTCCGTTTTCACTATTTGAGAAGTTCGAAGTTGATTTACACACCTGGAATGAGGGGATGATTTTGGAAATATTATATTCATGTTCTTGACAGAAATAGCATCAAATTTATGGGTTAATAGTGGTCAAAGTGTCTCAAGAAACTAAAAGAATCCTAAGCCTAAAAATAGAGGAGCGCTCTTAGGGGTTTGAGACTGTACATCATCAAGATTATGGCCCAACAAAGTTGGAGCCATCATCAGATTCGAATTTATGGAAATATAGGTGGAAAAATTATGTAATTAAGTTTAGATAAATTTGTTTCTAACAGATTTAAAATATTTCAACTATTAAGACCTTGTATTAGGTTTATAATTGTTTTTGTAATAAATACCCAGTGTTTTATGGTTAGATAGGTGTCAAAGATAGGAATTGATGCGTATAGCTGTGGGAGAATCTTATTTTATGATGTAAATTATTTATTAAATGCCAAGAGGTCGAATTAGCAAAGGGTTGGAGAATTTTTGGCAAAATCGGGCATATTGTAAAAGACTAAGCTCGTGCCTAATGCAAGAGTTTCTACTCGATTAACTGAGATTCAAGGGGTTTTTTTAGTGTTTTCCTCGTCCTATCGCTGTTTCTTACATATCTTATTTGTATTGGTGTTCATATACATATTACCTAGAACTCATATTTAGATGCTCTAACTTCCTTTATAAATGGACTGGGATAAATATTTTTTACATGTTTCAAGTGTGTGTTTCATGACTAAAAACCCCGATATGTCTCAACTTCCATGTCAATTAGATTCACTCCATTTTCTGAAATTACTTTGACTCACAAGCCCAATGTATACATGTTGATGTTGGTTTCCAACCTACAGGTTGGAAAACAAGAATTTGGCTACATCAATTTGAAAATCTTTGGATTGACCTATATACATGAACATACAACTTTTTCTTCACCGAGATTCTTAAAGTACATTTTCAATGAATTTTATGTCCTATCTTTGAAATGTTTCTCTTCCATAGCCTTGATGTCCTATTAATTAGAATTCACATTACATGCCTGAATTCTTTGAACTCAAGTTATTGGGATTTTCCCGAATGTGTTACCCTTTCATTGAAGTATATTAAGCCTCACCTTCCAAAAGGAAAGCCTTTGTTATTTAGAGCCCTATCACCGACTCCATAGCCCACCGAAAGCATTCATCTTCTCAACTCGTCTAAACACAAATAATAGACGAGTCATCTATCTATATCCCATATCATTAACCCTCGAGAGAGCCCTTCCTACCTTAGAGGCTAAGCCTCACCACAAGATTGGTTTGAAATAGTTATATTGAATTTGTATGATCAAATTAATCAAGTACGATTTTTGGTGATAACATTTTTGGTGCGTCTTCCGGAGTCCGAAGATTATACTTTCTCGAGATTTCAAAGCCGAACTTCCGATGGTAGGAGCTCGTGAAGCTTTTCGAGGCTACATCCATTAGGAATTTCTGAGGTTTAAAATGGGCTCCTAAGAAAATGTACAACCAAATAAAATTTAAAAGAACCAATAGGATTCAACATGATGATGTCAACCATGGGGGATGATTCACCATTTTTTAAGAAAATGGGTAAAAAGATTAAAAAATAACAAAATAATAAAACTACTTTTTTTCAACTCGTATTTTCAACTTATCTCCCAAAGTTTCTACTCAAATTTTGAGCGGGCAATTGCTTGATGTGAAATTTAATTTTCATCCAAGGAGTACCCATGGTACATACTTTCTATGGACACACAGAAAATGAGAAATACATGAAAAAACGTGATTGCAATCATGTTTTTCATGTATTTCTCATTTTTCGTGTAGAAGTAGGATCCATCAAAAGTATGTAAACATGGTACCTTGGATGAGGAATTAAATTTTTCATCCAACAAGTACCTCGATCGAAATTTGAGTAAAAACTTTAGAGATAAGTTGAAAAAATATTTTTTCTTTTTCCTCTAAAATTTGATGATTTCATCAAATCTTATTTTATGATTTCCACTATTACTTTATAATTTCCTAAGGAGGCCAATTTTAGACCTCAAAATTCCCCTAATGTACCTTGATGACCTTGTCATATCAAATAATCAATTGGAAAGTGACCGCTTGAAGACGTAGCTTGATGAAGTTTCGTAACGAGTTCCATTGCAAGAATAAATGCGATGTATGGCCCTATGAATCGATCCTACATCCCTAGTCTTCCAAATCCTATGCCAAAGGTTGAATGGTTAATCGATATTCCTATATTCAAAGATGAAAAGAAAGACAATGTTTCTCTTCATTTGCTAGATTCCATATGCATGTACATGATTTTAAGGTTTAGTTCCCGAGGGATTGTCTCATGAATATGTTTATGGCCACTTTGGAAGGAAAATCACGGCTTTGGTATGAAAAACTTTCAAATGGTTCATTATATTCTCTTATTGATTTCCATGTTGTTGAACTCTTAGTTAACCGAGAGGGGGTGAATCACTTAACACATTCATGGACTTTTAAAAAAAAATCTTTTAAAAACTTATTTTACTTTATTAACACCTTCATTTCATGATCAACATAATGTGTGAGCAATCTTTATTTAAGAGCAGTAATTAATAAGCAACATTAGATAATGTACTACCACTTAATATGTTAGCAGCATATTAGCAGAACAGATATATCATATCAACACATAGACATCATGCACATAGACACCAGACATAGCGTGGAAACTCATAAATGGAGAAAACCACATCTTATTATTGTTGTGATGCAAAGGCAAGCTCCAACCCCTCTCACCACCCATTTTCTCATAGCACCAACCCACAAGAGGCTCCAACCTCAATTTCGCAAGCTACAACTTGCAAGGAAGCTCCAACTCCCATCTATTTTCTTGCACCAACCTACAAGAGGCCTTACCCTCACCAAATTTGCTAACCCATATTTTATCAAGCTACAACTTGATGTGGAAGCACCAACTCCTATCTATTTTCTGGCAGTGCACCAACCCACAGGAGGCTCCTACCTTAGTCAACATAATTGACATCGATCAAGCTACAACTTGATAGCAAGTTTCAACTTCTTACTTTTCAAAAGAAAAACACTTGCTGATTTACCTTGGATATCAGCTCTGCTTCCGTACTCTTCTTTGTTGTTCATCAACTCTTGCGACTCGCACCCTCCAGACCACCTTCTCGCCCCTTCTTCTTCTTTGCTCGCCCTCCTTATTCACATTCTTCGTAGCTTGCTTATTCTCTTCTTCAACTCTCTTTAATTCTCGTAGCACACTTCCTCTTCTTCTCTCACTCTTCGTCGACTTCTTTTTTTCTTGGATATTACCCTATTTTTATACAAAAACAGCCTTCATGGTTCTTTGTATTCCACTCGGGAATTCAAAGCGGATGGCCATGTCTCTTTGCCTCTACCTTCTCATCTTTTTATCCGCTCATTCCTTTAAAATATAACAATAGGTGCTTATTTTAATATTACATGATATTTGCTCTCTTCCCAGAGACTTGCTAATGCATCACAACAATATAAATTTAAATAAAACATTTACATTCAAATTACAAATGAGAACTCTAACTCACTCATTTTGTTCTGGCTTGTCGCGCATTTGTCTTTTTCTCTCGATCGTGTCTTTGTCCCTTTCTCTCTTTGTATGCCTTTCTCGCTATGGCTAACGCGTAACCCCCCGTATTTGTAATCGCATTTTTCATTTTTATATCGCTTTATATATAAATGAATCTACCGACTATAATTCTCGCGCCCATATTCTAACGTTTTTCATGCTACGAGTGTCTTGTTGATGTGAAATACCCCGCAAGCGGAATGGACATATATCACGCTCGTTGTATAATAATAATCGCCCCATTAAGCCGAGGCCCGGTTCATGCCTCATGCGGCATATTTTAATACAAATCGCAACCATGTTTTATATATCTAACAAAAATCATTTTATATAACCAATCGCCCTCCACCTTAAGCCTTTGGTCTTATATTACAATCCAATAAATAACCGCAACTCTAATATATGACCGTTCTGCCCTAATATCCGTACGGGCGCACAACACGTCGCAAACTTACCATCGCGATTAAACAAAAATCGCGCAATGTAACATTTAAGTATGTGCAATGTTGCGATGGTGCGATATTGCTACTTTCGCGATGTTGCGATGGCACGATGGTGCGATGGCGCGATGTTGCGATGTTGCGATGGGAAAGGGTCCCACCTTATAAAATCGTTTTGTGCGCTCCATACGATATACCATGGACCTTTGGTTATATGCTCGCTCATCGCACTTGCAAATTCTCTTCGTTTATTTGAGTTTTCGAGACTTACTGACCACAAGCAGAGTAGGACTCATCGTGGGTCCCACTCACATCGCAATCGCAACTTTTCTCGTTGGTTACATGTTCCTCGCTTCCCTTGCGATCTCCGATTGCGATTGGGGAGGGGTCCCACCCCAAGCCATTTAATTTTGACAGAACCTTTTGGTTATATAGATATAAAGCGCTCCTCTTGTATATATTAAGCTTAGACCTTTGTTTATATGATGTGTTGCACATATATGTAAGGTGATGGATATATATATATATATATATATATATATATATATATATATATATATATATATATATGTATCCTCCACCTGGGTGGAAGTACCCTTAATTTATGTGCCTTGCCGCTTGGGGTTGGAGCATTCGAATAAGGTTTATGTATTATGTGCAGTTCTTACCTGCAATGTTTCCTTGAATTATAAATATGACCGTATCTCGTCAAGCCACATTCTCGAATTTCATAATGGCTCCTCGCCTCCGCCCTCCGATTCTCCGTTCTCGCTCTCGTTATATTCGTTCTCCGCCTTCATTTGCTTTCTTGTCGCTTCCATTGTATTCGCCGTCTTCTTTGCCTCGTTTCTTCTTCAAGCACACCTTCACTCGTCTCCGCTATCTTTCTCCGTTTCTATCTCTTCTTCTTGTTCAGTGTTGCTCGTTTCCTTCTTCAAATGGTCCTTGCCTCGCTTCTTTCTGCCCCGTTTCTTCTTTTTTGCTGCTTCTTGCTGATGCTTCAAGTGCTCCTCCTTTGTCATCTCCTTGCCTTATTACTGTTCAGGTTGCCTCCTTGTGTCTTCTTTGCCATCAATGACAACATTTGGTCAGCCTCCTCCCCTTTTCTGCATTGACAGCAACACCTCCACCAATAATCCAATGCTTCCTCCAAGTCTTTCTCTACCTCGGCTTCTTTTGAAGACTCTTTCTTCTATTACCTCTCGCTTTCTCCTTTGACATCAATGGAAAAGGGTTGCACATTTCTTGTTGTTTATTCTCGTCTTTTGCATTTCTTCCTCTCGTAGTTATGCTTAGGCCCTCTTCTACCGATTTTGGTAACATGCTGCTCTGTAGTGATGTACAAGATTTGTTGAGAGAACACTTTATGATTATCATTTTGTCGCCATCACAAGTTGATACAACTTGTGCTAATCGACTCCTTTCACTTGTATAGAGCCGAAAGTGAGGATAATGACACTATAGAACACATTGTATTATCTTTAACTAATCGCAGATGCACTATTTGATTTAAAAACTAAAATGCCGATAAGGCTTCAAACATACTTCGTCTTTAGTCTCGATGTAGTGAGCTAATATATTTCTGTTGAGGAAGATTGTAGATGGAATAATGTCTTCTTCCTCGCAACACTATCCGTAGTGAAGCGCATTTGTTCAATTGTGATGAAGCCAATATGTGTTATGGTTGTGGTTCACTTTTCTTGCATTCAATGTATTTGTCAATCTCACTTATCAACCATGCAATTCATTTATGACATAAGGATAGTATATATTTCAGTAATTAATCTCTCTTTAAAGGTTGATTACCAATAAATTCTTTGTGTTGAAGTAGTATTTAAAAAAAAAAATTGAGCTTTAGATGGTAATCACAAACTTAGTCCTTTATTCTTCGATACTGACCTGTTTCATCGTGACGAACTTCTACAAATGCATATTCAAGAAGTTTGATTGAAAACCCAAATAGCCTTCATACTGCTTTCAGAATCGACCTTAAGAAAGGCCTGGAGGCTCTTTTTCCATAGTTCTTTGATCCTCGTGGACCCCTATCATACCGTCGCTCCGGCCGATAATGCTTGATAACTGTTGATAAGCATGCTACTTGTACCTAAACACCAATTGATATTACTTTGGTAAACTGCGTGTATGCTCACTTCTCAGCTTGCACATTTACCCATAATTAAGTACATCTATTATTGAGCTTCCAACGTTTTCAACAACAATCATCAATATACCTAATCCGATCTTGGTCCCATTAATCTTTTCTTCTCGTTGATGTCTCGCAGGAAGTCATAGCATTTTCTCTTTTTTGGGACTTCTAGAACCATTGTCGCTTTACATACAATTCAATTGTTCTATATATCTCTGTCCACTCCTTATGTCTATTCATCCGTTCAACGTAATCGTGCACCACCATATATAATTGCTTTTCAAAGCCTATTCTCAAATACATATGAATCGGGCGATGTATGTTTATTACCATCCTGTGTTCTCGGCCACTTGCTTGCATTCTTTCGTACACATATGAGTTTTGAACTTAATGGTTGAAACTCATATTACAAATTCAATTCACCTTTTTCCCCGTACTTATTCTGCAGCCAACCTCCGTAATCTCTGTGTACTTACCGACCCATAATTTTATCCTTATGTTTGATCACCTATTCACTATCCCGTAAATTCCAATATTTCACTTAACTATGTGTAAAATATCCCAAAATTTCATTGTCCGGCCTATTTCTTTTCCCCAATCCTAGCACTCGGCATGTTCTCTTTATTCCACGCCTGCAAACTTAGCCATAGCTAAGTCTCGGTCATTTTTAATATCTCAATTTTCGCTATAATCGACATTCCATTACATGTACATGTATTAGGCCCCATTCGTTATACAAATATTATATATAATATATCTACTCATATATTATTAGATAATTGAAATCTTTTATTAATTAGAAACCTTAGTTCCCACCGTTTGTTAATAACTCACGATTTTAATAAACAATATAAACCAAATTTATTGCATATGATCATTTTGCCCACAAGACAATCAAGGACCAATCAACGCGCACACCTTGTTAACCCCCGGGCTCTTCCTTTAAACTTCGCGGTGTCCGCGAGTGATCACCGCATGTCGGCTCACTGCATCGACGCCCCGCCCCCGTCCATTTCGTCCGTGTCCCTGCATTATATATAATGCGAAAGGCGCACTAGGCGGCGCTTTTGAAATGGGTCCCTCACAAGGTGTCGATTCCCATATGGAATCGCTCCGAATTCGAAAATACCACCGCTCCGGGAGAAGCAAACTGCGGCAGTGGTTACAAATCCGCGTTCTTCACCTGCTCATCCGGCTAAAGGTTCCACTTCTCCTATGCTCTGGTGTTTCGGCCCCACACTTCCGTGTACAACATTAACTCGTTGTTCCAATATGTTCAATGACAATTATTCCACCAAATACTATTCCACTAAGCCTATTCGCACACGATTTATATATTCGATATACACACCGAAGCGTATAACCACGAACATTCCGCAGTATATGTATTAACACAGTGATTTTAGTACACTATCGCAGTCAAAGCACTCTTACGCACCCTAAAGCACCACTAGAACTCAATCATATACATGATTTCAATTCCGTTCTTCTCGCATAGAGACTTTATTATAGGCGCAGTTCTATCGCTTCCGACGTATCCTTGGCTATGGGATTCGAACTTCAATGACACAAATCCATTATCCTTCATCAAGAAATATTATACACACATTTATACATGATTTAACTGCAAATGCACAATGCTTAAAGGTCCTCTGCTGCTACGAGTTAAACAACAAATGCAATAGCTAAGCCGAGATAATTTCATATGATTCGACCAGAAGACATAAAACTATACATGGAATTTATTCACAAATCTTCATAAACAGACATATGTATATATACGAAAGCGATAGATCTCGTAGAAAATTCTTACACTCTGGCAACAGCGTATATTCAACTCGTACGGTCAATATCCTCCCATATTGTTACCCAAGAGTGTTCTCTATCTCTTCGTTAGCCTCTCGGCTCCCTCTCTCTAGTCCTCTTCTTCCATTTAAGCACCGTCCAACTCATCCCCAAGCAAGCATGTCTTACTGCTGGTGGTTTTAGTCTTCATCAAAGTCTATGCTCAACCAATTGCTCAATAATTCATCCGCAAACCCATTACACCCCTTCGTGCCTTTTCAACTCCACCGGCCCTCTCGTTTCTAATTCCTTTTTTCCCGATTCATAGCCGTTCTCATTACATGGAGCTCTTCTTAGACTACTTTCATGGGGTCTATACATGAACCGCTCTCCCCCCGGGATGTTGCTTCGTTATTTGCAATCGGTTGGGATACGGAGCCCCTAGAGTAGTTCTCCCGAGACTAGATGTATTCATATTATGTTATTGAGATAATAGGCTCCCCTTTCTTTTTCTTTCCATACTTTATTGGGGTTCATCATAATGTCGCACTCCTTTCCGATTCATAGTTTTGTTTGGATTGGATTGGATTTTCATCATCTCGTCCGGGAGTTCTTCAATATATATGGCGCTTTCAAGGGGCCTCTTTTACTTTGTGCGTCAAGCCGTAGTGCATACATAACATCTTATTCGACCAATGTGCATTTGAGTCGATGTATAATATTTTGTTTCTCTGGATACATTTTACAATCAACAATTTTATGTCCAAAATTGTTGCATGCATAACAATAGCCATGAAAATGATTTGTGTACCTCATGAAATATTGTTCCTCATTTATTTGCTTGCTTGAGAGATTCCTCCTTTTGTCGCATCCCTTGCTTTCTGTTGGACCGGATTGGCTTTGTCTTGTAACATGATGGATTATGTCCTTGCTCGTGGCAAGAAAACATGTGCTATTTTTCATAGGAGAAAGGAACTTCCTTTTGACATCTTCCTAATTTGTTCAATTCATCCCTAAGAGCACATAGCCTTTTAGCACTTGGACCTTGCTTCATCCTCTCATTCTTTGTTCTTTCATGTTGTCGTTTTGATTCTCGTTTGTTTTCGATGTACCTCATGTTCCCCGCTCGTTCTCGTCTAGGAGCTACAAGTTGCTTCAATCGTTTCTTACATAAACCTTTATAAAAAAAAATGATTTTCTTGTTATCTTCAACCTTGATCGTTTCCACCTTCATCCTATCCCGCATTTATGATAGGTGACCTTTCAGTATCTAGAATCTCGGTCCAACCGTCCGCAGCCTTTCATTAGAGGTGTATTCATTAATAGTTCTCTTTGGGCTTTTTCTAAGTTCTTTCTCGTGCTCACTACTTCTCTTCTTCTTCCACCTTTTCACATTCAAGACTTCTTCTCATTTGTTGCAGCAGAAAGTGTCTTCACTTTCTTTGCCTCCTCAAGCTATGTCTTTAGACCAATAATTTCTTTCCTATCTTCATATTCTCTCTCTCTTCATCACATATTTTACCACTGCCCTTGCTGTTCCTTTGCTTTCCTTCTTCAATCTTTTCTATTTTACCTGTGCTGCTGTCAAGTTTGGCTTTTTCTCCACTTCATAATTTCTTCATGGTTCTTATCTCCATTCACACTGGTAGGTACCCTCAGCTCTGGATTGAATATTTCTGCTGACATGAATTTTCTTCTTTCTCGATTCTCTTCTCGTGCAATGCAATCCTCGTGTCTACTCCATGGATGAAATGAAATCGTCCCGCATTTCTTTTTGCGTAGCCTAGATCCATTATCAACTCAAGGTCATCGTTATGAAGACCGTCATATATCACACATTTTTTCGGCATTCTCCGTTGTTCTTTCGACCGTGGGAGAGTCTCGTGCGTAACCATAATACACGCAGCTTCCATGCTTCTAAAGTTCATAAGCCAACAATCATGTTTTTTAACCTTTTTGTCTTCCATTTTTAGGAAAGTTTGTCGTACTTAACACAGCATATTTTGATAGTCTCATGACTCAACCGCATCTCCTTCAAGCTATTAAGCTTACACCAAAGGAACCGTTCCTCGATACCACTTTTGAACTCTTAGCGAACCGAGAGGGAGGGGGGGTGAATCACTTTTAATACATTCATGGACTTTTAAAAATCCTTTTCCTTTAAAACTTATTTTACTTTTATTAACACCTTCATTTCATGATCAACATAATGTGTGAGCAATCTTTATTTATGAGCAAAATAATTAATAAGCAACATTAGATAATGTACCAAATAGCCCACATGTTAGCAACAAGTGGTCAGCAGAATAGATATATCATATCAACACATAGACATCATGCACATAGACACCGTATATATGGAAACCCATAAAGGGAGGAAACCACATCTTATTATTGTTGTGATGCAAAGGCAAGCTCCAACTCTCTTACCACCGATTTTCCGTAGGCACCAACCCACAAGAGGCTCCAACCTCTAATTTCGCAAACTACAACTTGCAAGGAAGCTTCAACTCCCATCTATTTTCTCGCAGTAGCTCAAACCCACAGAGGCCTTACCCCCGCCGCCCATAAATCGACATTTTTATCAAGCCACAACTTGATGTGGAAGCACCAACTCCCATCTATTTTCTGCGCAGGCACCAACCCACAGGAGGCTCCCACCTCATTCAAACACAACTACCATCGATCAAGCTACAACCCGATAGGAAAGCTCCAACTCTTACGATTTTTTCAAAAGTTGCAAAACACTTGCTGATTTACCTTGGATATCACTTCCGTTTTGTACCTTCTTCGTTGTTCATCAACTCTTACACACCGCATCATCTCTCGCTCAGCCCTTCTTCTTCTTTGCTCCCACTTCCTCCTTATTCACATTCTTCTTGGGTGTGATGCTTATTCTCTCTTCAACTCTCTTTAATTCTCGCCGCACACTCTCTTCTTCTCTCACTCTTTTCGTCGACCTTTTTTTTTCTTGGATATTACCCTATTTTATACAAAAACAAACCTTTCATGGTTGTTTGTATCTCCACTGGACCCCAATGGACGCCACATTCCTTGTTTTCCGCCTTTCTCATCTCTTTTATCCACTCATTCAGAAAATATAATAGTAGGTGCTTATTTTAATATTACAAAGGATATTTTCTCTTCCGTGAGACTTGCTTAAGCTGCATCACAACAATATAAATTTAAATAAAACATTTACATTCAAATTACAAATGAGAACTCCAGCTCACTCATTTTGTTCCCTCGTTTGCCGCGCATTTGTCTTTTCTTCCGGACTTCGTGTCTTTGTCCCTTTCTCTTTCTCTCCGTATGCCTTTCTCGCTTTTATGGCCACCGCGTAACTTCGTATTTTCTTGTGTAACCGCATTTTTCATTTTTACACGCACTTTATATATAAATGATTCTCGCTCGATCGTAATTTCCGGGGCCATATTCCAACGCTTTTCATGCCACGCAGTGTCTTGTTGATGTGGAACATTCTCAGAAGCGAGAAATCTTATATATCACGCGCTCGTTATATATTAATAATCGCCCTCCCATTAAGTCGAGGCCCATGTGTTCATGTACCATGCGGCATATTTTAATACAATCGCAACCATGTTTTATATATCTAACAACAATCATTTTATATAACCAATCACCCTCCACCTTAAGCCTTTGGTCTTATATTACAATCCAATAAGTCGAATCACAACCCCCAATATATGAAAGGGTCGAGCTCCACATCCGACATTTACTCGACAACACGTCACAAATTCAAGCGATCGGCGTGATCAAACAAAAAATCATGCAATGTAACATTTGCGATGTGCGATGTTGCGATGGTGCGATATTTATTTCGCGATGTTGCGATGGTGCCGATGGTGCGATGGCGCGATGTTGCGATATGGCGGGGAAAGGGTCCCACCTTATAAAAATTTGTTTTGTGTGCTCCATAATATATACCATGGACCTTTGGTTATATGCTCCCAAGCCTTCATCGCACTTGCAAATTCTCTCGTTTATTTGAGTTTTGTACTTATCAATTGCGTTTATAGACCCATCGGGCCGGACTCACATCGCAATCGCAACTTCTTTCGTTGGTTACATGTTTTCGCCCCTGCAATCTCCCGATTGCGATCGTGAGGGGTCCCACCTTATAAGCCATTTCGTTTGATAGAACCTTTTGGTTATATAGACATAAAGTGCTCCGCTTGTACATATTTAAGCTTAGACCTTTATTTATATGATGCGTTGGTGCACATATATGTAAGGTGATGGATATATATACATGTATCTATCGAGGTGGGCGATTCCCAAAATTCTGTGCCTGGCCGCTTGGGGTTAAGCGATTCCTGCACAAGGTTTATGTATTATGTGCAATGCCCATCGGGTAATGTTTTTGGAATTATACATATGATCGTATCCCCCGCCGGCTTGGGCGCACCCCCGAAATTTTATAATGGCCTCCGCCTCTCGCTCGCCTCTCGATTCTCCGTCGCTTGCCTCCGTTATATTCGCTTCCTCTACCTTCATTTGCTTCTTTGCTACTTTCCATTGTATTCGAATGCCTTTTCCTATTTCTCGCTTCGTTGGGTCGCTCTTGCCCTGCTCTTCTATCTTTCTGTTTCTATCTCTTCTTCTTGTCTAATTCTACTCCTTGCTTCTTCAAATGGTCCTATCTCTCGCTTCTCTTTCGCTGCCCTCGCTTTTGGTCATTTTTTCGGTCACGATGTTTCTGCGTCTCCTCCTTCGTCATCTCCTTTGCCTTATTGCCGTCTGTGAATGCCTCCTTTGTGCTCCTTGCCATTAATGACAACATTTTCAACACATGTTACATTTTATGAGATGTATGAAGAGTTTCATCTCTTTACTCTCCTCGGTCAAAGACTCGTTGTAAATACCGTGTGAGTTTTATTGAATATTTGGAGAATTGTTATGAATATGATGAGTTCATGGATGAGGAAATTTTAGAAGCTCTTCATGACAATCCCTTTCATCAGAAAGAACAGTATAGCCTCTTCCTTGGATGAAAATGAAACCCAACAAGAGTTTATTTAAGAAAATTATGATACATCTTCCGAGTCCTATTAGTACCTACAGACCTGCCACTTCTTTGATCAACGTATATGAGAATCATTTCAAACAAACAAGAGGAAATATTGGAAAATGCTTGCTACAATCATAAGGCATGTGAAGAATTTGATTCTTCATGGCATTTCTTATATCATTCTATATCAAATGATGATTACATTAATGAAGAAGTGGTGAAAATTTTTCTTTATCCTTGCTCTCTAACCGAAATTATTTGAGTACAAGCGATATGATTTAGTTTGTGGATGAAGTTGCAGTAGAACATTAAAAAGGACATTCAAGTTTCAAAATATAAAATTCAATCTCATAGTATTCATGATCAAGATCAGTCTTTTCAAATGATTTTAATGTCGGAACACAAAGAGGGGGTGTTGCTACCTTCTTAGAGATTGAGGAATAATACACAAGCAGTAAATCAGCTTGAAAAGCAAAGCTTTGAAAGCACACAACTCAAGCCTTATGTGGTTTTTCAAAGTACGGATGAGTTTTCCAAAAGTTTCATAAAGGTCATGAGGACATCAAACATATCATGTATTCTTTGATCCTATAGTTGAATACATGGAAGAGTTCTACAGACCATATTTCCGGGCTATATTTTCATTTTGAGACTGCCATATCTCATGTTGCCTTGGTCATTTCAGTATCATGTTTACTTTTGGTTCAAGCACAAACAAGATTCAAGCAAGCGATCGTATCAATGACTGGCTTCATTGGAAGTTTCCATGTTCCTTGAGTTACAAATGGAGATTGGCACTTATAGGGTAGGTAGGAGGTGTGATTGGTGCTCAAAGTTGACCTATATTACTTTCGTAGGCAGATTTGGTTCTTCTACGGGCGGATCACTTAAGCTTGAGCCCAAGGTGAAGGCCATTAGAGCTTGAGGAGAAAGCTCAGCAATTTAAAAGTTTTTATGTTTTGGCTGGTAAAAATGGACAAGAAAGACTAGAACTACCGGTTCTTAGTCTACCAGGCACACTATCCCTGGAAGTGTAGCCATTGTTATCACCCAAAGAAATTTCAAAACATTGTATGTCAAAAAAATTTTTTTATCATGGTCTTAAATAGGTTCCAGGGTCATTTTTATTTTGGTTAAGGGCACATAGTTTTTATAAGTTTAAAGGTCATCATTTAAGTTCAAATAAAGTCCTTCAAGGTCCATTCCATGATCAAAGATACATATCGCTCATTTAGGGGTCATTCCATTAACTTTCAAGCACTTATAATTACACAGAATCCACCATTTCGTAGTGCCTCTAGTTCAAAAAGAGGAATGCGATGAAAGCGCCGCTACTTTCATAGCGCAAACCGCGAAAGTGATCAAACAAAACTCGCTTTTTGGTTTTGAGGTCAACTCAAGGAGGTTTCTCAGCAATCGAAAACGAATTTATAGCAAACCGAAAGATTTTTTTCTTCCCTAATAGACCTAACTACAAAACCTCTCTCGCTTCAAATTAATTATTATGTGAGAGAAAGTGATACATTAAAATGCCTATGAAACCGTTGTTACAATGTCCTTCGTACATGACTCATGAAAGGCAACAATGTCAAGTTCGGTACTGCCAACCAAAAGTATTTTGAATTATGAAAGAGGTCTTTTTTAATCACACCCCTCGCTACAAAAACCTCTCTCAATTTGCATACTGGTGTTATCAGTTGGGAGATAAAAGTGATTTTCATTGAAGCCCTATTTTTCGTAAACATATTTTTCCTATTTTACACATGTTTTTCAAAGGCGTTTCGGACAGCCGTAGATGTGTTTCAAAAAAAAGAGAGGTTGTTATTAAATAACCACAACAAACAACCTCCTTCAGTTTCTCAAAATACATCACGTAATAAGAGATATAATCTCCGTCTCAAGACCTATTTTCAGATAAAAACAGAGAACATGCAAGAAGTTATAAAGGTTGAAATGACCGTGTTTTCACCATATGATCGTTTATGAAACCAGTGGTATTTTGAAGTCTTGGTACATTTGGTTTTAAATTTTGAATAAATATGGCCAAAAACTACTCACTCAAATAGCTTTCGTAGCGCACACAAGCAAAATCGTTGAAAAGCGCCGCAAAACCTTGTAGCATGCTTTTTCACTCTCTCTTAAATTTTGGAAGGAAAATATGTGGGTATGAAGACCTGAAATTACTAGGGAAGCTGTTCTAAGTAATAATGAAGATAAACCCTAAAAGAAGCCAAATTTTTGAAGATAAAGGTTAGGTAAGACTCCGCGCTACGAAATTGTGTCGTCGTAGCGTGTGCCTATTTTCACTATTTTGAGAAGTTTGAAGTTGATTTTATACAATCGGAATGAGGGGATGATTTTGGAAATATTATATTCATTTTCCCGACAGCAAATAGCCTCAAATTTATGGGTTAATAGTGGTCGCAGTGTCTCAAGAAACTAAAATAATCCTAAGCCTAAAAACAGAGGAGCCAGCTTTCCCTAGTTTGCGGAGATCAACATCACGCATTATGGTCATAACAAAGTTGGAGCTCATCATCAAGATTTTATTTTTATGGAAATATTGGTGGAAAATGATGTAATTAAGTTTAGATAAAGTTATTTTGAATAGATTTAAAAGATTTCTAATTCTATTTGGTAATAGGACTTTGTATTAGGTTTACGCTTGTTTTTGTAATAATACCATGTTTTATGGTTAGGATAGGTGTCAAAGATAGGAATTCGATGTCTAGCTATGCAGGTTTATTTTGTGATGTAATGATCTATTAAAGGCCAAGAGTTTGAATTAGCAAAGGGTTGAGACTTTTTGGCAAAACCGGTGCATATTGTAAAAAGACCTGCTTTCAGCCTAATGCAAGAGAGTTTCTACCGATCAACTTGAGATTTAGAAGGGGTTTTTGCGTTTTCCTCATTCTATCAATGTTTATTATATATCTTATTGCAGTGGTGTCTATCTATATTACTCATAACTCATCTTTAGATGCTCCGAATTCCTTTATAAATGGACTGATCGTGTTTTTACATGTTTCGAAGTGTATCCTATGACTAAAAACCCCGATATGCCTCAACTTCCATGTCAATTAGATTCATCGATTTTTTGAGATTAATTTGACTCCATAAGCCCAATGTATACATGTTGATTTTGGTTTCAACCCATAGGTTGAAAAATTTTTATCTAAGAATACCACTTTGTAAAGCTTTGATCAATTCGATATATGCAACAACATACAAACTTTTCTTCACCCTAGAGATTCTTAGTGTATTTTCAATGAGTTTTATGTCCTATCTTTGAAATGTTTCTCTTCCATAGCCTTGATGTCTCATTACTCAGAATTCATGTATTATATGCTTTGGACTTCCTTTGAACTTCAAGTTATTGGAATTTTCCTTAATGTGTTACCCTTTTCTCTCATTGAAGTGTATACAAGCCTTACCCACAAGGAAAGCCTTTGTTATTGAGAGCCCTATCACCGACTCCATAGCCCAATGGTAGCAAGCATTCATCTTCTCAACCCTAACCAAAACACAAATAATAGAGTTAGCCATCTATATATATCCCATATCATTAACCCTCGAGAGAGCTCTCTCAGATGAGGAGGCTAAGCCTTAGTCACAAGATTGGTTTGAAATAGTTACATTGAATTTTTTTTTGATCAACAAACTAATCAGTATTTATTTGTGATAACACTTGGGGTGATATCCAATTCCACATACTATATATAGGACTTTTCATACTTTTAGGTATATAAAAGGGTGCTCTATGTATGAAATTATAGGAACACTCTCATCAAATGACTGCTTAATTTGACAACACCACTTACGACTACACTCCCACATACCGTCGTGGAGTTTTTTGGAGTCCCCACTAGGTTGTTATCCATCCATAAGCAACCGATTCCTACCGCCTTGTAAACAAGATACATTGAACACAACATTCGGGAGATTAGTTTCCATACTTATTAGTTCGCCAAGAGGTATTCTACGGTTCACAGCTGTTTTGTAAACTCCTTTTGCCTAGCTTACCCTTTCTTGATTTATTTTTTGTTAATTTCTAAAATAAATTTCCACAAAATAATATTTTTCCGTGCACTAATCCTTAGTAGATATTAGGTTATCCTAATGGAAAATTTCTTTCATTTTTTAACAATCAAGGAAACCCTTAGGTGGGAATCCTAGTCCTTTTTCCTTCTTTTTGTAAATATTGGCGCACCTTATATGGCAACGTTTTCCCTTCCGAGATTTTCCATTGGGTTGCTAGTTTGGTTCTTTTCACCCCCATGGCTCCGAATGTCCAGCCGTTTTCCGAACCAAGTCTTATCACAGTCCCCATATTACTAGTATAGCCCCTTATTGTTGTTAGTGTAACCCCTTATTGTTATTATTGTACCCTTGTAACCCCCCATATTACATGTTATTGTGACCTTAAATTATTATTGTTAGGTCGTGCTATGATTACATCGTGGCCCCACTAGGATTACATTATGGCCCCATGGACTCCATATACAGTAGCGGAGGTTTTTTTAATTTGAATCATCCAAGAATTGTTCATTAATGTAATGTACCGGAGGCTTCTCGAAGTGGTCACTTATTTATAAGGTGTTTTTATTCTTTTCTTCTTATTTTTGGAGGTATTTTCACAACATTCGTACCGTAGGTTTGAGATTCTAGGTTTGGCTGCCCAAACAAAGTCAGCATGGAATTTTCGCTATAACTTTTTTTCTACGAAGGTTTTGAATTTTAAATGTTAAGGGTGCGAAGCGAAAATCCCGAGGAACGTCGTCAAAATATTTTAGAGCTTGTCTACAATATTTTCGAAAGATATGATCTCGTGCAAGTTAGGTCATTTTTCAGGCTCCCTAATTTAACATAAAAAGGTCATCGTGGTATTTTCGGTAATAATTTTTTTTATACGATGTCTTAAGCTAATTATGAGTGCGAAGCCACAATCCTAAGGAACATCCTCAAAACATTTCGTATATTGTTTGCCAACATTTTCGTACATGATCCGTGGAAGTTAGGGCTTTCAGCTTCTCGAATTTCATCTCAAAGAGGATAATAGGAAATATTCATAGCTCTCTCTCCTCGAGCATCGGATTGAATGTCAGAAAAGCAGGCTACAAGCGCACAATGTAGTTTTTTTTATACTGACCTCAGAGCCATGAGGAAATAGTGACACGTGGCAACTTGTACAAAGCTCACTCTACTAAACCAGTCCAAAATTGGGTCATTATTTGAGATTGGACACACTTGCCTGAAGAATCCAAATTAGATCGTACGTGCGGAATTTGAAAGAAGTTTTAGAGGGCTACTACAAGGCTGAATTTCGTATATTGGAGGATCCAAAATTATAGAGATAATTCAATTTCAATATCGAGCTCCTCAAAAGCAAGTAAAAGGTGTGTATTTTTTTTTCCGAATTGCATAAGTCTTGTTTGAAGAATCAAGTTGAATTGATTCCAAGGCATATTGTAGAATAGACATTGGTATTGATTCTAAAATGGCCCCTAAAAATAATTCAACACCCATTAATCCTTTATAAGGTCTTCTACTATGACTCATGAAGACGAAGAATGGCAACATGACATATCAAAATTACAAGAGCAAGTGCAAAAAATTCGCTTCCGCAAAGAGCAACAAAAATTACATGGAAGTTTTGAATGTTAGTATGAATCTTGTCAAAGTGTACGAAAAAGACCACTTTAGCTACGCATAACTAATAGCCCTAACATCAAATACACGCTAACATCTTCGTATCCGTAGTTAGTTGATCAAGACAAGAGCCGCAAAAACCGTATCTATGCATAGAAAGACATTAAGCAAAAAGAAAAGAAGGGTTTTTCTCCATATATCCAATACAAGACAAGAACAATTTTTGAAAGAATTTTTTATTAAGGGGCACCTAGAGTGAAAACAAGAAGATGTTTCCACCCTCCTCAATGGGATGGGTTCTTGGAAGTCCTCGCACTCGCATCTAGCATTTCTCTCTCTCCCCGTTGGTGTAGAAAACCCGTACAAAGATAGAACTCAAAGGGAGCTCACACAAAGAACAATGGAAAATATGACAATGAAAATGACCAAAGTCGTACTCAAAATTTTAGACCCGCAGCGATCTAACAGCAACAAAAGGTGAAGAATGGTAGAAAACTCCTCCTATTTATAACAAAATATTGGGTCATTCTAGATCTTGGTGTATGATTAAAATAATATTAACCAAATCCAGATCCACCTTTATGGAATTTTTTATTATATTTGTTGAGGAAAAAGTATTTGACATGGGTCAAATCCCTATTTGCTAATAATAAATAAATAAATGATTTATTTATCATTTTAAGGAAGTGGTTGAAAGATAATCAAATAAATAATGATTTATTTAATTATTTGTGGGTGATTTGGTCATATCTAACAAAGAATATTATTCAAATAAGATTTAAATAATTATTCCTAGAAAATAATAAGATAAATAGAGATTTATCTAATTAATTTATTTGTTTTGGTTAAATATGATGAGAACAATAATTAAATTATTGTTTAATTAATTATTCCATGAGGAAAATCAAACAAATATAGATTTGTTTAATATTTCCTTTTGGGGTTTCCCTGTTTTACTCATAAACAACCTAATAAAATGTGGTTTATTGGTTATTTGACATGTTGAAAGCAATTTTTACTTAGGGGCACTGATCTTTACAGGTACTTGGGTCCATCTAATGACAGTAGGTTAGATGACCAAAATTACAGCGATTTCTCAGTCACAAGTAGTGCTAGGAGCAAATTGTATACGAAAGCACGTTGTAAGAACTCAATCACCGTACATCAAAAGGGAAGTCAGTAGAGAGAAATGTAAGGTAGACTAATGTGGCCGAAGAACTAGACCGAGGAGACGAGACTTGCAAGTGCAACAAGTCTTCTTTTATGAGAGGGTACCAGAAAGCAAAGGCGGGGGGAGGCATACCTATGCCCGCCGAGACAAAGTACAAAAGAATAGTGTGTCCAAAGAAACAAGGACCGAACCATAAAGTAACCCGGTGACAAACATGAGCGATAAAAACACAATGAGGGATCCACATACGTCGTGCCTAGGATAACACTGTGGACTTACAACAATATCCGTACATGAGACAAAAACACAACCCAAATGCCCCCTATAAGTAAAGGTCGCAAAATCAGACTAATACATGCAATCAAAGAGGCGGCCGCGCGCCACGCCCGACATCATCAAATATATGGAGCCGACCGAGGGTTGCAATGAAGAGTTCATCCGGCATGGGGGCTACCCGTAGGGCTACCCCCATGAGGATGAGACATCCTTCACACACACCGGAATTACCAAGAGCTACGTATCATCGAACCATCAAGTATACGCACCTCGATCATGTTGAAAGGAGTCGGAGTGGAGAAACAATCAATTCAAAGGGAAATGATAAACTTTCGTCGATCCGAGGCACCGCACAAGAGGAAGCCGGAACCAAGGTACACCGCCCTTCAGACCGGTCTTCTCGGAATGGAAGGAGCGAACAAGCGACAAAGGAGGTCCGCTACAGGGAGGCAAAGGAGAGATCCTCAACTAAGGCACGAGAGAAAAGCGTAAATCAACTACGTACTAATACCAATGATGATGGTGGAATGGAGGGGACCCAGTAGCCACGAATACTTCTCAGTACAGAGGGCATGAATGACATGGGGGCAGCGACCACACAATATCACTGTGTGGACAAGGGACAAAAGTGACCGAAGGTCATAATGTGCGACACAAGAGAGAAACCAAGCAATGAGGGATGAGGACTATATGGGTACAAAGGGATGCGGGATAGACTCCATGAATGCGATGATGACCCACTTGGATGCTCTAAACAAGGGCGAGTCGATGGTGCTACCACACAAAAGAAAGGTCCAATGGGGGACCATGAAAACATGAGTACAAGATGGTAATTGCCGACTTAAAATCAACACGAACAAAGACAAGTAAGGAGGCAACAGTTCTGGCACAAGTAAGCAAAGTGAAGAAATGCGATTTTAAGGAGAGGTGGAAGTGACTCATCTTGGACAAAATGTGTCCTCGGTGAATACCAAACTGCAAACTACCGTATACCCATTTTAGGGCCTTGCGATATTTTCCAATGGTGCAGACGAAGTGAGTCGAAATCATGAGTTACCAAGATGGTTCGTAGGGCAGGAGAAAGAAGAAACAAGGGTTCTCTTTTAATAAGGCGGTTTTCCTCCAAATCCACTCATTTGCTAGTGTTGCTGTGGTGAATGTAGAGAGGAGAGAAGGCCCCAAATCTGCGAAAGTAGCATACGGAAAAACCGACCGTTGGAATCAAGATCCGTCGGGCCAGGAAGAGGCTCAAACCTTACTCTTTCATTTTGACGGATTGAAAGTTCGTATTAGGGGCCTGCATCCGTAACAGCCCCCTTGTATCTTTAATGTCGCACTTTTTGGGCCAAAAACCGCGACCCGGGATGTGTTTTGAGCTGCAAGGTGGTAACCCATCCCGTGATTTGGCAAAAAGTGCGACTCCGGAAGACGAGGGGTTTTTGGTGTCGTCGATGGCCGAGAATTGGGTTTTTGTGTTTGGTTACGTTGTTCTCATTCCGTAGGTCGACAAAGATGATGTTTTTGTGCAGACATATGGCAGACATAACAGTCAATCGAGAGAGAGAGACCCTGGGGTACACGCAAGAGATCCGCGCATCGTGTGTCCGTCGTGGTGTTGGCTGTGTTTGGGTTCAAAGTTTTTGGAGAACCCTTTGATGAGAGATGGAGAGCCCTTATTGGCCCGGATTATCAGTTATTGGGATCCAGAGTATGAGGTCTTTGTAGTGCAGGGGCACAGGATCGAACTGACAGTCCAGGATATGTATTTCCTGACAGGTCTCCCGCCACTTGGGATGGTGGGAAATACGTAGCCAGTGTTACCGCGGGGGTGGAACATCATGGAGTTTGTGGATTGGCATTGTCGACCGGGTCTCCGAGTCAAAGGGACGCAGATACCGGTTGGGGACCTAGAGAGACTGGAGACCCGGGCAGTGGCCGCAGCGGTGCTGCAGATCCTGGGTAGCCAGGCGTTCCATCACATCACTGGGGGGCAGATGATGATCGTAAAGAGTGTGTTGAGTGGGACCTACTATGGGTGGGCCCAAATGATGTTGGTGTCGTTAAAATGACAGCTGTCGCTTTGCAAGCGGCAAGTGAACCACGATTGCTCGTATGGGACTTTATTGTGTTCCTTCTTTTTTGAGAAGATCCCGACCCTACGACCTCGTATACAGCTCCCAGATGGGGGCCCGAGGGAGCCCAGGATGCACCAGTGGGGGCGCCTACTGTGCAGAGGAGGAGGAGGGGTGGTCGGATGAGTGTTTCGACCTGAATTTTTTTCCCATTGGGATCAGATGTCGTTATACATAGACGACTATCCCTATAGTGGGATGAGTTATTGTGGGGATCCGGACCTACCACTTCCGCCTGGTTGAGTATGGGGACCCGATGGTAAGTGATAAGTAACTATTCTTTTTTGGGCATGTTAAAGTTAGTGAATAGTAGATAGGGTACTGATTCATGTACTTTTGGTATGCAGATATAGCTCCGGTAAAACCGGTCGGATATATGGGACGACCGACAGCATCTGGAGCTGCAGGTCTGAGTGGGTCGAGAACAACGCATAATGAGGATGTGGCCGCCCTTCTAGAGGACATCCGCCGTAGATGTGAAAGGTTGCTGACCGGAGTATCAGAGCGTGGGTGGCAGGACTTAGACGACCAGTACATAGAGCCATGTATTGGTCTACCCTCAGAATGGCGAGGTGTCATGCGGCGCATGGCAATGGCCGTTCAGGGGATATGTGATCTACAGGCTGCAGGAGCAGAGCCATTGGCTCGGGATCCGCCAGATAGTGATTAGGTGTGGGGCATGTGGTGCCCCCTAGTGTGTATGTAGGGGCAGGTGGTGCCCCCAGTTATGAGTTTTTTGTAACATGCTATGGGCATGTCAAATGTATCAGAGTAGATGGACTCTAAACACATGTTTTGCGACACATATTATGGATATGCATCTTTTTTAATGATTATGAATGTTATTGTCTTGTATGAAATGCGTGTGATAAATACCAATCTAGAACATGGTTAGCAATACTATCTACATAGTGATTCTGTTCTCGAGGTACATGGTTGAAAGTTATGGTTTCAAATTCATGCATCAAGAGTTTCACTCGTAAATAGCGTCTAAACAGCACAGGTTTATGCACACGATAAACACCATTTAGTTGCATGACAAGAAGTAGGGAATCCAAACGAACATGCAGATGGAGGATGAGATGAAAGAGGGCATCGGCTAAGAGACCACGCACTGCATCATATTCGGCCTGATTGTTGGTGGCAGTACCAATGCAGACCCCGTTTGAGAGCACAAGGGCATGCAAGGGGGTGAAAATGGCCCAACCTGCCGAGGCTAGATTCCGGGAGTAACGACTTGCACCATCGGCGTAACCGATATAGGGTGGGGACGGAGGGTCCTACGGAATAGTGTTACAAGACAACAAGTGGGGGGAGGAGGGACAATGAGGGCAGCGTGAGCGTACAGAAGACATCGAGCGGCAACTGCGGGAGGGAGTGCAATGAGCAGGATGGCTATGACTCATATACAAACTAGAGGGTGGTATATGAGGGCTATAGTAGGTATGGCGGGGACTCGGGCTGCGGGGGTTAACAGAGATACGGGTGGAGTTATCTCATGTAGGGGCGGAAAAGAGGGGGTCAAGGGTGGAAAGGACACCACATGACGCGGTAAAGTTATCTAAATCATCCGTGGGGGAAGAAAGGCTCGCATACGGAACGTCACGGGGAATGACGGAAGAACAGGGAAACAAAGGGTTAAAAGATGGGGAGCCCAGGGTGGTCGCTGAAGGGGGGTCAAGCGAAACAACAGGGGAGGATTCAAGGGGAATGTGCTCCAAGGGTATCACAGAGGATGATAGGTAAATAATGGTCGTAGTAGACTCCGTCATCTAGACATCAGGGGGGGGAATGTCGATGGGAGCGGGGGGATCCTCAAGCTGACCTGAAGCATACTGCACGAGTATGGGAGAGGCGGATTGATTTTGTTCAACCTCATACTATCGGATTACTTCTAAAGAGGCACGGTAATGCGTCAGGTGAGGACAATGGTGGGAGTAATGGCCATGGACACCGCACAAAGCACAGGGTTTGCTAGTGCGAATAGTTTTTGGGTTCTTGGTTACGGACGATGACGGAAGAGAAGGGTCGGAGACCGTAGACTCAGGGAACGCGACTTTAACCATGGGTTGAATGCGGGGCAACTCAGGACAAGTATGGGTGGCGTGACCGACGACATCACACAAGGCGCAAGGCTTTGCGGGCAGAGAAGGAGCTGGGTCAGTCGGGGTGGCCTTGTCTTTGGATGCCCCCTTGCGAGCTTTTCCTTTCTTTCCTGGAGTTGCCACCACAGGGGTAGGGTCCTGGGGAGGTGCAGGGGGCATGGTAGCAATGGGGGAAGCGAGGGGGACCGGTTGAACCGGTGTCAAAGCAAGATAGGGTTTTGGGTGACCAGGGGGAGTAGCGGCTGGAGGGTCAAGGTACCAGACGGGTATACCCAAGGTCAGGTTAGGGAGCGAGAGGGTGGCCATAACGGGGACAGAATAGACTCTGGGAGGGGGAGCCAGGAAAGGTATCTGACCAGCGGGATAATGACCAGGAGGGATGGCTCCGAGATGGTTAAGGCCTGGGGGAACCGACCGAGGGGGATAAAGGGCTCAGGAATACCAGCTGTAGGAGAAGGGCCAGAAGGAGGAGGTCCGGCTGGCGGAGATGAAGGGCTAGGAGCGGGTTGTGGTGGGCGAGGTTGAGTCTGAGGTGGCTAACTAGCCGAAGCGGGTCGCTTAAGGGCAGCCCGAGACGATTGCATCATGCAAACATTCGATAAGCTGGGATCAGAGATATGAGGAGGGGGAGGACTGGGAAAAGTTCCAAGCAGGGAGCAATCTTTGTAGACGCCGGGGGAGACGCTAATCAAGGAATCGACGGTTTTCTTATTGGCTACAGAAGAGATGGTCGTCTCCGGGGAGGTCTGAGACGGTGGCTCATGGTAAGTCAACTGGTCAATGGTGACTATCTTTCCATTGTGAGGAAAAGACATCTTGCGAAAAACCACGGATGGGACAGCAGACATGGCATAGGTGTAGCTTTGCCCCAATAGAATGTTGTAGTCTAGAGGGGCGTCGATGACTTCGACGTCAACGCAAACGGTCTTACCGGCAAGGGTGATAGGACAATTGCGAAAAAGGCCGATGGGCTGAGAGGCGTGGATGTCCCATGCTCGAAGGGTGATCGTGGAAGGGGCCAAATCTAGAGATCCGAGTTGCTTCCAAACCGAAGTGGACATCACACAGGTGGATGCCCCCTCATCAATTATACACTGAGAAACGTTGGCATTCCGGATTTTGACTAGGATTTGGAAGGCGACGGAAGTAGGAAGAGGAGGATGTTCTGATTGATGGGCGTCGAAAACAATCATTTGGTCATCAGCAGGATCTACAGCACCCACGGTAGATAGCAGAGCCTTCTTTTGGGAATGGCATGACTGGAGTAGTTCCAATGTGGAAATGGCAGCAGGAGATTGCGCCAAATCATCCACTATGCTATACGAATGAGCAGCTCGACCAGAAGCAGCATTTCGACGTAACAATCCTTTAGGAATCTTGGTATGGACCTCAACTTTGGGTTGAGGGATATGTAAGGGACCATTGGATGTCGAAAGAGGCTCTATAGAACCGAGAGAAGAGGACTCGGGGGCAGACTGAGCGGGAGGTTTGGGGTACTGGCGAGACCAAGTTTGAAGGTGAAGGTCGACGGTTGGGGATGGATCAGAGTTCATCATGAGGATTTGGTAATCGGAGGAACCAGAAGGAGAAGGTTGAGTGGTGACCTGTACGTCAGGTGGTTGGGTAGCCATGAATCCTTGCTGAGGGAAAGGATCAGTAAACACAGCTGGTTGAGTAGTGGCCACATTAGGGGGAGCATGAGGGGAGGCATGTTGTCCTCGCAATGTGGCTTGAGACTCCCACATCTGCCGCATCTATGGTAAGAGGGGACAATCGTGGGTGTAATGACCATGAACACCGCAACACGAACAAGGCTTATTTGTGCGAAGAGGCCTGTCCAGCTTGGGCTGAGTGCCCTGTTGCTAGTTAGCAGTGTTAGGGTCAATACCTTGAGGATTGGGTCCACGAGTACCAGGGGAAAATTGGTTTGGATTGTCTCTCTGCCTTCTTTGAGAAGAAGGGGGATTGGTCGCGCCCTGCTGTGCAAATACTTGCCCTGGAGGGGGCTGTAGGTGCTGTTGCGGGGTTGGAGGAGGCAAGGGAGATGGAAGCGCATATGCTGGAGGAGTTGGTGCACCAGGCTGCGGATAAGGGTAATGGTTAGGTTGGGCAACATTGAGGTAAGCAGGAGGTTGGGCAAAAGAATGAGGTGTGCCGTATCCTGGATACATGCTACCTGGAGGGGGGAAAGTGCTAGAGGTGCTGGCCCCTCCCTGAGGGAGACCATAGCCCATAGGAGGTTGAGCATACAGATGAGAAAGGGCTCCAACGATACCGTTAGCAGAATAAGATGCCCCCAGGTCGTTAGCGCCGCCGGGCCTGGGGAGGTCAAGAAGGATGGTATAAACATAACCAGACTGAGCATAGATCAGGTCATATTTCAAGGCTATTTGGAGGGTGGCTTCTTCAGTTTGAGGGAAATGGGAGGCGACATCTTTGCCAATGGGAGCTAAGAGAGTGCGAAGGAACCAATCCATATAAACCCGATCTTCGAAGGGGGGAGCTCGACATAAGCTTCGTCTTCTTCGCCATTCCTGGACATGAGTGGAAAGGCGGGTGGAAGAGGTTTGCTTGAAAGAAGTCAAAAGCTCCGTACCAGTATCGTATCGGAGAGGAAGCCGGAAATAAGACAAAAAGGCTTGGGCAATGGTCGCAAAGGTGGTATGGGAAGAGGTGGCTTGGTCAACATACCATTTAGAAGCTTCACTGGTAAGCGTGCGTTGAAACAACCGAAGACAGATGGAATCATCGGTAATAGAATTGGAGGAACACCACATGTGGAAAGATCGGACATGATTGGTTGGATCTTCTCCAGCAAGGCCTTTGAACTTAGGGATGTCGGAGGGGAGCTTGGTTGGCATAGCCGGCCAACCAACATCGTGGCGGATAGGGTCATTGATTAACTGATTGAAATCAGGAAGGCTGAGGCCTGCGATGTATGGGAGCAAGGGTGCAGCCGAGGTAGTTCTTGTGGCGGTTCCGCTAGTAGTAGTTCCGGCATTAGGGTCGAGAGCACCGCCCGCGTTAGGACCTGGACCAGACATAGTGAAGGTGACAGGGGGAGAACCAGAAGTAAAAGGAGAAACCAATGAATCAGAAGAGGAGTCGGAGTGCAGACTCGGAGGAGGACTGGCTCGACGACAGCGGGACGGAGCAGGTCGATCAACCGGAAACTGAGGGTGAAGGCCAAGAAGTCTCCGGGAGGCGCGCCTTGGAGGGGCAATGGTGACAACAAAAACATGGCACAAAAGGAAGAAGAAAGACCTGTTAGTGTCAGACTTTTCAGCCTTCCTTCAGTGATCAAACATGCTCTTACAAAGTTATTTTAAGGTGTCAAAGTCAAATTTTGTCATTTCAATGAGTCTTCAAGCAAAATTTGGTCACTAGGCATTAGGTCTAGGGGTTGCTTTTACTCCTGTCAAAGTTGTCCAAATGTCGGTCCATGTCACCATTCAGCTCAGTGTACCATCATTCATAGGGTTTTCATCATCATTTCAAGTTCCATTGAGTCATTTTACACCTTGTTCATGCTTCAGTTGTGCCTAGGTAAGGTCCATTTCCCTCTCCTAGGGTTTTGGAGGTAATTTATCTTGGATGGTCAAATCATCGAAAAAAATTGTATCCTGATGTTCACACACCTTTCCCTATCCTTAATATACCCTATTAAACACTTCCCATCACTGAGATCCCCCAAATTCCTCATTTTTCCACAAACCCTAGTTTCTTGCCACAACTTGGCAATTTTCTAGGCTAGGCCTATGTTTTTCCCTTTTGGACCCCTTCCCCTCACTCAATCTCTGATATTCCACTTTCCCCTACTTCCTAACATCCCTCCCTATTTCTCAAAATTTCCCCAAGAATTTAGAAGCCCCTTATCCCCTTCATTTCACTTCATTTCGACAAAATCCCTTGTTTCACACATCGGGATAAGTTTCACTCAAAAGATGTTTCAGAGCAATCAAAGATGAATTTTTGAAAAATTAGAGAGGTTTTTTTCCAGAACATCCCAAGGAAGAAAAACCTCTTTCACTTTTTACACAGGTATCATGGTTTTAGAGAAATGTCAAAAATACTATTGCCTCAGGAGAATTGAATGCACCTCTGAAGTGACCTTGGGAAAATCAAGATTTCTCCTAGCATGGTTAGCTAAATGACTTGCTTGATGAGTCAAAGGATAACTAGACACAAATATATTTCCAATGAGCTATCATGATCTCAATTTGGAGTTGAGGAAGACCTTCAAAAGTTGACTGCAACAGCGCTCTGCCTTGAGGCAGCCTCATTCTGCTCATTTTGACAAGTTTTTGGAGATTTGATTTTTGACAGGGTAAATGAACTCCAAATTGAAAAATTCCACTTGGTTTGGAAATTAGACTCCAATAGCTTTCCAACGAGCTATCACATGCCTAATTTTGACACCAGGAAGGCCTCCAAATGCTTCCTTTAAAATGCACTATGTAGCGCACTACTCACAAGAGGCGCGCTACCCATACAGAGTGCGTGCTACCCACATAAGGTGCGCTACCCACATAAGTTCCACAGCCAGTGTTAATTAACACGGGCGCTACCCACTTTCCGGGCGCTACCCATACAGCGACAGAGCTAAAAAAAATTTGTCTTGCGCCCAGTTTCGTATCAAATCGACTCCATCAACTTGCAAGTAGGTTTCTAAAGGTTGCTCAGTAGATTTTTAGCATGATTGTGGTGTTATTGATGTTGGGAAACAAGCCTTGGTTGAAGAGAAATGTATAAACCCTACATTTATATGCAGATTTATTCCTTAAGGGTTTTGAATATATATGGACAGTCTTGTGAAGGGTTTCAAAACTTTTGTGAATGGTAGATATGCTCATGCCCTAGCACGTTGTGTACATCATCCTCACGCCCTTAGTTTATCATCTTATCGCTGCTGTCATCATCATTCTATTACCACTGTGGTGGCCATTTGTTTCACTATGGTCATTGTCATGTTGTTCCTATTCTCCATTTGATAAAACACAGTCCCATACTTGTTTGCTCCTTTGACAAATCTTTGGCCATCATTACAAAGGCTGCACACTACATTTGCATTTGGTACTTATTTTTCAAAATCACTTGTGATCCAAAAACAGAGCTATTACCACTATCACTTGTTTGCTTATGATGTTTTGGTACATATGCAATATATTTGGGTTTTGAGCATACATTGAAACTTTGACTTCATTACACCTATATCAACATACATATTGCAGACATCTTGTTTTCAGAGCCATGTCAGAGACAGATTCAGTTTATGAGCAGGAGTATGACAATGATTCCACAGCAAGGCATTACTTGGGAGGATTTCATCTCCTGTGACTTCTTCACAGCGCCACAGCCTCCTCCCGAGGTAGTTTATAATGAGGGAGAGCCTTCACATCATCCGGACATCCCTGAGGTCGAGCATATCAGTGCTCCATTGTTTTTGACATACCAGCGAGGCCACGGGGCCTTATTTGCAGCTACACGGTGAGTATTATCTCCACCCGGGGTGGAAGGGGTCTCGCCGACTCCATCAGCAGAGCGAGTATTATCTCCACATGATGTGGAAGGGGTCTCGCCTTCTTCTTCAGCACATGTACAGATCCAGGACAGGGGCAAGAAGCCCATGCATGATGAGGGCCCATCAGGAGGCCGGGACACGGATTTCACGATCATTGATGTTGATGCGAGCTCTCCTAGCTCGAAACTGAAAGAGATCATCCAGGAGCAAAGGGCCGAGAATGACACGCTGAAAGATAAATTGCATAAGGCTCAGTGGGTGATAAACTACCTGGAGCAGCGCAACAAACAGCTAGAGGATGAGCACACACTTTATGAGCTGCGGCGAATCCGTGAGGATCGACAATTGGCCCGGAAGAGACCCGGAGACATGACACCAATCGATCGAGATTCTGTACTCACGCATGTTAAAATTCATCTGGAGAAGTTGTTGGAAAAGGCCAATAGAGAGAAATACATGCTTCGCCACATGAAAGGTCATTATTGGGCTCGCATGTACGTCTGCAAAGCAAGAATGAAGATTCTGAAGAGGAGGTTGAGCGAAGCACTAAAACGGCGGAGAAGGCCTGATCCACTCCGGATTTTGGCTGAGGCTTCATTGGCTGGACATGATACATGATGGAGGGTCTTCGCTCCGAATTTGAGCAAATTAGGAGAAATTTTTGTCATTTTGAAATATTTTGGTCCAAAAACAGATTTTTCCGCTATACGGGTAGCGCGTCGATATGCTCACTTTTGTTCGGGACACTTGCTGAAGGAAATATTTGCATTTTTTGGTTTTTCATGGTAATTCATGCATGCTCAGGCATTTCCGAAGCATTTCATCAGATTCTGGATGATCAAAAGGCCCAAAAACACCATGAAAACCACCTTGCTGCCACCTTTTGCACCAGCAGGAAGTACTTCTGGGAGAATGAAGTTTTGGAGGGGAAAATGAGCTCCAAATTGGGAAATTCCACTTGGGTTGGATAGCCAACATCTAGGGCTTTCCAACGAGCTATCATGAGCTCAATTTGGATGTCAGGAAGTACTTCAAAATCAGGTTGAAAGGCGCGCTACCCATACAAATCAGGGGCGCTACCCATAGAGATTTTTGGTCAAATTTTCAACTTCCAGCTCAGAATTTCGGCCAGTTTGGCCCAGTTTTGCTTGTGGATGAAATTTTTGGGTTTTCATGATGTAAATTGATGGTTAGCATGTAACTTTGGCTTATTTTTACCTATTCTAGAAGATTCACTCTCAAAAAAGTGAAAATCATGTAAATGAATCAGTTTCCACTCTTTTAGAGGCAAGTTGTTAGCTGCCTAGATTTTAGCTCCTTGATTAGAATTTAGTTGAAACTGATCCTTGAAGAAGGAATTCGACCCATAGAGTCATGGGAAGGGGTTAGAGTGATCTATATATTGTAATTTTTGAGACATTCTACAGGTTGGACTCTTGGGAAACTTTTGGCACACTATTGTACATATTTTTCATATTTTAGCTAAGGAAAGATCAGAGGTTTTGCAGCACCTGTTGGGATTCTTGTGGCTTTCAGTTCTTGATGGTGTTTTCTCTCATTTTATTGTAATTTATTTCATGTTTAATGTATGCCATCTCTTCTTATGCTTCTGAAACTAAATGAATGAGTAGATGAGGTTGAATCCATTGTTTACAGTGCTCTGCCTTTGAATTCGTTTAGTTTTACATGTTTTCTCCTGTTTGGAGAGGATCCAAGTTCTTCTTTTCCCTCTTCAGCTCCTTGTCATTCTGATCTATCCATATACTCAAACAAAAGCATCAAGACTACTGCCTACCTCGCCCCAACTCGGATTCTGCAAAGATCTAGCCTTATCCCCGGACCCAAAAATTGTTTTTTCCCATTTCTCCAACAAAAACCCAAAAAATAAAAATTAAACATTCCTATCTCTTTACTAGCCTAAAATCAGTATGCATTGTTCATTATAAGTCATCTCAGCCCCTTTGAAGATCCTTTGCCGAGATAGACCCGGAGAGAGCCCTCTCCTGTCCTCGTAGGGCTAGCTACGAGGCTGAGCGTGGTTTGATGTAGCCTTGAGTTTTACCTTATTTCAGCCTAAGGTAGATTTGAGCGCTAACATAGTGGCGACCATACTGGGGACGTAAATGGTTTGCTTGTTACTATCATTTTCTATAGACGGAGTCTGAAGTCACGCCAGGTAGCCTTCGAACTGCACATTGCTCTGCGAGTGCATAGTAGATAAAAGCTACTTCAGTCGATCTCCGATTTAGCTTGTGAATGTGTCCCTTGATTTGCGAATTGCCCCAGTACATGTATCGAGTTCAGATATGATGGTTGATGGTGGACAACGATCAGACATAAGAAGGCTGAAATCATTCACCTGGTGACTCCAATTCAAAGTCTGGAGGACTGACTCTTTCTCTGAGGAAATGGAAGGATCTTACACAAAGTTCAGGTATCTAAAGTGGAATGGTATTCAGGATCTAATCTGCTTTCTTGTAAATTACTTCTTTGCTGGTCTTGAAGCTGTCTTGAAAGTTTTTCAGAGTTTGTTGTATGAGAAAGGTGATCAAAATCTTCACTCGACCTATTCAAAGAATGTAAATGCTGAGTTTCCCTTTGATCCTGGTCTCCTTACTTTTCCCACATATTATGATGACTCTCTTCAGAGTGATGAGCCTAAAGAAAACAAAACTGATCCCGCAGCTCTTGTACATACCCCTACATCTTGTAAAATTCCAGATCGATACAAACCTCTTGTTTTACCTTTTGTTCTTCATGCTTTTCCTGCAAATTATGACCTATATCTACCAAGATTTGACGGTGAATGTAACAATGTCAACGCTGAGCAACATGTGCAAAATGTTGAGACTTTTCTAGACCTTTTTGAAGTTGATGAAGAGGATGTTAGTATTAGGCTTTTTGCTCTTTCTTTGCAAGGCCAAGTGAAGAGTTGGTTCAAAGCCCTGCCTGATGCGAGCATTTCAGATTTCCAGAAGTTTGTCAAAGTTTTCCTTGACAGGTGGATGATCGGACATAACTTTTTGTTGATTATAGAGGAGTATAATCAGCTGAAAAGACTGCCAAGGGAGACAGTACAACAATTTTCTGCTAGATTTAACCAAGTTTATTATTCGATGCCAGTTGATATAAGACCTTCTCCTAGATCTTCTCTCTTGCACTACCCGGGTGCCTTTGATCTGGAAATGGAGTTTCAGCTGAGAGAAAAGAATATTGCAACACTTCACGAGATGCAGAACAAGGCAGTGAATGTAGAGGCTCATTTGCTGATCTTGAGGGCAAGGTTGAAGGAAGAAGAGATGAAAAACATAGATCCGGAGAAATCAACACCTTCAGAGGAAAAGCTTCATCTTTTTGTAAACGCAGTAGAAGAGATGGTGCGGAAAATGACTGCAAAAAATGAAAATGACATTCAAGAACAAGCGGCTGACCCAAAACATTTTGTTTCTGATCCCAGTTGTCATAGTGATTGTTTTATAGATCATTGTGAAGAAGAGAGAGCTGTTGATATGATGTGTATGTTTGATGATGTGTTTTATACTGATGAATTGCCTTAGTTTGATCAGTATGATGATGATTATGTTCTCCAAACAGAAGCTAATCTTGCAGACAAATCAGCAGCTGGTTTGTGCGAGGAGGAAGTTCACTTTCAGCAGCTTGAGTATAGTGATCAACCGATGCATATCAGCTATGACAATGACGAGGAAAGTGCAGCAGATTTTGAAGTAAGTGAAGGATCTTTGCCTTTTTGTTTTGATTCATTTCAGTTCATCAGAGACAACTACCATGCAATCAGAAATCAAATGTCAACAAGTCTTGATTTGAATCATCTTGAGAGCAATGAAAATTTTGTTCAAGACTTCTCATATTCAGATTTGCAACCCCCGAAATCCATTGATTGTCAAGTTACAGATGAGGACATGGAAGCTGGTACATGTGATCAAATGATACAAGGTGACTCCGTACCATTTTGTTTTGAATCATTCCAGTTTTTGAAGGGAAAATTGCATAGTAAATCTTCAAATGAGCAGCTTGTAGCATCAGATTTGCAGCCACCAAATGAAATTGAAGATCAGATTACAGATGAAGGTGTGGAAGATGAAATACATGATTTGATGATGCAGGAATATTCTATACCCTTTTGTTTCGAATCATTTCAGTTTATAAGGCAGAATTTCCGTAATATATCTCAAGGAAAAGAGGAACAACCAGTAGGATGTCATACAGTTTCAAGGGATACAGTGCAGCAGTCTTCTCAAGTTTTTGATGATCCTATTGCTCGTGTGTTGGATGATGTTTGCTGTAAAAGTTTTCCTTTATTAGCTAACAATGTGCCGGAAAAGAATGTTGATGATAATCTTATTCAAAGGTCACCTTCATTGTCTTGTTTAACAGATTGTTCATTGCATAGCACATGTCAAGATTTCCATTCATATGAGGAGATTGATGAAGGAGACTTTTGTTCTGTCTGGAATCAACAACAGAGTTTGGTTTTTCATGAATTTCGGGATCATTTTGACAGCTTGCTGCAATCACCAAAGAAAAGCACCACAGATGTGAGGAAAATTTTAAGATCAAGGTATGGATATTATCTGAACCAGAGCTATGTTTATGAAGATCCTTTCGCAGTATTCTTGCAGTCATCCAGTCAATTTGTGCTTTGCAAGTTTATCAGCAGTCCACTTGGTTCAAAGTTTCCATGGGAGTTGCCCTTCAGTAGTTATTTCTCGTTGTTCATAAGTGAGCACTTGCGGAGAAATCAAATAGCAGCCGGAATGCTTACATGGTTACATTGGCTGTTTCATTTCACTTGATCAGGTGATGAATGAAACTGTTAGAGTAGTTTTGATGAATAAGCTCTACTTTGAGCATCTTTTCCAGCTTTTCAGTTGTGTTTAAGTATCGAGTCAGTTCTTAGTTGAGTGAGAGTCAATTTGTGTCGTCAAGGCATCAGTTTTCAGTCATGCATTTCAGTTTGAGTTTTTGATTCCATTGGCCAATGGATAAGGCACTGGTCTGCTCTCCCAAAGATCTGTCGTTCTTGGCACCTCCAAGGAGCTACCATCGCCATTGGAGCCAATGTTAGTGTCAGCCTTTGCAGCCTTCCTTCAGTGATCAAACATGCTCTTACAAAGTGATTTTAAGGTGTCAAAGTCAAATTTTGTCATTTCAATGAGTCTTCAAGCAAAATTTGGTCACTAGGCTAAAGGTCTAGGGGTTGCTTTTACTCCTGTCAAAGTTGTCCAAATGTCGGTCCATGTCACCATTCAACTGAGTGTACCATCATTCAGAGGGTTTTCATCATCATGTCAAGTTCCATTGAGTCATTTAACACCTTGTTCATGCTTCAGTTGTTCGTGCTTCAGTTGTGCCTAGGTAAGGTCCATTTCCCTCTCCTAGGGTTTTGGAGGTAATTTCTCTTGGATGGTCAAATCATCGAAAAAACTTGTATCCTGATGTTCACACACCTTTCCCTATCCTTAATATACCCTATTAAACACTTCCCATCACTGATATCCCCCAAATTCCTCATTTTTCCACAAACCCTAGTTTCTTGCCACAACTTGGCAATTTTCTAGGCTAGGCCTATGTTTTTCCCTTTTGGACCCCTTCCCCTCACTCAATCTCTGATATTCCACTTTCCCCTACTTCCTAACATCCCTCCCTATTTCCCAAAATTTCCCCAAGAATTTTGAATCCCCTTATCCCCTTCATTTCACTTCATTTCGACAAAATCCCTTGTTTCACACATCGGGATAAGTTTCACTCAAAATATGTTTCAGAGCAATAAAAGATGAATTTTTGAAAAATGAGAGAGGTTTTTTTCCAAAACATCCCAAGGAAGAAAAAAATCTTTCACTTTTTACACAGGTATCATGGTTTTAGAGAAATGTCAAAAATACCGTTGCCTCAGGAGAATTGAATGCACCTCTGAAGTGACCTTGGGAAAATCAAGATTTCTCCTAGCATGGCTGGCTAAATGAATTGCTTGATGAGTCAAAGGATAACTAGACACAAATATATTTACAATGAGCTATCATGAGCTCAATTTGGAGTTGAGGAAGACCTTCAAAAGTTGACTGCAACAGCGCTCTGCCTTGAGGCAGCCTCATTCTGCTCATTTTGACAAGTTTTGGGAGATTTGATTTTTGACAGGGTAAATGAACTCCAAATTGCAAAATTCCACTTGGTTTGGAAAGTAGACTCCAAGAGCTTTCCAACGAGCTATCACACGCCTAATTTTGACACCGAGAAGGCCTCCAAACGCTTCCTGCAAAATTCACTATGTAACGCACTACTCACAAGAGGCGCGCTACCCATACAGAGTGCGCGCTACCCACATAAGGTGCGCTACCCACATAAGTTCCACAGCCAGTGTTAATTAACAGGGGCACTACCCACTTTCCGGGCGCTACCCATACAGCGACAGAGCTAAAAAAAAATTGTCTTGCGCCCAGTTTCGTATCAAATCGACTCCATCGACTTGCAAGTAGGTTTCTAAAGGTTGCTCAGTAGATTTTTAGCATGATTGTGGTGTTATTGATGTTGGGAAACAAGCCTTGGTTGAAGAGAAATGTATAAACCTTACATTTATATGCAGATTTATTCCTTAAGGGTTTTGAATATATATGGACAGTCTTGTGAAGGGTTTCAAAACTTTTGTGAATGGTAGATATGCTCATGCCCTACCACGTTGTGTACATCATCCTCACGCCCTTAGTTCATCATCTTATTGCTGCTGTCATCATCATTCTATTACCACTGTGGTGGCCATTTGTTTCACTATGGTCATTGTCATGTTGTTCCTATTCTCCATTTGATAAAACACAGTCCCATACTTGTTTGCTCCTTTGACAAATCCTTGGCCATCATTACAAAGGCTGCACACTACATTTGCATTTGGTACTTATTTGTCAAAATCACTTGTGATCCAAAAACAGAGCTATTACCACTGTCACTTGTTTGCTTATGATGTTTTGGTACATATGCAATATATTTGGGTTTTGAGAATGCATTGAAGCCTTTGACTTCACTACACCTATATCAACATACATATTGCAGACATCTTGTTTTCAGAGCCATGTCAGAGACAGATTCAGTTTATGAGCAGGAGTATGACAGTGATTCCACAGCAGGGCATCACTTGGGAGGATTTCATCTCCCGTGACTTTTTCACAGCGCCACAGCCGCCTCCCGAGGTATTTCATGATGCGGGAGAGCCTTCACATCAGCCGGACATCCCTCAGGTCAATCATATCAGTGCTCCATTGTTTGTGACATACCAACGAGGCCACAGGGCCTTATTTGCAGCTACACGGCGAGTATTATCTCCACCCGGGGTGGAAGGGGTCTCGCCGACTCCATCAGCAGAGCGAGTATTATCTCCACATGATGTGGAAGGGGTCTCACCTTCTTCTTCAGCACAGGTACAGATCCAGGACAGGGGAAAGAAGCCCATGCATGATGAGGGCCCATCAGGAGGCCGGGACACGGATTTCACGATCATTGATGTTGATGCAAGCTCTCCTAGCTCGAAACTGAAAGAGATCATCCAGGAGAAAAGGGCCGAGAATGACACGCTGAAAGATAAATTGCAGAAGGCTCAGTGGGTGCTAAACTACCTGGAGCAGCGTAACAAACAGCTAGAGGATGAGCACACACTTTATGAGTTGCGGCGAATCCGTGAGGATCGACAGTTGGCCCGGAAGAGGCCTGGTGATATGACACCGGCCGATCGAGATTCTTGTCTCACGCATGTTAACATTCATCTGGAGAAATTTTTGGAGAAGGCCAACAGAGGCAAAGACATGCTTCATCACATGAAAGGTCATTATTGGGCTCGCATGCACGTCTGCAAAGCAAGAATGAAGATTCTGAAGAGGAGGTTGAGCGAAGCACTAAAACGGCGGAAAAGGCCTGATCCACTCCGGATTTTGGCCGAGGCTTCATTGGCTGGACATTATACATGATGGAGGGTCTTCGCTCCGAATTTGAGTAAATTCGGAGAAATTTTTGTCATTTTGAAATATTTTGGTCCAAAAACATATTTTTCCGCTATACGGGTAGCGCGTCGATATGCTCACTTTTGTTCGGGACACTTGCTGAAGGAAATATTTGCATTTTTGGGTTTTTCATGGTACTTTATGCATGCTCAGGCATTGCCGAAGCATTTCATCAGGTTCTGGATGGTCAAAAGGCCCAAAAACACCATGAAAACCACCATGTTGCCACCTTTTGCACCAGCAGGAAGTACTTCTGGGAGAATGAAGTTTTGGAGGGGAAAATGAGCTCCAAATTGGGAAATTCTACTTGGATTGGGTAGCCAAAATCTAGGGCTTTCCAACGAGCTATCATGAGCTCAATTTGGATGCCGGGAAGTACTTCAAAATCAGGCTGAAAGGCGCGCTACCCATACAGATCAGGGGCGCTACCCATATAGATTTTTGGCTGATTTTTCAACTTCCAGCTCAGAATTTCGGCCAGTTGGGACCAGTTTTGCTTGTGGATGAAATTTTTGGGTTTTCATGATGTAAATTGATGGTTGGCATGTAACTTTGGCTCATTTTTACCTATTCTAGAAGATTCACTTTCAAAAAAGTGAAAATCAAGTGAAAGAATCAGTTTCCTTCCTTTTAGAGGCAAGTTGTTTGGCTGCCTATATTCTAGCTCCTTGTTTAGAATTTGGTTGAAACTGATCCCTTAAGGAGGAATTCGACCCCTAGAGTCATGGGAAGGGGTTAGGATGCTCTATATGATGTAATTTCTCAATCATTTTCAGAGGTTGGAGAGGTTGGACTCTTGGGAAACTTTTGGCACACTATTGTACATATTTTTCATATTTTGGCTACGGAAAGATCAGAGGTTTTGCGGCACCTGTTGGGATTCTTGTGGCTTTCAGTTCTTGATGGTGTTTTCTCTCAGTTTATTGTAAGTTATTTCATGTTTAATGTATGCCATCTCTTCTTATGATTCTGAAACTAAATGAATGAGTAGATGAGGTTGAATCCATTGTTTACAGTGCTCTGCCTTTGAATTCGTTTAGTTTTACATGTTTTCGCCTGTTTGGAGAGGATCCAAGTTCTTCTTTTCCCTCTTCAGCTCCTTGTCGTTTTGATATATCCATATACTCAATCAAAAGCATCAAGACTACTGCCTACCTCGCCCCAACTCGGATTCTGCAAAGATCTGGCCTTATCCCCGGACCCAAAAATTGTTTTTTCCCATTTCTCCAACAAAAACCAAAAAAATCAAAATTAAACATTCCTATCTCTTTACTAGCCTAAAATCAGTATGCATTGTTCATTATAAGTCATCTCAGCCCCTTTGAATATCCTTTGCCGAGATAGACCCGGAGAGAGCCCTCTCCTGTCCTCGTAGGGCTAGCTACGAGGCTGAGTGTGGTTTGATGTAGCCTTGAGTTTTACCTTATTTCAGCCTAAGGTATATTTGAGCGCTAACAAGATCGACAAAGGCAGGGAGGTGAAGAATCAAGTGATTACAATGTCGAAACAAGGGCAAAAAGGTGCAGTGTCAATTGATTTTAAAGTCTTTGCCTGGCGGTGTAAACTAGGCTCTTCTTCGCTTAGGGTGAGTGTGTGGCATGCGTTAATTTTAATTTTTAAACCCTTTTCGTTTTGAGAGCAAGAAAAAAGTGTGCTGCATAACTGAAAATAATGATGCAAAAACAATATATAATGCTAAAATAACAGAAAATTAACAGCTACTAGGGCATCGATCTAACCCAAGAAGGCGGGCCTCCCAAAACTAATCTAAGAGAGGGAAAAAATCTAGTCAAAACACACTAAAAAGAGGCCAATAGATCTAAGGTCAAGAGGGACAGGGATCTAAAGGGAAAAGCTGCTGAAAAGAGGTGCAGATCACAGCCAAGAGGCAGAGGCAAGGTGGCTGGAAAGAAGGAGGAAATTAGCAAAAAGTAGAAGGGGAAAGGAGGAGACCCTAAAATTAGATCCAAAAATCTCAGAGGTGATTTGAAAGGGAGAAGAGCTGATTAAAAGGGATCTGAAAAGGAGGTATCAGATCTGGAAAAGGGAAGGCTGAAACTCTGAAGAAATCAGACACCTGAAACAGCTAAAACTCTTCCACCAAAAGTGGAGGGTACTGAAGCCCTAGGGGGCTAGGTTCCCACTTAGATGAGCAAAACAGATTAGGAACAGGTCGAAACGGGCTGAGACAGAGACTGGAAAACCCTGACAGAAGCTTCAAAAAACCCAGAAAAAATGCAGAAAAATTGGCAGGTCGCAGGTTCTGACCTGTTCTCTGTGCAGGTCGCAGAAAATGGGCTGAAAAGTGTGACCTGGAGGTCCAGGTCACAGTTTATGGGCTGAAAAGTGCGACCTCCAACTCCGGTTGTCCCGGCGGCAGATTTGCGGAAAAGTTGTCGTCTCAGTTGCGGCTGATGTCTGTCACCTACGCAATAGGGCCAGAAACACGAGGAAGTTAGAAATTTTAATGTTTTAGGGTTTTATAGGTGAAAAGCCACATGAAAATAGGAAGAAAAAAAAAATCTGAAAAGAAACCCTAGGGTCTGAAGTAGCTGGATATGCAGGAATATGAAAAACGACAGTGGTCGTAATTGAAAACCCGTGTGGAGTCGCCAATTGTTAGTATGAATCCTTTGTCAAAGTGTACAAAAAAAGACCACTTTAGCTACACATAACTAATAGCCTTAACATCAAATATGGCTACCAATATCTTCAGATCTGTAGTTAGTTGATCAAGACAAGAGCTGCAAAAACCAGATCTATGCATAGAAAGACATTAAGCAGTAAAAAGAAGGGTTTGCTCCATATATCCAATAGACAAGACAAGAACAATTTTTAAAAGAATTTTTTGTATTAAGGGCACCTGGGAGGAAAACAAGAAGATGTTTCCAATTCTCCTCAATGGGATGGGTTCTTGGAAGTCCTTAGCACTTCAAATCTAGCATTTCTCTCTCCTGTTGGTGTAGAAAACCTAGACAAAGATAGAACTCAAAGGGAGCTCACACAACAAATAATGGAAAATATGACAATGATAATGGCTCAAATTCAGACCAAAATTTTAGATCCAGAGCAATCTAATAGGCAACAAAAGGTGAAGAATGGTAGGAAAAACCCTCCTATTTATAACAAAATATTGGGTCATTCTAGATCTTGGTGTATGATTAAAATAATATTAACCAAATCTAGATCCACCTTTTATGGAATATTTTATTATATTTGTTGGAGGGAAAAAGTATTTGACATGGGTCAAATCCCTTTATTTGTCAATAATAAATAAATAAAAGATTTATTTATCATTTTAAGGAAGTGGTTGAGAGATAATCAAATAAATAATGATTTATTTAATTATTTTGTGGGTGATTTAGTCATATTTAACAAGGAATATTATTTAAATGAGTTTTAAATAATTATTCCTAGAAAATAATAAGATAAATAGAGATTTATCTAATTAATTTCTTTGTTTTGGGTTAAACATGATGAGGAATAATAATTAAATTATTGTTTAATTAATTATTCCATGAGGAAAATAAACAAATATAGATTTGTTTAATATTTCCTTTTGGGGTTTCCTGTTTAGACCATAAACAACCTAATAAATGTGGTTTATTAAGTTATTTGACATAGTGAAAGCAATTTTACTTAGGGTAAAATTGGTCTTACATGGTGTACTTGGGTCCATCTAATGATAGTAGGTTAGATGACCAAAAAATGGTGTAACATTGAAGAAAGGCGTGGAAACTAAGATGGATGGTTTGAAGAAAGGCGTGGAATCTAAGATGGATGTTTGAAGAATGGCATGGAATATAAGATATATGGCATGGAATCTAAGATAGATGGCATGGAAGCTGGCATGGAATCTAAAATGGAAAACATGAAGAATGATCTAAAAGCAGACATGGAAGGTTTGAGAAAGTTGATACAAGAATGTTTCCTACTGGTGAAAATATAGTGGAGGAAACTCATGATGAGAACAAAATAAATGTTAATCATGATTTCGTAAAATCTAATGTTGGTGGGAAGAACCACCATATTCCAAAAATGGATATGAGGAAGTTTGATGGAAAGGATCCTGTAACATGGATACTGCAGATGGAGCAATATTTTGATCTCCATAATGTGAAAAACACACAAAAGGTACGTATTGAAACTTTATTTTTTGAAAACATATATTTGTATGGTATTTATGGCTTTTCTCTCATAAAATTTTTTTCACTTGGTTAATTTTTACAGAGGAAATGATAGCACATTATGATGATACAAAGAGAAACACCTTCTTTAGCCAATTGATAAATCTAAAACAAAAGGGTTCAATGGTGGAGCACATTGAGGACTTCCAAAAACTGAATATAAGGGTACAAGATATTCTAGAGGAGCACATGATTGATGTTTTCATAGGGCCTTTGAAGGATAACATCCAACATGAATTTCATGTTTTGGAACTGATTAGGCTGGAAGGCATTAGGTTGGCAGAAAAATTGAATGTAAAATTTTGGCGATAAGGAAGCCTACCACTCACTTCTATAAAGAGGGAAGTGTTGCTACTCCTAGATTTGCACAACCTACAAGGTTGAAACCACAAGGATTGGAAGAAAAAAGAACAATATGGCTTTGCTACAGTTGTGATAGCAAATACACTAAAGGTCATAAGTGTGCTGAGAAGAAATTATTTTACATAGATTGTGAACAGGAAGAAGAAAATGAACAAGAATCTTCAAAATAAGAGGGTATACACCATGAACCAACCCTAGAAGAGGAAGAAATGAGTCTGACCATATCGTGTAATGCATTGGCAGAAATTACCACTCCTCAAACTCTCAAGATAGAAGGACATATCAAGAAGAAAAAGGTAATAGTGTTGATTGATTCAGGTAGTACCCATAATTTTATTCATTGTAAGGTAGCCAAGGAATTGAATTGTTTCATATACCCAGCACCAGAATGTCAAGTGATGGTTGCAAATGGAGGAACTATAAATTGTTCTAGAAAATGCCATAATATCAAGCTAACCATGGGGGAATATGTATTGAATAGTCCAATGCTTTCCATTCCTATGGGAGGTGCTGATGTTGTACTAGGAGTACAATGGTTACAATTTTTGGGGACGGTAGCTTTTAATTTTCAAGAACTTTTCTTGAAATTTTTTTCAGAAGGAAAGGAAGTCGAATTACGGGGTATTGAAGGGAAGCCAGGAAGGATAATAAGCTCTAATGTCATGACAAAGCTTCTAAAGAAAGAACAACGAGGCGTAATTGCACAATTATGCTCACTAGACGTTCTGACATCAAAATCATCTATTTCGGCAGATCTCCAACAAGTCTTGGACAATCATTCCAAGGCGCTTGAAACTCCAAAAGGACTCCCACCTATTCGTGATCATGATCATGCTATTCATTTGATTCCAGGAAGTGTTCCTCCAAACATCAGGCCTTATAGATATCCTTATGTCCAAAAGAGTGAAATTGAACGTATGATTGCAGAAATGTTAGAGGTGGGTATCATTCAACCTAGTCAAAGTTCTTTCCCTGCTCCTGTAGTATTGGTGCACAAGAAGGATTGATCATGGCGCATCTTTCCGGATTATAGGGAGCTCAATGAGCTCACCATTAAAGATAAACTTCCCATTCCTGTTATTGATGAATTATTGGATGAATTACATGGAGCAATTTATTTTACCAAATTGGATCTTCGTTCAGGGTATCATCAAATTAGAATGAATACTGAAGATATTCCAAAAACAACATTTCAAAATCATGAGGGTCATTATGAATTTTTGGTCATGCCTTTTGGCCTTACCAATGCACCTTCTACATTTCAAGGGTTGATGAATTCCATTTTCAAACCCTTCCTTAGAAAATTTGTGCTAGTATTTTTTGATGATATACTAATCTACAGCAGGTCTTGAAAGGATCATGTTCAACATGTTGACAGGGTGCTCAAACTATTGCAGGAGAAACAATTATATGCAAAAACATCCAAATTTTTCTTTGGAGTACAAGAGGTGGAGTATCTGGGTCATATTGTATCTCACGAGGGTGTTAAGGTAGACCCTAACAAAATTAAATCCATTAAGGAATGGAAAGTCCCCACAACCATAAAGCAGTTGCAAGGATTTCTCGGGTTAACAGGGTATTATCGAAATTTTGTTAAGAATTATGGGAGAATAGCAGCACCTCTAACAACATTATTGAAGAAAGATGCATTTTCATGGACTCCTGAAGCAACTAGGGCCTTTGAACATCTTAAAGAGGCAATGTGCCTAGCACCGGTCTTAGCTACGCCAGACTTCACAAAAACCTTTATTGTGGAATGTGATGCCTCAGGAAATGGAATTGGTGTTGTTTTAATGCAGGAAGGAAGACCCATTTCTTTTGAAAGTCGTCCAATCAAAGGAAAGTATTTACGTAAACCTATTTATGATAAGTAAATGTTAGCAATACTGCATGCACTAAGGAAATGGAGAACTTACCTAATGGGAAGACACTTCAAGGTAAAAACTGATCATGATAGTCTTAAACACTTTTTGGAACAAAGACTATCTTCAGAAGAGCAACAAAAATGGTTCACAAAGATGTTGGGTTATGACTTTGAAATAATCTACAAAAAAGGAAAGCTTAATGTTGTTGCAGATGCACTCTCAAGAAAGAATGAAGAGGTGGAAGCATTGCTTTGTGCCATTTCTATTATCCAACCAGATTGGATAACCCAAGCAAGAGATGAATGGAAGAAGGACAAAGATGTATGGACACTCATTCAAAAGTTGCAGCAAGATCCTAGTACATCTGATACATTTAGTTGGAAAATGATTCCTTATGGTACAAATATCGCTTATATCTTTGTAAGAATTCCCAACTAAAACAAAATATTCTTCTGGAATTGCACACTTCTCCTTTAGGAGGACACTCAGGATTTTTAAAACTTACCACAGGGTGAAGAAAGAATTTTTTTGGGATGGCCTTAAATCTGATATTCGAAAGTTTGTGGCGGAATGTTTGGTTTGCCAGCAGAATAAAGTGGAAACAATTAAGACCCCAGGACTTCTACAACCTTTATCCATTCCAAGTCAACTTTGGGAGGAGATTTCAATGGATTTTATCACAGGTTTACCTAAGTCCGAAGGAAAGAGTGTCATCATGGTGGTAGTTGATAGACTTACCAAGTATGCACACTTTTGTGCATTATCTCATCCATTTAAAGCAAGTACACTTGCTACTACATTTATGGACAGAATTCAAAAGCTACATGGAAGCCCAAGGGTTATTGTGAGCGACAGAGATCCCATTTTTACTGGAAATTTTTGGACGCAGTTATTTTCTTGTTTGGGTACTCAATTAGCTCATAGCTCATCTTATCATCCTCAATCTGATGGTCAAACTGAGATAGTAAATAAATGTTTGGAAGGATATCTTCGTTGTTTTGTATCCGATAAACAAACACAATGGGTCAAGTGGTTACCTCTTGCTGAATGGTGGTATAACACTTCCTTCCATACTGCAGCAAAAATGACCCCATTTATGGCACTTTATGGATATCATCCACCATCCATCACGTCATATTTAAGGGAAAATTCGAAGGTTCAAGCAGTGGAAGATCACATCGAGCATCAGCAAGAAGTTCTCCAACTCTTAAAGGATAACCTGAATTTGGCACAAAATCTAATGAAACAACAGGCAGATCAACATCGCAGCGAGAGAAGTTTTGATGTAGGAGATTGGGTATTTTTACGGCTACAACCATACAAACAAATGTCCCTCAAGCAAGCTAAGAAGAATAATAAATTATCGCCAAAGTACTATGGTCCTTACAAGGTGTTGCAAAAGATTGGTACTATGGCATACAAATTGGAGCTTCCTACTTCTTCGCGAGTACATCCAGTTTTCCATGTTTCATGCTTAAAGAAGGTTATAGGTGAAAATCTTCCAGCTCAAACAATATTGCCAGAACTTGATGAGGAAGGAAAAATCATATTGGAACCTGAAGTGGTCATGGAAACAAGAACTCGACAGCTACGGAATCGATCAATTTCAGAGTATCTCATCAAGTGGAAGAACTTACCCACCGAAGATTCTACATGGGAGGATGAGAATTTTATGCAAAAGCACCCAGAGCTACTCAAGCATTGAGGACAACACTTTTTTGAAGGAGAGGGGCATGTTAGGTCCCTATATTACTAGTATAGTCCCTTATTGTTGTTAGTGTAACCCCCTTATTGTTATTATTGTACCCTTGTAACTCCCATATTGTTATTATTGTGCCCTTAAATTATTATTGTTAGGTCAGCTAGGATTACATTGTGGCCCCACTAGGATTACATTATGGCCCCATGGACTCCTATATATAGAAAGGAGGTTTTGTAAATTGTATCATCCAAGAATTGTTCATTTATGTAATGTATTGGAGGTTTCCCCCTCGAAATGGCTTATTTCTAAGGCATTGATATCTCTTTTCTTCTATTTTTGGAGCTAGTTTCACAACAGCCTCCACCTGAGCAGAGTCAACCTCATGTTGATCCTAAAGTTTACCCCTTGCCTTCTTCACCTGTTTCTTCACCCGTTCTTCCTCTTCGCTTGGTGAAATTCTA